>VXAZ01004200.1:341923-506163 GCA_013399875.1 Gymnorhina tibicen | reverse complement strand
ATTTCTAAATTATAATAATTCGGAGGGAAGGGAGTTACATTTTCCATTCCAAGGGGGCCTCCTGCCTTCCTTAGTAGACACCTATCTTTCAAACCGAGACACCTTGTCAGCATCTCCTGAGCAGCAAAGACTTGTTTCAAGGTCTGGGTTTGTTGTTTTCATCTTTCCTGTGGCTTCACTTTTTAGGAAAACACCTCCTTGCTTAATTTAGATTACAAGAAGTTAATCAAATAACTTGGGCATGATGGCAACACCCCGGGGTCGGCTGTGGCTGAACACCACAGGAATATTTGGTTCCAGCAGCAAACACTAAGGTTTTTAATTCAGTTGATGATACTCATGTGTCGTGTCTACTGTACCACACGCACTGGGCAGTTTCTTTCAGCAGCAGCCACAGCATTTTGTTAGTTCTAAGAAAAGGGCATTTTTCTCTGAGAGCGCTTTCTATTTACTGATCCAGTGAAGCAGATTGGGATCAAAACCATGTTCTGAGAAGTAATTGATATAATCAGCAACACAGAGCTCTGTGTTTGTGATAGAAGTGCGCTCCAGCGAGGAGCAGGAAGTGCAGCAAGATGGCGTTCAGTGAACAGGAGTTTAGCCCCAAGCAGGGGCGTTTTGGGAGGAATTCCCTCTTCACTGCCTCCTCCTGTGGATGATTTTTCCTCTGGCATCTCCAGGTGACAGCAGTGCCCTCCAGCCTGTTAGAATGATGAAGGAAATCATTCCCTCCTGTGAAGGAGAAAGCTCTTTGGATTTCCAACATCCCTGAGCTCCAGCCCTCGGCATGGCAGAACCACGGCAGCATCCCAAGGCATTGGCGTGCAGCCCCTTCTCCCTGCTTCCCTCACCTGCCCCCAGCCCCTGCGGGATGGGCACAAATCCACTGTGCCTTGGCATTGCAGCAGCTCTGTCAGCCCTGCACAGGCTGTGGGTGAGGAGGAGTGGGGTGGCCACAGGAAGAGGTGTCCTGACAAACGGTCAGGGACAGCGTGGGACAGCAGCCCTGCTGCCCTGGGGTGGCTCATCCCTCTGCTGGCATCCCCAGTGCTCGGATACTCTGGAAAACTACCTGACTGATGTTCCTCACTCCTCACACAGTTGGCAAGTGACCAGATTAAGGCAGTGCTGGGTTCCCTGATACAAACCAAAGCAGAAAGTGAGAGCAGCAGCTGCCTGGGCAGCCTGAATCCAGGCAGCATCCCGGCAGCATCCAGCATCCCTGCAGTGTCCAGTGTCCAGTGTCCAATACCCAGCCCCAGGGAGATGGGGTCCCAGGGACACTGCAGGCTGCCACGTGTGCCAAGGCCTTCCATGGCTTGGCAGTGGGGAAAGAACAAGGTGTTCATTGAAAACGTCATGGATATGAAGGAGCAAACATTGCACACAGGTGCTGCAGAGTTGACGCAGGCAGGAGTTGTCACCTTTGCCTTCTCCTTGCCACAGCCTCGGCTGTGCTGTGTCTGAAGCTAAGATTCCTTCCTCTCCAGAATATGCCTGGGAAAGGGCAGAGTTCAGCAGTGAGGGTATTTAAAGTGCTCTCTCGGCTTTGAAATCCTGCAGGAGAGCGCCAGGGGATGGAGCAGAGGTGCGGGATGAAAGGAGGGGCTGCTGCTCCGAGCTGCCCCTGAGTGCTGCAGGCTCAGGCTCCTGAACGTCTTTTCTTGACTCCGCACAGTTGTGCTCCTGCTCCGCTTTGCCAGGGCCCGAGGAATGTGGTATAGCTGCTGGGTATTTATTTTTCCCTGTGTGTGGGGTGAAGAGATTCTGTGCCACAGAACGTGGCTCTAGAGATCACTTTAAATTAATCAATTAGGAAAAACGAGCTGTGTGATGTAAAATGTCCTTGCTCCATGCAAGTCTTTTGAACTATTAGTTCTCTCGAGGAGATTAATTATGAGCGTACAGAGCTAATGCCCTTTTAATGGAATCAGTTATTCAGTTTAAGGAGTCCTGGGTACTGAGCACGCAGGCATTAGATATTCATTGTGTAAGTTCCAGATCAAACAGGAGAGGATCAAGCTGATCAGGGCTCTTTACTCTGCCGAGCTGAGCCACACGTGCTGATCTGAGGCGAGGCACAGACTGGGAGTTGCTCTAATTGTCTCCTCTGTATGTAATTCCAGAAACTGGTTTTTAACCTGCAGTAAAAGGGTTATTTACAAAGTGCATACATTTGCATCTCAACTACCTCTCCGTTTCTTACTGAAACTTGGAGATGAGCTCTTGGCTTCTCCTGGCTGCTGGGTTGCAGACAAATTCCTCCCCACATCCTGCACAGCTTTCTCTGCTTCTCATTCTGACCTGAATTATCCATTTTTAGTGTCCCTGTTTTTAGGTGCCCATTTTAAGGTAGCAAAGGCCTGAGCTCGCATGACTCCCAGCAGCCTTTTTAGTAATTGGAACAATTAAGGATGCGATGTGCAGACACTCCAAATTGCAACACCAAGAGCAAATGCACTTATTCAGCAGCAAATTGCAAATAGGAAATTGAAAGCAGCAATCTCTGAGAGAATTCTAGAGGAAAGGAGAGGATCTTTCCAGAATATCTGAAGTCCCTCTAGGACTTCTTTCAGAAAGGGGTCTTTGGGGCAAAAAGGGTTTATTAGCTGGGATGAGGATGTGAAAGGGCAAGGAGGGCTATGAGCTTGGCAATCTGATTAAAGTGCCACGTTTTTTGAAAAGATTCAACCCAGAAAGCTCGTTTGCAGTCTGGCCCCAAACACAGGCTTCTTAGAGAGGCAATACTTGTTTTTTTGTAGGCCAGTCTACTCAGACTTATCAATTATGGATCTGACTGGTAGTGCAGCTTTCTCGCTATGGCAGCCAGATCCATCTCCAGTGTTATTCTTTTTCCATGATAGAAACAAAACATTTGCTAAACCGAAGAACATTCATTAGCACACGATGGAAATGACCCAGTATTTTGGTTTCCCACTTGTCTAATTAGTTTTTGCAGATTAGCAAGTAGAACAGCTGAACAATCAATTGGACATATTAATCAGGCCTATTTTGGAAGCTTTAAATAGAGAATATGTTTCGTCTCTTCTTTCATTTAGGATATAATGGCTGGTAAATGGACATACACAACATAAATTACACCCTCTAACAAGATGAGAGGAGAAAATGGTGAAGTCTAAATAACGAAAGCTGGAGCATTTATTGGCAACTCATTGAGTTGCAGCCTCTCAAGCTGATGAGCAAGGGGGATGCTGAGCCTCAGCCTCACCACGTGCCCCAGCTCCATCCTCTCTCTTTCCTTCTTGGACCCACTGGTGAGGGGTGTTCGGATGGACCATCCAAGAGCTCCATCTCCCTCCCAGGGCATGTGACAAGTGACAGGGAAAAGACCCAGCAGGGAACAAGAGATACCGGATGGGATGGGATGGGATGGGATGGGATGGGATGGGATGAGAGGTCTGAAAACCATACCAGGAACAGTTCCTGGCAGAAGCATCCCAGCCAGTGCCTCTAGGTCTGCACAGGAATGAATTTCCATGTGGGATCCCAGCTAGAGCTACTCCCACCTCCTTCCTTGGAGGCTGGGGAATAGGCAGCCATGGCTTAAATTTCTTTGATGCATTTCTTAGAAAAAAGGGACTGTATCCAGCTGGGATTGCTGGCCGCTACAAGTGGGGAGGAGGTTTGAGATCCTTTGTTCTTCAGGTGGTCGTGACACTGGCAGTCTTCTCTAAGTAACAGAATGGCTGAGCAGGGTGGCCTGATGGCCATTGTGCAGCTCAAAGTTAAACTTGAGAGTGAGGTCCCTGACTTAGGTGGGAGGGAGGGGAAGCAGACGGTGTCTGTGTGCCCACAACTGCTGGGAGAGCTCCAGCTATCAAAGGAGCAAGGTCAGATGAGAGAGAGATCTTTTGTATCTGAAAACCTCTGCTATCAGATCCCAAACGCTGCAGCTGACTCATACATGAGCAGTGCTGCTGTCTGTAGGTGTGAGGCAGACACAAAGATATGTTTGATATATTATTCCTATTTGCAAAGGTTCAATAAAAAATGTGTGGGTTGTTGCAAATTATTTCTCCCATCCTTCTTGCAATGAAGTTAACAGCTGAGTGCATTCAAATGCATCAGTTGTATAAATTCGTAGGGCATTTTCATGTTTCAATCTAGTTATGTATTTCTAGTTGACCAAACATGTTCAAATTACCATTAACTGCAATCCTATCACTTGGTTCACTGAGCAGAAAGGCAATATCTGCATTTTAACCCTTGCAGAGCTGAGGCTGGAGGCAGAGGGAAAAGAGGGGAAGGAGGAAGGGAGTACACAGGTCTGAGCTCCCTCCCAGCACATTGAACATGCCATCATGTTTTGAGACCCACCTGACTCACTGGGGCTGTGCACCTTGTCCTGTGACAGTGGTGACTTGCAACACAGTCACGAGCTGTCCCTTCTGCTGGCCCCACAAGGACTTTGCTCCCACTTCAATGGAGCCATCCCCCATCCCTGGTCCAGCAGGGGAAGTCCCTGGGCATCCTGTACCTCACAGGCTGCACCCCTGCCTCACCACCCATGGGACTGTCAGTCACACCGTCGCACCCCTCTGTGCCCATGGGAGCTGAGGCCATGGGAGGGGTCACACCGCCTCTGGGACCCGCCTGCTTCACTGCAAGGACCGAGGCTGCACAGTCTTTTGCAGCCCTCCCCGCTTCAGAGGCTGAAGCCCACCTCCCTGTTGCGGTGCCGCCGGGCCCTGGCAGCTCCCCCCACACAGGGCCTGGCTCTGCAGGTTCTCTCTCCCCTTTCTCAGCCAGAAAATTCCTGGGGGCCGTATGCCAGGACACACCACACTCCCCCACCTGCACCGACACTCAGCAGCTCTTGCTTTGCCAAATGCTGCTTAGGTGTAAACGCACAAACAAGCTAGAAAACAGCTTTTCCTGAGGAGATTAACATAAGCGGGTGTAAGCCCTGAAAGCCAATTAAGGCGAGAACAAGGGTCTGTAAGCCAAGACCTGTCAGACAGGGGGCAGGACCAAAGGCATGGAGGCAGCATTTGCTGGGCGGGATGGGCTGGTGGGGTGGTCTCTGCCCCTAGGGCCCCGGGCAGGACAGACCTTCAGCAGGTTCAGTGCCGTGTCCGGCTTGAGCGATGCGAGGACAGTCTCCCTGTATTCCCTTGGCTGTGGCTGCTGCCTGGATCCCTGCCTGGCTGGTGAAGGGCTGTAAGTGCTTTTATGAATGGCCGCATTTCCTATCGTCCTTCTGAGAGGTCTCACTGCACTGCTGGGTGCTCCGTGAATTATTTACTATCCCACTTAAGTTGTTAAAGCTGCTGCATCCCGCACGAGCTAAGCTTAAATGAGCCTCTCCCACAAATAAATGCTTCTGCAGAGCCAGGGCTGACCGTCAGATAGGTTTAACCCTCCCCTCTGCCATCCTGTGGTGTTGTCCCGTGTTCTCCAGCACCCCGATGGATCTGAACAACACCAAATGTTTAACCTGCCTGTATCCATGTACTCCCACATCAGCAGAGCATGTCAGGCTCCTCACTGAGAATTTCCCTCACTGAGGTGACCCTGTGGCAGTTACCACATAGGCAGGGACTAAATCTGGGGACAGATCACGGTGCAAGAGTCGTGATGCTGCCTTCCCCGGTGCTGCAGCAGCACCAGCCTGACCCATGTACGTGTTTCCCAGGGCTGGAATCCAAGTGTTTGCACTGGTGGAGCAGCTATGGTGATGTGCAGTGCAGCCTGTGACACAGAATAGACATTCCTGGCTCTTTCTAAGCCCTACAAGGCAAAAGAAAAGAAAGAGAAATGGATGGAAATGAATGTTAAAATCTCAGCATGTAGCACATTGGAGATCTGTCTGAACACTGCTGCAAGGAAAATGAGACATGGTCTGAAGTCAGCATGAATGACACTGAAATTGCCTTAAAAATTCACCATATTTTAATGACTGTGATGCAGGAGAAGCGTTTTTCACCTGCAGTTTGGCACTGCTGCCCTGCTCTGCAGGAGCAGCTCATCTCTGTTGCTGGTAGTCCATGGGGCATCAGTCATTCCAGCGAGCAATTTCTGGGCAAATTATTATTCAAAATTCTCTTTTCATTGATAATGCCATTTGATGCTAAGCAGAAGTGGTCTGCTCCAGCTCGGTCAGGGCTCCCTCAATGTGAAACAAACCCCATTCTTGCAGCATGGGCATGAGGAATGTGCAATGTCTAGGGTCTGGCTCTAGCAGAAGAGATGGGAGGGAGCCAGGCTGGGGACAGGAGGGAGATCCCTGGGTTGCTGAGGGAGATGCCGGGAGATTTGTGGATGTGGATGTTGACGACACTGAAGATGATAGTGAAGGTGAGCCAAGGCAGAGCAGACCCACTTGTGTGCTCCTGAATCCCACATAAAGGCTTGTGGTATGGGGAACATCAGCAGCCAGGAACAGGCAGCAGTAACCGATAGCAGCCCTGACTACCGTATGTGTCAGCTGGAACTCGAAAAGCTGGAGTAATAAAAAATAGATAAAGGAACCATTCCGGGCTGCTGCAAACCCCCCAAATTGCACTCCTGACTTTTAACACCCATCTGCCTGGTGCTAAAAAATCAATTTCGTGCAGGTGGTGACAGGACGTGAGTCTGGAGCTGGCAGGGGCTGGAGGAGCCGGCTCTGGCCGCCTCTTGTGGCTCAGCCCCGCCAGGACGCCACGGTCCGGGAGGCCACGGCACTGCCAGCTCTGGGGCATGGCAGGGCTGCCAAGGGGGCAGGTCAGAGCTGCCAAGCCGCTGGAGTCAGGCCAACCCCACAGGTTGTTCCAGATACTTTGGAGGAGTGAGAGCAGGCTGATGAGCTCTGGAACAAAATGCACTATTTGATGTGAGATTTAACCTCAGGTCAGCTGGAAGCTTTCCTGCACCTGGCTGAGGCGCTGCAGCATGAAAGATGCTCATCAGAAAGTATTTCACCTTGATGATATTCTCTTGTCTCTCTTCTGGCAACCAGCTAAGACACACCATTATGGTTATTTTGAGAATTCAGTTTAACACAGGCTTTTCTCTCACTTGGTGTATCCCTCCCACGAGATGCTGCCTTCCTCGCCGGGACAGGGCTCAGACTCTTCATGTATTAGTGATTACCCAGGAAGGAGCTATAAATCTAATGAACATGCCAATGCTTCCTAAAGGTACCAGTAGGTACTTTCAGAAAAATTAATTATCTGTAAAAATCAGATCAAATAAATAATGTTCGCCTGGAATGTCTGATATAATTCATCATTTCAGAGCTTAAGACTGGGGAGGATCACTGGATCATGTCTCTCACCTTGTTTATAATGTGGGCCATCACACACAGTGTATCTGCAAGGATTTTCTGGTTGACTAAAGCCAGCTGGGGTGGGGTGGGGTTGGGTTGGGCTCCTCTCCCAGCCGTGGAGAGCACTCCCCTTCCCTGGCAGAACATTCATCTGGTGCAACGACATCTATCTCTTTTCTGCCTGATATGAATATTTCCTCTAATCCTCCTTCCATCTGTCCACTTGTTTTGCAGGTGCTGCCCAGGAGCCCCTGGCCTCACCAGCAGGTGAGTGTTAAATCCGGAGAACAGGTGGGAAAAGCCACTGACTGGCTGGTGCTCGTAGTGGTCATTGCTCCAGAGTCTCACCTTTGGAGAAAGGGAAAAAGGCCTCACAGTTTTTGCCTTAATTAGTGTCTAGTCTCTGTGCAACTTGACATCTCCATTTAATTTTGTTTGCAATATACATGCAGAGGAGAATGATAATGTAATATAGTAATGATCGTTCCTGAGACAGTCACTTATTCAAAATATTACTCCTGTTTAATCAGTGCAGCCAAGTGATTTATTGACTTGCATAACCAATCTTGCCTGGCGTCTCACTGTAATTAAAACAGCGACATTCCCCGAGCCCATCACATGCAGTAAATTGTAAAGAACCATGTCAGGGCAACATTAACGCTGGTGATTCGCACGGGTGACAGTCAAGTCCCTCTGAGCTGGGCTCATCCACTTCCCACTGGTGAGGATGGGTGGTCAGGCAGGAGCTGGAGCTCAGGGAATGTGGAATCCTGGGAGGTGACAGGGACAAACTGGGTACTTTGGTCATGTACAGCTGAGCCAGAGAAGGGGCATTTTCCCGGGACTGCTCTGGGGGAATAAGTCTTCATTTTTATCAGGTGGAGATGTCTGATACCTTCTCGATTTATGGAGGGAGGTCAGTGTGAGGAGAAGCTCAGCGATGCTTAGTCTGGACCAGAGAAGACCCCAAAGCCGGGGCAGAAACTGAGAACTCTGAGAGAGCCGCTCGCTTCTTTCCAGGCCTCGGCAGGAATCAACGAATTTGCGGCCTTGGAGGCAGAAGGCAATGGGGGCACAAGTGTTTGAAATGCCATGAGTAAATCTGGTGCTCCTGGCTGTGAAGAATGGGAGGGTCGTGCTCTGTCCCCCATTCCACTTCGCCTGCCTGAGCTCTCCCAGCAGCTCCCAGTGGCCCAACATATCGGATCATCCTGACCACTGATAATTTCACTTTTATTACTGGAGAGTTTGTGAAAATCAGTTTCTTTTTTTCTCGAGTCAAATTCCAGCAATCAAAACTCAGATATTCTAAAAAAAATGTAGTGGAAGATGTCAGCTTGTCGTTGAGAAAAGAACAACTGTCAAAACCCAAAGATTTTCTGCCAAAACCCACTGAAAAATGTTGGCTGAAAACTGCAGAGCACGAGAACCCAGTCCAAAAGAGTCAGTTTGGGTGCTGTCAGGCTTTTTTTGACAAAAATTCTAAATATTTTGAAGAAAGGGGCAGCTTCCAGGAATTTCTGTTTTCAGCAGCTCCATATTCTGTGGGTTCTGACCCAGAATTCCCCACTGGGAGCCGCACTGGTGCCCCCAACCTGCTACAGCACTGACACCTGGACCCACACAAGCCATGGGGGAGAAGATCCTTCATGGTTTCAGTGGAGCTCGGTGGCTCCTTGCTGCCCCAGGATCCTCCCTAGGAAGGGACAGGTCAGGTGGGGAATTAGGCTTCAGTCCTGCTTCTATTCCTGTTTTTTTTATTGGTATGACAATGCCCTGCCTGAGAAGGATGCTCAGAGCTGTGCTCAGCATCAGCCATGCCAGCCCCTCGCTCCTGGGCAGGGAGGAGAGGTCTGGGGGATGCAAAGGAAATGTGGAAATGGAAAGCAGAGAGCAGCTGCCTGCAGTGAAACCATTAGCCCGAGGCAGTCAGCTAGGAGAGGGCTGGGGGCCAGGCAGGGAAAGGACACGAGGTGCTGCAGGGCAGAGAAAACCATCTGGATGACACTTGACTCTCACCTGAGGCTCTTATCCATGTGCTGGAGTGCTGTGATGCTATTAAAATCCCAGGAAAGGACTTAACACTCCCCGCCTGCCTTGGCTGCTTCACGCTGGGCTTGTCGAGCTGTAGCAGCCTGCGTGGTGGGATTTCCATACCCAGCACGGACCGGCCCCTGCGATGGCACAGCCCCCACGGAGGGGTGTCGGTGTCCCGCAGCCGGAACGGTGCTGCCGCCCCTGGAAGGAGCTGTCACCGGCTGCAGGTGTCCCCGGGGCTGCCTCAGCACCTCGGGTCCTCACCAGCGAATTAAGAAGCCGCCCCAGGACACAGGTTTTTAGTACCCAAATGCCTCTGCAGTTTGAGGTCGCTCCGGCTGGACGCTCCCGCAGTTGCTGTCACTCCCGCTCTGCTCCTTCCAGCATTCCTGTCTCTTCTCTCCTGAACACCTGAGCACCATGCTGCTGGTGCTCACGGAACATTTTCCCTTGGAACTTTTTCAAGCCAATATTTTCCTTCGCAGCTTCCTCAGCTCAGAGATACAGGCTTGAGTGTTTGCTTTTCCCTCGGGGTTTGATGTCAGGTGTTCTTCAGGATAAGGGAAGGGGGATGAAAAATTCAGGGTCTTTGGCCACACACTCCAAATAATTTTAGAGGAAATCCTTTCTCCCATTAGGCATGGGAATGGGATCAGAACCAAAGCACTTGGCTGCTTACCTAGGGGCTAACCCAGCCTGGCCATAGTGGAGCCAGGTCTGGCTGTGGGCGAGAGGTGCCGCTGGCTGCCGGCACAGGCAGAGCCACATCCCACAGCACCGGGTCTGGCAGCCCTTGGAGCAGCTGAGACACTATTTCATGCTTGGGTAGCCTGACAAACAGGAGTGATTTATAGCTCCTGGGTCTGGTTTTCATCACTGCCCGGGGCAGTGTGTGCCGCTCCAGCGGTGGGATGACTCAGTGTAAGCCATGCTCAGAAACATCTGGGGTTTCCTTCTTTAAATTAAAGGTGTAGCTGATGAACTGAGAGATGAGGGCTAGGAACAGGAGCTTGAAGGGGAGGGAAAGGTGTCAAACCCTGAAGGTTGCCCCACAGTGTCTGTCAGGAGCAGCACACGCGTGTCTGTGCCAGAGCAGAACAGCACAGATGCCACATGAGCTCTGGAGAGAAAGCACAGAGGTGTGAGAGCAGACAGAAATCATCACCAGTGGTTTTCCTGGCCTTGCTGTACCAGCTGAGTGCATGGCTGCCGGTGGGGGGATCATCCTGGGGAGGAGGCGCTGGGGGCACACAGAGCCATCGCAGTCCCCGGGCATGCACGGTCGGAGGAAAGTGTCGCTAAAAGCCTGTCACCAGCCTGCCGGCTCTCTCGGCAGCCCTCAGCACTCCCACAGCTGTCACGGTGAGGGCGCCGTGTCGGGATGGGACATCACGTGCCAGCCGTGGGACACGGCCACAGGAGCACTTAGGCAGGAAGCAGCCACGTGGCCGGCACGGACACGTGTGACCAGGTCGGGGGCAGAGCTGGTGGCACCAAGGTTGTGCTGGACCCCGTGTCAGGCACTGCCCCAGCTCAGGCACTGCCCGCAAAATCCTGCCCTGCACGTGCCACGCAGAGGTGTCCTGGCTGTCCCCAGCCCCTGTCCAGGCAGGGCGCTGAGATGGCACCTGCTGGGAGGTGGCAGCGAGAGATGCTTCCAGCAGTGCCTGGTGACAGAGAACTGCTAAACAATCTGTCACCTCTTCGATGTCCCCAGGGTTGACGGCTTGTGTGTGCACGGCACGCAGAGGGGGACTCCAGTCCGGGAGCCGGCTGCCTCGGGAAAACGGAATCTGCAAGGGCTCAGCAGCCGGAGGGAAAGGTTTTGATGTCTGGAAATTATCCCCTGCTGAGAAAGTAACATCGGCTCTTTGTTTGAGCGCAGTGAGCGTGTAACGATAGGACAGCCTCTCCCGGGGTGTGAGCAAGTGAATGGGGGGCTCTGGGGGCTCCCCGGCTGTGCAGCCCCTTCCCCTGCTCGCTGTCCTCGGGCTGAGCCTGCGGACGGAGCTTTCGCCTCCCTCCCATCGCAAGATGCGATTGCCACCTACAGTTCCGCTCCCGCAGTTCTGCTGGCACAGGGAACTCCGGCAGCTCGCCCGCCGGCCTGGGCGCCGCACACTCCTGCTCGAGTACAGCAGTTTGGGCAGTATTTCGGCTCCTCCCAAAAGAGCCCCCGTCTCCCGGACATGGGAATTTTCCTCCTGGATGCGGACATTTTCCTCCTGGTGCAATGCCCCGCTCCTGGCTCCGTACGCAGTGCCTGTGCTCCTCCTCCAGCCTGTGTACACTGCCTGACAGCACAGCTCCATCCCCATCTGTGATTACAAATTAGCAGCCTAATCCTAAATATCTTTTTTGCCTGGAGATGCTTGTCTGAATCTGATTTTTAATCTGTCTTTACCAGCTGCTCCTGCTGCCGCTCTTTGCAATTTATTTTGCATGTGACTTACGCTGGATAAAAAATATCTGCCTAATTTTCTCCGATGTCAAACATCCTTTTAGCTGGAGATGGTGCTTTATATGTTCTACAGTACAAGGGGAGCTCTGCCAGCGTAGCGGTCTCTGCTTTTCCTTGGGATTTATTGACTACAGAGAGGTCCTGCTCTAATCTTCTCCTCTCACACCCTGTTTCTTTCCCTAAGAACCACTAAGCTCCTTGAGTCTCCCGTATCATCTCTGTGATGGGCAGAGCTCCTCGCTGGCTCATCCCCTGCTCAATCCCATTGAAGTGCAGGGCAGCGCTCCGCATCCCAATCAGCACGGATTTTTTTCCCTTGAATAGCCCGGTTTATGCACGCTCTGGGGGAGAGAACCAGCCTCCTAAAGACTAAAATCCTTCCAAAAGGGATTTTAAGTATTTCAGATAAATCTTACTAATGGTAAATGTAGCTATTCACTCCCAGCTCTTCATACGAGGAATTTGACCCTTTTTTATGTTAATGCCGGCGCTCCGTGGATGCTGTTCACGGTCCCGCTGCCTCTCCCTTTTCCTTCTGTCTGCCATCAGCCATCCCCGCCCCCGAGCTGGAGGTCCTCAAGCCCCCAGCCCTGCCTTATACTGGGGAGGGGTGGCCCCCTCGCCTTTGCCCCCGGGAACTCCGGGGGGTGGTGAGTGCCGGGGGGAACGGGGCTGTGACCGCCAGCCCAGGGCAGGAGGTACCAGCAGCACCCGCTCCCGGGGCACAGGCTTTGTTGGACCCAGCGTGGATCAATTCCAGCTCAAGGAGAGAGCAGGGAGGAAGCAGTTCCTTTGGGAATGGCCGCTGGTTTCCTTACTCTGCGTTTCTCTTGCCCAGCTGTGGTGGGTCCGCAGGCTCACCGCGCACCCGGTGCCGCACTGGCACACCGGAGGCTGTGCCCGGAGTGTGTGTGCAGACACTCACGCGCCTCAGCCCCGACAGCGAGAGCAAATCACTGTGTGTACACGTGTCTGCTCAGAGCTGTTATGTAGTGATATCCTGGGATCCAAGCTCAAAAATAAGCAAAAAATTACATCAGGGTCTTACTAAAGAAAGAAAAGAAGGAATGTAAGAAGCTTCTGAAAATATTCTGGAGGAATTTCTTGGCATTCCTCCCTCCTGCCTGTCTAGGGCTCATCAGCAGCTGACGAGCAGTAAACGGATCGGGCACCGCTGTCAGGTGCTGGCAGGCGTGCTGGGCTCCTTCTCCCTCTGTCACTCAGCTCTGCCAGCCCAATGGAAACTGCAAAGTGAAAATCTCCAAGCTGCTGCCTTGCCTTCCCTCCCATCCCCTCCCCTCCCTGCCACTGTAGGTAAGCCCAGGGGAGCACCTGGACAGCAATTATCTCCTTTGCCTCGCTCTCTCTGGAGGCAGCTTTTGGCAGTGTGAGCTCTTGGCCCAGGATGGTTCCAGAGCCGCATCCTCGTGCAGATTTGCCCCCAGCAAAGCCCAGGGACTCTACATGGCTCATGGGTTTCTCGGAGGAAATTAGGGGTACCAAACATTGGGGTTTTTGAGGAAATTCTGCCTCTCTCTGTAGGAAGCGCATTCCTGCTTCTGCTGGAGCTGTGCACGCTGTGTGCAAATGCTCCCCTGGGAACGCAGACGCAGGCACTGCTGGGTCTGGACCCCAAATGAACAAAACGACCCCCGTGTGAAGCAGCTGCACGAGGCTCAGCAGCGAGCCAGGTGTTTGCAGTTGAGTCCCTCAGGGCCAAGGGAGCCCTTGCAATCCCAGTCACAGCCATCCCCCGGGCTGAAGCAGTTCGCGCTGGAGCAGGGTTGCCTTCCCTGATTGCTAATTTAGATTTTCCTGCCATCCCACACAGTGGAATCAGGGGAAATAAAATTACAGACTTATTCACTCTTTTTGTACAGCTGATGTGCTGATTACCTGTCAATCACAGAATTGCATTAACATCTGACAGTGTGTGCATAACAATTACCCCCATCAAATTAAGGAAACCTTTCGCACTCAGAGACACAGAGAGGGAGGAAATTCAATCAGCGTAATTAGTTCAATCAGAAAAGATCTTCTTTTCATCAAGAAGGGGAAAAACGTACAGTGAGAGCAGGGTGGGAGCCAGGTATGGCTCCGGGATGAGAAGGTGGCTCACCCAGCGCAGCGGTACCTGGCCCGGTGTGGCAGGGGGTTGGATTCCCAGCCGTGGGTGACGAGGGTTTGCCAGGCTCCATGTTTCTTCCCCACCCCAGTTCCTCCTCTCCTGGCTCCCAAACTCATTTTCTGTGGCTTCTGGATGAGCTCCTTCCCAAAGGCTCTGCTGCCCCAGCTTTCCTGCCCACCTGCAGAGAGGCAAGGCAGGAGGGGGTGGGTTCCCACCACCCCTCCAGCCATCCCTCCCTCTGCACCTCAAAACAGCAGCTGGAGGAGGGGGTGCAGGGATGGGGAATGGGGAGGCTGCCGGGGCCCTGTGGGACCGGAGCGGGGCCAAGTGCGGTGGAGGTGGCATGTGCTGGAGGGAGGTGTTTTTTATATTCCCCCCAGAGGGGAGAGAGATTATTAATGCTAATTCCTAACAGCAAAAACAAGAGAGAGGATGAAAAGCTCCATTAGCAACGGTGCAACGGCAGCTGGACTGCTGCTGAGCAATGGCACTCCCAGACCTTCCTGGCTGAGGTGGGGACATACAAGGTGTCAGGGCTGGGCAAGGCATTGCCACCACTTTCCCCCACAGTGCTCGGAGAAAACCCCACTGGGAAGGACAGGGCGGGGGAAGCCTGGAGTGCTGGATCCATCCCTTCTGCTATCTCCCTCCGTTAACCCAGTGACTAAAGGTATCAGTTCACCGAGGCTGAGGATGGCTGGGTCTGAGATCAGGCTTGAGGTGGTTTCACCCAGTGATCTGAGAAATGTCATGCAGCGGAAGGAGAAGGGAAGGGATGTGGAGCTCCATGACATCTTAGCACAGCCAGCAAAAGCCAGTGGAGTGACAAAAGGACACTGGCAGTAGTGCATGAGACAGGCACAGGTGCCAAGTAACTCCTGAGCTTCTGTTGAGTTAATTGTTTTGTAATTCAATTCAAGCTGAAAGACAAAATTGTTTGTGTCTCAGACAGCAGCTCTGGTGGAGCAAGATGGAGCAAGGGCAGGTGCTTGGAGAGGTTTTCTCTAGCATCAGCTCTGTGTGCTGTGGAGGTTTTACCCCAACAAGGCCCCTATGGTGTCATATGGGCAGGTCCTCTTGACACCCACCATGAGCTGTTTTGGGCTCACTGTCAGGGCCAGCTGCCCTGAGAGCCCCTGGGTTGCTCTGGGCTTGGTACAGGAGTTGTTGTGCCTGGGCTTCCTGCTGTTTTAGGAATACTCCAGTAGTGGAGGTGAGATTTAAAGCACTTGGAGGTGGGACAGGATTTCCTGTCACTGGGGACATTTTTGAGGCAGAGAGGAGTTGTTGTGGAATGAGCTAGAAGGGTCTCTCATGAGGGCACAAGCAGAGAGGGATGTGAAGCTGGGAGAGACAGGATCGTAGCCGGTCCTCACTCTGAGCACTTGTATTGAAAGAGGTTGTCAGGCAGGGACAGTGACCGGAGAACAGGCTGCTGGAGACTCAGCAGAGAGGCTGTGGGATTCCTGATTCCTCACAGGGGCAATGAACATCTCTGGGACTGGTGACACAGAGCTGCTCCTGCCTGAGGCAGGCAAGTGGCCCCTCTCAGTGTGCGTTGCTGTAGTTTTGATGTGCTCATTATTAGTTTTCACATCCCAGCTCTGCATTCAGATCAAGCCTAGCTTTGAAGAACTGTGCTGGAGGTGACGGACCCAATCCCCATCCACCAGTGGATAAACATGGAGAGCAGAGAGGGAGGCAGGAGAGGCACAGGTAGCTGTGGCCTATGCCCGTGCCTCTTCTTTCTGAGTGCAGATGTACAAAGTCATGTTAATTTTCTTATCCCAAAATATGGTATATAAATGAATAAGCAAGTAAATAAACCTGTCCTCTCTCAGCAGTCTTCCTGCCATCTGCTTACCATTAGCACCTGGCATCCACCCAGGAGTTTGTATCTCCCTTTCGCTCCAGAGGATCCAAAGCATTCTGCAAACTCGGGGCGGTGTTTGGCTCTCACTTGCACTTGTGTCTGTGCAGAACAACTCAGCACTGACTTTGTCCTTTAAGAAGTTGATATTAAGGTTATTTAATGCCCACTGATATGAGCCAACTCTGGGCAGCCAGAGAGCAGCTGCCACCATGGTGGCCTGGGGTAGGCATTGAGTGTTGGGCTGTTGAGGGACCTCATCCAACTGCCCTGGTCTCTCACAGGGAACCTGTGCTGCAGGATTCACCTTCCAAAAGAATCCACTTGGGCACAGGGGGTGGAGTGGGTGCGTTCTCCAGTTCCTCATGCCCCAGGTCTGCGCAAGAATTTAACTCTACGTCCAGAGTCAGGCAAGGAAGAGCAGAGCAAGGAATTAGAAACAAATTGTGAACAGATGTTGGGCAGAATAATAAGGAATGTGTGGGAGGCCCGCCAGGATAGATGGATGAGGCAAAACAAGCACAGGGCTCGCTCTAGCAGCAGCTGCTGTCCTGGAGGGAACAGTGTGGGGAGGAAGAACCAGCCTGGACAGAGAAACTTGTGCTATGCAGGTTCTGCTCCCCAGGGCCGCCCCTCGCAGCAGCTCCTGCTCTGCTCTGGTTGCACAGCAACATCACATTAGGATGCAGGATTTCAGCATCTTGGCTCCCATGCTTCTGCTTATCCTGTGAGTGGGGAAAATGGAGACAGGTTTCCCTCTCATTCCATCTCATCTGTGGTTGCAGATGGAGGGAGGAGAGCAAAGTCTCTGAACAGGACAGCTCACAAAAGGAGCAAAAAATTCTTTGCATGGTGATAAAATCAGTGATTTGGTTCTCCTGCTTGGCTTGTGTCCCTGACCCTAGCTGGAGTGAAAACTTTATTGCATTAACAGCTTGGGTGAGTCCCTCTTGTTTCTGTGTAAAAACTTAAAGCCCTTTTGCAGAGCAGAACGTAGGGGCCCCTTTGACATGGGGTAGGAAGAGACAAAATCCTTTTCAAATACCCCAAAGGGGAGTTTGTTTATTTATTTATGCATAAGAGTAAAGATCAAAATGTATTTTTTGTCATTAGCACATTCTAAAATAGCTTGTAATGAGTGAGTCAGAGGAAATGTTGGGGAGAGAGTGGGGCCTGTCATTCAGCACATGAAAGGCTGGAAAAGCTCTTTGTCTGTTTTACAGATTAAAGTATAAAGATTGGAGATTACTACAAGCTGCAGATAATGGTGGAGCAGCTACAACCTTGGAGCAGTGGAAGGATGTGCTCTGGGCTGCTTCCCTTGTGGCTGGAACAATATTTGCAGAGGGGCCAGAGCCCTGACCCTCTTCGTCTGTCCTGGCTGCCATCCCTGTTCTGAAAATGCAATTTTTTTTCTAGGAAATACTTCTTTTAAGTACTAATGTTGATATTTAAGAGTGTTTTTTTTAAAAGAGCTCTTTAAGAAAAATGGAGCTTTATCTGCGATTCATGCCCACTTGCCAATCAGGCACAGAGGTCTCTGCATGTACAAATCCGTGCACACCCAGGCACGGCTGTGGCTGTTGGAACTGGAAATCAGTCAATGCTGGGATGTAGCAACTGCACATCACACGTGTTTTGTTGCCAGGTTGGTTAATTGCTGCACTAACGACACCCCATGTCAGAGAAAGGCAGGCGAAAATAAAAAAAGCTTAACAAATTAAAATGGCACTAAATACAAACTCCCTCTGGACATTGCACGATGGTTTTTAAAATCAGCAGCTGAATTACAGATGAGGAGACACCAAAAGGAACCTTGTTTCCAATTCTGTTCTCTATTTGAGCAGGTCTGAAAACTCAGTAATTTTGTGTCATAAACTTTCCCAGCAGCAAGTGCCTGACACTCCTGTGCTCACACCCTCAGTGACTCCGGGGCTCCTTTTCAGCAGAAAACGGGGCTTCATTTTCAGTGCTGTGGGTCATGGCTTGGGAAGGGACCAGGGATGGGACCAGCGAAAGGACATGCCCAGCCCTTCCCTTGGGCAGTGGGGCATGGACGGCTCTCCCCAAGGTGGACAGTGGAACATCTCAGAAAGGATGGAGGTCACGGCATGATTGACAGTAAAGGCTGGGGCTCCACATTTTCTGGGCTGGGCATGTGCAGGAGGTGAGGAGGGAGCTCCTCTGCTCCTCTGCCCCCTCTCCACCCCTAAAGGGTTAATTTCTGCATCCTCGCTGAGAGGAGCAGGACCAGGAGTAGAAGCAGGACCTGGCGCACTCCACTTGCCACAGGAAGGTCAGGGGACTGTGATTCCTGGTGCTGCTGAGAGCGCGGACAAAGCCTATCTGAACCCAGGTAATTTGATTAGAAATTAATTGGCCTACATCAGAGCCTGAAAAATCCAACAGATTTGCTGCTGATAAAATTAAAATTAGAAACTGAATTGATTAGCCTGTGCCAGCAAAGGAACCAAAATGTCAGAGGCACCAGCTGCACATTTGCATTTGGTACTTAACAAAGTTCTCACCAAAGCGAGTGAGAGATGTCTGACATTTCCATGATTTCTGCAATTCTAATGTATGTTTTATTGATATTAATTTTAAAATGCAAGGGAATAATGTAGTGAGGAATGACGGGAGGGCGTTTGGCCATTCCAGCTCAATGTCTCATACAGAGTGTGATGTGTGGCTCCTGCTCTGTCGATGTTGGGAGCAATTGGTGTTGGAGTGGGCGTGTGTCATTTTTATGCTTATGATGATGGAAAAAACAAAACTTGGGAAGTGTAAACCCTGGTGAAGTTTTAATTGGGAATAGTTATTTTGAAACATTTTCTTCTCTAATATATTTTACCTTGGGGACTTAGTACCGTGGGAAAATCCTATCACATTTATGCAAAGGTTTCTGCCAAAGTCTATTGGGATATTTTAATTTCAGTTTCACAGTGAGATATTCAGGAATACTGTGAATAAATTGGAATGATTTTACAATGGGAAATTATGAAAATTTTCATCAAAGGGGGAAATTTTTGCTTGTTTTTTTAAACAAATGCTCCAAAAGTTAGTCTTCCCCTCCTCAAATCCAGGGGCATTTCCAGTGTGCTTTGTGAAACTGAGCCCATGATTGCTTGTATTCACCAGCTACCCATTCCTACCAGTGCCTATCACTGCTGGTGCCTGTCACTGCCCACTGGCTTCCCCCCTCCCCTTCCCAGCTCTCTGCCATCCCTCACCGTGCTTTGCTTCATTTCTGTCCCTACAGACTAAAATTATAAATATGTCAGATGAAAAGCTTTGTTCTCTTAGAGCGAAGGTGAAGGAGAGCCTATAAATTTTGCAGCCTGTGTCTGAGAATCCGAAGGACAGATGAAAATTCCCTTTTAAAGAAAAATCCTTCCTGCTTTATAAATATTAATTGCAAGTCAGTGGTAATGAGAGACATGAGGAGCCTCTGGCTCCGATCTGTGATTGTTTGACTAATACAAGCAACAGTTTAAACACGACACTTATTGTTTCATATGACACTAAATTAGAAGTTTCACACTTCATATTAAAGGTTGGCTTATTGAGAGCAGGAGGAATGTGATTCTGCAGGTCAGGATGATGCTCAGCAGATCTGGAGATTAAATTACTGCCACATGGGTCGGGAAGGAAGGTGCTGCCTGGGTGAGGTCCCCGGGCTGTCCCCAGGGACACCATGGGAAGAGCAAGGCTGTGCCAGAGCACCCACCCGCTCCAGGAACGGAACTGCCTCTAAAAGCTATAACTAGGCACTGAAAATGTGGGAAAAATGGAATGTTTCTTCCTGCCAGCAATGTTTCCTCAGGGACTGGGAGTCTATGCAAGTGAAGCTTCAGGAGGGGGTGTGTTGGGGTGTGTAGTTTCCTGCGCTGGTATGGCAGGCCGCAACCTTCCCGGAGAGCTCTGCGGGTTCTCTCGGGGAGAGCGGCTGTTCCGCTTCCCGTAGCCCTTCTGGGCGCCCCACGCTGTCCCGGCTGGCTGTCGGCTCTGCAACACGGTAGCGATACAGGAGGCGAGAAGGCTCCCTCCATGGGGACCTCAGAGGATCTTTATTCACATGGTAGCATGCTGCTTCCCACGGGCAGAGAGAGAGACAGAGGACATGGTCTGGAGCCCCTTATCCGGGGAAAAGGGGGGCGGAGAGAGCACATGGACAAATGGTCTCAGGGCATAGCAGCGGTACAAGGGCGGAGTTGGGGTAACAAAACCAATGGGAGAAACCCGAGGGAGTGGTTAGGACTAGGGTCGGGGAAAGGGGAGCCACGTGGAGAGGGCAGGCAGTCTAGTAAGGAAAGGAATGGGGAGATGCACCACCACAGGGGTGGATGAGCTGCAGCCGAGGGAAGGAGCAGGATCCTGGTCCCGTGTTTCCCCCCGAGAATTCCGGGCCTGGCAAAGGGCTCCTGCAGCAGCACAGCCAAGACAACGGGTCAGGTGTCTGAGCAGGCACCCTCTTCGGCAGCTTATGAGGAGACAACATGTGGCTCCAGAGGAGCAGGGAGTGGGCAAGGAATCAGTAGTCATTTGGATGATCCAGGCAGAGCTGGAATTCATCCTCTGGTCAATTCATCCTCATCAATGCCCATTACCTGGGCATTACTTGTACCCAGATGTATCACAGGGTTTGGGGAATATGGGGCATTATTTCTTTTTTATGCTAATAATTAAATCAGCTGCTGTTTGTGAGGCTGGTTCAGGTGAGAGGTGAGTTGGCAGCTTCTTGCAGACACACCAACACCACAAACAACACCTGTCCCAAAACCTGCCTGGGACTGAACAGAGTCCTGTGGCTCCCTTGAGAACAGGCACACAAGGAATAAGCTAAGGATAACCAGAAAAACGTCTCCTGGACTCCAGGACCTGCTCAAATTCCACTCGCAATTCAAAGCCCAAGCCAGAGTGACCCTTAGCAGCTTCTGACCATTTGAAGTCTGTGCTATAGTGCTGCTAAAATTACCAAACCTCACAGTATTTAAGAAGTAGCCATTATCAGAAGCTACTTTTATTGCCATGGAAACGGAAAGATAACAGAGCAAAGTCCGGCCACATCTCTCAGCTGAAGGTGGATGTGTGTGATGCTTATGGATGAGCTGCTGGCCTGGGTGGGACTGCCAGGGACCAGGAGCTGGAGGGGTTCATGTGCACATGTATGTGTGGATATGTATAAGTGCATATATAAAAATGTACCTGGGAACCTAAGAAAAAATACAGCTTTGTATCAAACCACCAGAATTCTCCATTTGTGGCCAAACACTAAATTCCATTTTTCTGGACTTGTAGAAGGTGTAAGACCGATTCAGGCAAAACCCAGAACAGGAAAGCCAAGGTCACCTTGTGTCTTGGTTTGAAAGACAGGTGTCTGCTAAGGAAGGCAGGAGCCCCCCTTGGAATGGAAAAAATACAACCCCCTTCCCTCCAAATTATTATAAATTTGAAATTAAGGGGCTTTCAGGCAAAGATATGAGGAAATGGGAATAACAGTTTTTACTAATATATATATATATCAAAACAATAATACAGAGGAACTGGTTTAAAGCCTGACAGAGTCAGGGGTACAACCTGGCACCCTGCCGGGCAGGGTGTTGGTAGCAGTCCAATGCAGTGGTAGCTGCAGTTCTCTTTGAAATGGTCCTGTTGAAGCGGTGATCTTGTAGAAAGAGGTCTGAGCAGTCCGATTCGGCGGTAGCTGCAGTTCTCCTTGAAATGGCTCTGTTGAAGTGGTGATCTTGTAGAAGGAGAAGTCTGGTCCTCCTCCGAAAATCCAGTGGTGGTGTAGTCCTTGTCCTCTGAGATCCCAGCAGGTAAGGCTGCCTGCTGTTCCAGGCCCCAGATTTTTATCCTGGTGGGAATGCTTGGTTCCTTCCCCCCTGGGCGGAGCATCTCACAATGGGATGGTGAGTCATGGGGCAAGGCATTGATGGGCCCATTAACAGGAGATAGCCCAGGTTCGGGTTACCTCTGAGTCATACAGCAAGGCATTGTTGGGCCCATTAACAGGGGATAGTCCAGGGGGAGAAGGCAAGGAACATTGCTATACCGGCTCTCAACAGCTCATGGTAATAGAATACATTGTAACCCAGGACACCTTGTTAGCCCCTGGCCCATCCGCACCCCAGAATCCTCCTTGTCCCTCAGATTTGGGATGAAAAACTCCAAGGCAGGGATATGGAGCAGAGCATGGAAGGATGTGGGGCCAGGGACACAGGAGCAGCTGCTCCTCCAAGGCTCTGGAGGCAGGGACAGTGCCAGCTGACAGAGCAGCCTGCAGAGACCCTCTGCTTTGCAGAAGAAAGAGGTGATGAAATTTTAATCAGAACTTCCCCAAAGTATGCGGAGCTGTGAATGAGGGCCTCAGTGTGCTGCTCTGCCTCCATCTTCCTCCTCCTCTCATCTCAGGCACCATTCTCTGCAGAGCTACCTCAGAGTATTTTGTGTTCAGACTTTCCCCAGGACTTCAAGCCACCCAATTTATGTTCCTTTGAAGCAGGAGACCTGCTCAATCTCTAATTTATATTTTTTAATTAGGACACCAAAGTGTGAGAGAGCTCAGGGGAAACATGTCCCTTTTAAAAACAAAGTTATTGCTTTAATAAACGTGGGAGGAAGGCAGTAATGGACCTGGGAGCTTCCCCTGGTTAAAAATTTAGTAATCCAGCCCTGCTCTTAATGAGACTGAGGATTAGTCCTAGGACTTTTTTCTTGGCAGTGTGATAAGGATGGATGATGTGACTGTGGGGAATGTGAATGGCATGGCAGAGTCCCGCTGGCAGGAGGCTTTGGGGCTTTGGAGCTTCCTCACCTGTCAGTGTCAGGGTCTCTCCATAAGGGAACTCCTGGCCAGTGAAGTGATGCTGGTGCCTGGCAGGGCACCCACACCTGGCACCCAGCGCTCCAAGGAGGGGTCACCCTCTGTGCACACAGCTGATTGCTGAAGAGGCTGTGTCCTGTCTAACTGTGATCTAGGTAATGACTCTGAACTCCTGTTAAATCCCATTTCATGTTGTGCCTTTCATGATGCCTGTCATCTTCTTTATTCCGCTGCTCGCTTTGAAGCAGCCACCGCTTTGCACATGGCCCTCACTGGCTCTGAGCGTGGTGTCATTATTTCTTGGGAGCACATTTGCAGAATGATGGTAGCTCTGTCCTAGAACAAAGGAGCCTGGAACACCCCAAGGAGTGTCAGGGCAGTGGTGGGAGCTGGGGGGGCGGCAGCAGAGCCTCAGCACTGGTGCAGCCCCACTGTGACAGTGACAGCACAGGGGACACTCACAGCCTGTGGCACTCGGTGCAGCCCTGGGACTGAGCTGTGGGAAGGCTGGTGCCTGGCAAGTGGGCTTAAAAACAGCAATAACACCTTTCTGGAAACAGAATCAGTGACACCAGAAGTCCTCCCATCTCTCTCTGTGCTTGGGGTAGCTGATTGAGCCATCAAGAACAACCCAGTGTCAGGCAATAGGAGTGGCTGCCCCTTTATTCTGCTTTTCAGCTTCTCCCTCCTCTGTCCATAGTTAAAGGCATAATTCTCTGTCATATCTTGCTTGGCAGCATGTCAGGAGCCTGTGCCAGGCAAAGTGGGAAGTGAAACTAAAGGATTTCCTGTACACATTCACCCATTGTAAAATTTTTCTCAGTATTCACCAGATTGTTTTGCGTTTGCCCTTGAAAATGTTTCTTGTGCAGAAAACTCTCACCCACCCCTGTCCACCTGGCCTGAACCTCCTTGAGACAGGACCAGTGTTTGGCTGTTCTCTGAACGGCTCCAGCTCTGTTCCAGTAGTACCGCTGTGTAGCCTGGCTGGTGGAGGAAGCTGCAGCTTGTCCCTAAGAGATCCTGGCTCAGGAACTCCTGGCGGTGCCTGTGCACCTCGCGGTAACAGCTTCTCTCTCACCCGCGTGATGAAGGCACGCAGCCACGCTCACGCAGAGCTTGCTAGCTCGAGCGGTACCAGAAGCAAAGAGTCCAGAGGCGGCCCTTGCGAGGGGATCTGATGTTTATTCTGACCTCCACACAGGCGGGCCAGGTAGCAAGAAGGCAGGCCTCAGCCCAGCAGGTTCTTATCAAGGGATACAGACAGGGGGAGGGATAACAGCCGAGGACCAATGGGGTGTGACCCAGAGGTAGAGTGACCATCTGGCTGCTGGCCAACCAGAGGGACCTGATCTCCACAGGGTCACAGGACCAGGTGGGAGGAGCCCTACCAACTGAGTTTGTGGGGGTCTCAAATGTCTGAGTTTACCGACCACTGAGCTCCTGGGCTCCCTGGTCCCCCAGCCATCTCAGCTGGTGGCTCAGGCACCACAACACAGTAGCAGGTGGAAACCCGAGGGCAGCATCCCACGGATCACACACAACGAGACAGGCGAAGGAGGATGGTTTTTTTGCAAGACAAGCCAGTATAAAAGGCATTTATTCCTTCTTTATAGATCATTACAGCTGAAACGAGATTTTTCTGCTCAGAATACAGATGCTTGGGATCCTTTCTAAAAGTGCTGTGAGCTCTTCCATCTAATTTTGGAACAGATATATTCATACTGCTCCTGATGCACTTTGTTGTGTCCCGAAAGGCTGACAATCTGCTGGCAGAAATTGCAGGAAAATGCAGGTAAACCCAGATAAATGGTGGTTACAGTGAGGCAGTGCCTGCCACAGACCCAGGCCAGGTGAGCAGTCCCTAACCTGTCCTGTGGCTCCAAGCTGTGCTGGCACATGCTGAGAGCCAGATCAGCCCAGGGATGGAGATTCCCACCGCACTGTGTCCCTGCTGCACCATGACCCCCTGCTTGTCCCCAGGTGCCCTTCACAGTGTGTCCTGGCAAGGCTGGTGCACCTTCTCCCCCTGCAATCTCTCCCCCACCATTTAGGGATGTTTTCAGCCAGGCCATCCTTTTCCCCAGCTGTAGTGCAGAGTGTGACACTGTCCTGCCCTGCCAGGGGACAGGAGTTGCCTAATGCTGTCATTGGGGTCATTCTGGCAGGCGGCTGTGTGTCCATTTGATATCTGCACTGTGCAGTGTCCCCCTGATGCCTTGTGCTCCCTGCTCTGGGGTTCTGATCCCTTGTTCTGGGGTCCTGATCCCCCATGCTCACTGCTTTGGGGTTCTGCCTTAATGCCTTTGCACTATATATATATATATATATATATATATATATATATTTATTAGTCCTGTGTTAAGCAATTTAATGAATCCAGGCCTTTGGGGAGAATTAACAGTGAATTAACACTGCATCAGAAAAATTAAAGGAATAGTCAAGCAAATTTCTTTTTATTGACTTTTAGTGAGCCATTTAATCCAAACATCTCGTTAACTGCAGTATAACGATACACTATAATGGGTTCTGCAGTAAGAACAATTAGCTCTGCAATTAGCAGAAGAGTGAGCGCTCTGCAACCGGCTGCACTTGGCATCAGGCCGTCAGGAGCATCCCGTGGAGACCAAACAACAGCGTTTCCATGGGTAGAGCAAAACCATTTGAGTTTAAACCCCAATAATATTTCTCCTGTTCACCCAATGACCAAGGTGTGGGGCAAAGGTTGGCTGCTCAGGGTCATCTTATTTCTCCCTTGTCACTGGCATGGCATCGATCACTTGATTTCAGGGTGACCCTCAGAGCCCTGCAGTCACGAGCCCGTCCTGTCAGCACTCAGCCCATGGCCTCCCACAGTGGGTACAGGATGGATTTGCAGGGGAGCCTGGGCTGGCGAGCGTGGCTGCTTTGGTGCAGGCATGGAGCACCCACTGCTGGAACCCTGCCTGCCCTAGGGATGCTCCTGGGGAGCATGTGGACCGGTAGGCTGCATGTCTGAGGGCAAAGGTAGATATTTCTGCTACAGGAATTTTCTCTGTCAAAGTCAGAGCATCTCTGTGGCTGCCCTCAAGCCTGTTTCTGGAAGAATACCCACCTGGGATTGTGCTGAAGAGTGGGATGAAATGGCTATCCATCACTCCAGGCCTGCTCTGTCTGGAGCTCCTCTTCCTTCGAAAACTGAAGACAACAAGATTTGACATCTCAGGCTATTGAATAAATAATAACCATCAAAATGTCAGCACTTAGGTTTTATTTAAATCTCCTCACCAACAACAATAACTTAAACTTTATGATGCACCATTACAGCCTCTGAGAGCGTTCCGCCTGCCAAACAATATGTTCCATGAAAACTGATATAATCTGCTTGTTATCTGCAGCACTGCCTTGTAGTGAGGCTTTATTGATTTTCTGCACAATCACAGTAAAAAGCCTTTTTTCCCCTCTGGTATCTTTTTATGATTCTGGAGGATTTGTTTCCGCTCATCTGTCATTTTTCACCCACTCATATCTTGGCTGGTTTATAATGGTAAAAACCCACAACTCACTGTTTATTTGCTGAACCACATTACTAAACAGAAGCTGGAGTGGAGATGAGAACTCCCCGGAGCTGCATGGGCAGAAAAGACAGACACACAGACAGACACCTCGCAGGGGGTGCCTGGAGCAGGAGACAGGAGCTCACAGAAGCTCTGCCACCCCGGGAGATGTTGGTCACGTCCTGCCCACACAGGTGTTATGTGCTGGGGGACACCGCAGTGAGGAGTGTGGTGGGGAGGCCTCGGAAGGAGGAATCAGGCTCTGCTGACACGGGTCTGTCACTGATCTCTGCCTCAGGCAGGTGTCCTGGGACACGGCACAGCTCTCTCAGAGCCAACACTCTCAGGGACCAGGGAAGGGCCACAGTTCTCCCAGGGAGAAATGGGGGGATGAGGAGAGCTGGTAGGTGACACAGAGATGTCACCTCTCTGATTCGGCCATCGATGTCTGAAGCCATCCCTTCTGTGGGGTGAATGTCCCCCTGCTCATGCTCACACCCTGCTCAGGGAGCTGCTGCCCTGTCCTCACTCCATCTCCAGCAATAGTATAAAGTCAATTTGCTATAACAATTGAGACTGTTGCTTTTGATGAATTCCTGTTTGCCTTTAATTTGTTACAAGATGGTGAGACTTGGAGGAAATGTTCAGCTGTCAGGAAAGTGCACTCTCAGACACTTAAATTTGTGAACTTTGATATCATCGACTGAGTCATTTTCCAGCGACTCTCTTCTAACTCCCAGCATTGTCAGTGCTGGGTTTTCTGTCTTTCTCACATTTTCTGTGGCACCAGGCTGAATATTTTACATTAGGAAGCCTACCTGTGCCTTGGTGAGATTTAGAGGCTTTGAAATGTCAGTTGCCATATCTTGCCATGATTATTATGAATTACATTCAGATGAAGAGCAGCTTCTCCTGGGTCTGTAGTGCCAGATCTTTGCACTTCACGGGATGCCAAAGAGCCCCTCATGAAATGCCAGTAATAAATAAATCTCATCTCTGCCCAACCAAGCACTTGCTTCATTTTAAGCTTTTGAGTTGTTCCCTTTTGAACTGAGGCCTTGGACTTGGAAGGGCCATGGCAGGGCTCAGCAGGGACATTCATCCCTAGTGGCACCAGGGTCCTGGCCTGGGGGGCTGGATAATGCCAGCAGAGTCATTACCTCAGCCCAAGGCAGTGGTGTAGGGCAACACTGTCTGCCCAGGCAGGGGATGCTGGAGCTCGATGCCAGACCCAAAACTGGGATGGTTTTCCTGCTCTTCCCCCACAATTTTGCTGCTGCTTCCCTTTAAAGCAGGCAGGGATACAAATGGGAAAAAAAAATCTCTTTGCATTTCTGAGAGTTATGAAATAATCAGGTGGCGTTTCCCTTCATCACTACTAATCACAAGAACAAGCTCTCACAAGGAATTAGTTTGCACTAAACCTTCTGTAAATCTTGGAAGCCACAGATGAGAGATTGCAGAACTGGAGATTATGACTTTTAAGTTTAATTCATTTCCTCAAATTAACATCAAACTACACAGCACTGTAAGCAGAGCTCATGGCACAGCCCCTGCCCTGAGCTGTGCTGCACATAGCCAGCGGCTCCGGTTGGGTGAGGCAGAGCAGACTTGAGAGCAAGGCTGGAGAGGAGCAGTTCGTGTTGGTGCATGTTCCAAACAGGGTCTTCTCTCTTGTTAGAAAAGATCATTGCTTTATTAGGCAAAATAGATTCTAGCATTGATTTATCATCCCCTTTGGAGACACCTTTTGCTACGCTGTTCTGTTTAAGCTGAGCTTACAGCCTGGGCACTGGAACTGTGCCCCTGCAGCAGTGTGAGCCAGAGGTGAGGGAGGAGGAATCCTGCTCTTAGAGTTCCAGTGGGATGAGCTCCCATTTCCCTGGCAGGGACAGAAAAAGGGGTAGCAGGCTCTGGGGGGGTGTTAATGATATTTGTACCTATTAAAAAAAAAAAAGTCTGAAGGCAGGAGATGAGGGACCTGCTGCCGGGGATGGTGGCTCTGCTGCCCTGCTCCTGGGGGAAAATGTAGGGATAAATTACTACAGCTCCAAGAGCAGTGGAAATTTCAGAAATAATTTCTGAAACTGATGGCTGTGAAATTTCAGTAATATCACTGAGGGGTGCTGGAAGGACCTGGGCAATGAGAAACCCAAAGCTGGGCCACCACATTCTCTGCAGGGGGTCTGCGCTCATGAGAGTAAGGGAAGAGGGAGAGCTGAGCCACCCTGGTCCTGCCAGGAGCAGCATGGTCCCACTGGCCCTTCTCAAGGGGTGAGAGAGGAGAATGCAGAGGACAGGTCTGGCTCCAGCATCCTGGGAACATGCCACAGAGTGCACCTGCCCCCTCCCCGTGCCAAGAGCCATCTGTGGAGGCAGCTCATCACTCAACACACAATCCAGGTTCATTTATACATGCACAACAGAGGGAAATGGCTTTTCTGCTGGGATCAATCCTTCAGTCTAATGCCTCTCACTCCATTGTAACTGTATTTCATAACCTGCTGGAGGATTTGAGGTTTTTCACTTGACGGAACAAGAGCTGCGGAGAGAAGGACGTAAGGATAAAGAGCTCTCTGGTTTTCATTCAATGCAGAATGACCTGGGGAGAAAAGGAAAACTCATGAGCTATGATGATACACAGCTTATGTCTGTGCTGCACTCATGATGCTCCGTGTTATGACTTTGTGGGGTTTTAAAGCAGGGGTCACCACCTACTTGAGCATCTTCTGCTACTCACTAAATGCTCCTGCCAGCACATGGCTGTGCCTCGGCCTCTGTACAAAGGGAGCGGGGCTGGCCAGGTACAGCCAGAGCACCTTTGACAGCCCAGAGGGGATTTGGCAATGGCAGAGGGGGACCGTGAGGGTGCAGGGGGGCTGGGTGAGGGATCCTGGTCCCTGCAGACCACATTCCCTGAAAAGCTTTTCCAAGCTGCCTGCCTGGCAGCCACTGCAGACAGGGAGGCAGCCACAGCACCTCTCACTCCTGAGTGCTCACTCAGCCTGAACCAAAGGCCGTGGCAATGCAGGGATGGCCCAGTCCTTTGTGCCTTCAATCAGGTGATGCTCCAGTGAGCCAGAAACTGAACTGCAAAAGCCATTAGATCCAGCAGCACGACCAGGCTCATGCTCAAAACCACAGACAGAGCTGTCTCCCCAGACCGACCCACCACTTCTCCTCCCAGTCTTGTTTTCATTCATTTTTCATTACCCTGGCAGTACTGGGCTGCAGCTGCATCGCAGTGTCCCAGGAGCAGGGCTGGGGTGGGCTTTTCCATCTTGGTTTTGGAGCAGACTGACATGGGAAGTGCATGACTTTGAGCCCCGGGCACAAGCCAGCAGGGATGCTTCCACACAGGCTCCTGGACCCTGTCCTGGGGCCAGGGGGGACCAAGGGCTGGTCCCCAAGTGCCACCTCGTCCCCAGAGCTTGCTCCCACCACAGCAGGGCCAAGCCCAGGTGTGTCTGGCAGCACCAATCCTGTGCCAGAAGGGCAGCAGGGGGTCAGGACACGTATACCCCATGCCCCACACCTGCCTGCACGAGGGCACATGTCCCCATGGCAGCAGTACCATAACAGTCCACTAATTATGCCATTTAATTAGATGACAAATATTCATATTTCAGTAATGACTCTGCTCGTGCTGCATTTAGCTCCTCACACTGCAGTGACGCAGCCTCCACCCGTTCGCTCACTCCTAATGAACAACCACTTAGAATTTTAAAAAGTGGAGAATATCTTTCTGAGTTAATTAGCTTGAAATTAGCTTAATCACAGCTCATTTAAACTTATCTAAACAACAGCATGAGGAACTCAAGGAAAACTTGGGTTCAGCCTTACTCAGCTTTCTACCCAGTGAGTCGGCCAGCTGGGGGTTTTATGCCTCTGTATCAGACTGATTTGAATATTAATTGTGTGTGACCTGTTGCATTCAGCTCATGCAGATCCAGACCACAACTACTTTATTTATCTGCTCTGCCTCCTGCAATAGCTGTCAAGAATAACGAATAAACCCCAAATTTGATCCTGAACAGAGAAACGTCATGCTGGAACAAGTTTATTATTTCGTGTGCTTTTCAGGGTTCCTGAACACGATGTTAAGATCTGATGAATTGAACATTTGGGTTTCCTGGAGGCTAAGGCAGGATCATGCAGTATTTACATCAATATTCTGAGATCAAAGAAGGCTGCAAGTCTTCGAAAAAACCTCCACAGCTGAAATCCAAGTCAAGCCCTATCCTGTCCAGATACCTGACAGAGAAGGACACGAGGAGGTCCCTCAGTGCCATAGGGAACTACTGGGACTTGGGTACCATCAGAAAGAAGGGATCCATGTGATCCTGGGATCCATTTAGCCCAGTGCAGAGAGTGACAGCACACCTCGGGAGTTTGTTCTCATGAACTCCCACCCAAACTGCCATGTTTTTAACCTGTTCTTAACTTCAACTTCAAAGAGGGAGGCAGACCCTTTCATGCTGAATTTCAGCTTCCAGAGCAAGTTCCACAGCACATTCCCCCTGCAAGCAGCTGGGAGCTGCCTGCTAGCAGGAGATGCTGATGGCAGTGCCAGCCCTGCTGCTACTGCAAATATGGAGGAGAGCGGAGAAGGGTGAAGGCAGAAACCGTCAGAGATCTCATTAGTGGGAAGCATCCTCCAACCGCTGCCGTATGGTTGTCAAACCCTGGCTTGCTCAGGGTTCAAGCACAGCACAGAGAACCATGTCCCGGGCACAGAGGGGAGCATGGACAGGCTGGGCTGGGCTGATGCAGTTACCTCTGACCAGAGGGGTCTGGGCTACAGGTTGCTCCTGAGCACACGCCAAGCTGTGTCAAGCCTACTGCCCATTTCCTCGCTGCAGAGATGGAGAAACACCCGTCCATCCCCACTGCAGAGCAGTGCTAATGGAATCAGAGGTGGAACATGGGAGGCCCCTGTTTCAGTTCCATTAGACCAGGCTGAGGCACGTTCTGCCAAGGATGAGGAGCGGCTCAACCTGGCATGTTCTGCTGGGGATGACAGGCAAGTCACCCAGGTACCTCTCTAATTGCAGGTTTGCTGCATGAGTGGATTATTTTCACAGTGTCAGTACTTCCCAGAACTCCCTTCAAGAACACTCTTATTTCCCATATCATGGAAAATGTAAGCAGTATTTAGGGCCTGTTTCACCACTCTGGTATTTGTGCCACTCTCATTAGCTGTATGAGGCAGCACTGTGCTGCACCACGAGTGGAGCAACTCCTGTGTTCTTAAATCAGACACAATATCAAAATACTTCAGGGCTCCTTCAGCAGAGAAACAAACACCCTCTGCCCGCTGCAGTGATACCTGGTCCCTCTGGCTTAGTAATTTACTCTGCAGTTAGCAACAAGGTGAATTTTAATTCCAGACCATTTTTTCAGTCTTGCTGCTCCTTGTGTATGTTGTGTCTAATAACAATGCGAGCCATATGGTGCCTCCAGCACTGGGACTGCAGCCACGGGGTAACAGATGCAAAATGGCCCAAGATAATAGATGGAAAATTTTGTCTTCTGACTTTTGAAGAGTTTGAAGAGCTACCAAAAACAACATGAAATATTCAGCAAATTAAACATGGCTGGAGTACATAAAGTCCAACCCAGCTGGAAATTAGTTCTTCGGGGGACCCTTTCTAGGACACTTTGGAGGCACAACTCCAGAACCATGTCTGCAGGATGTGCTGCCTGAGAGCTGCTAAAATGTCTCCTTCACCAATCCTTTTGGGAACTACCCAAAAAATGTCCATCAGAGCCAACTGGGCAGGGCCTGGAGCAGGGAGAGGGGTGAGATGGCACCCTGAAGTCCTTCCCTTGCCTGGATTTGAAACTCCCAGACTCTTTTCATACCCAGATGCTGGCCTTGCCTACAACACACAACTGAGCTCTGCAGAGCTTACCCAGACAGGCAGGTCCCACTGTCCAAGAATTTCCAAACTCATTGGCACAAAATAATTGAAGCAAAATGAAAATTAGATTCTAAGGGACAATTTTTACAGCTCCTGCAAAGAGCAGACCTGGTAGAGAACAAGTCAAAGCAGTTCCCAGTCCATGTCAATACTGGGCTGAGACCCCACTAGGGCTTGGCTTTGCTGCCACCTCTTCCCAGCCCCTCGGCTGCTCTGACACAGGGAAAGGAGCAGACTGGAAGGCAGGAGTGGATTGAACACCAAGGAAATCTCCTGAGGATGGTGTGTTTGGGTTCATTGCTCTCAGTGCATGGCTTGAGTGGTGAGGAGCTGGTATTGCTCATTAGAAAGGCATTAAAACATGACTTACAAATGATTACGGAGTTCCACAAATGCCACCGCCCCATCAAACAGTTATTCAGTTATTGATTTGCATTAAACAAGTAGATAAATACTTAATCTGAGTAGGAGCAGCACTCTCATCATAAAGTGAATTAGTGCCTTAGATGTCTCTGGCTCATTAGCAGACTCAGAGCTGTGTCACTGCTCCCAGGTCTGCAGACAGAGCTGTTCATCACCCACATCCCCCCAGACCCCATGGCTGAGCCCCCCAGGCTGCAGGACACAGCAGGGTGGCAGCAGAGCCACAACCTGCTTTGTCCAATCCCTCCAGCAGAGGATCCATGGGTAGCAGGAGCAGCCTGGGGGACACAGCCTGCTCCCACTGACAGTGGAACTGAGGCACCTCCCAGCCTGCCTTCCCTCAGCACCCCAGCCCTGTGGCAGAAATTAGCTGTAATGAAGTGCGGGATGCCAGTGTAAGGGAACAGCCGGAATCTGTGTTCCTGCAGCTCCTCCTGCAGTGCAGGCTGTCCTGGGGGCTGTGCTGGGGCACAGGGGCCATCCCGCTCCCCACCAGTGGCTCTGCAGAGGGGTGCACCGACCTGCTCCCATGCTCCCTTCTCCCCATGGGTCACATCCCTCCGTGGTACCAGGGCTGGTCCCAGGCTGCTGGCAGAGGCAGTGCAGTATCAGGACTGGCAGAAAGGCTACAGATGGAGGCAGGAGAATTGTAAATAGTTTTAAAAGGTAATTAAGACTTTGGACAACTTTCTTATTACAGGTGGGAACTAATATTGATAACGATCTTCCTGAGCTATTCTCCTCTGGAAGGATTTGCTGCAGGAAAGCAACTGAGCAGCATATTAAAAAAAATCCATTCTCATCATCCCTTTTCACATCCCATCCTGCTTCCCAGGGAGCCTCCTCTCCTCCCGTCACCTATCAACAAACAAACAGTTTGGCTCTAATTGCGAAGGACACACTTTAAAGTTGAGAGCTGCAAGCCCAGTGAGATGGATGGGCGAGATGGGATGTTCTCCACACTGACACCATGTCCCGGCACGGGGCGGGAACAGTCTGGGCTGATTTACTTTAGATTTGAGCTGGGAGTAAATTGGAAGACATGAATCATCTTGACGCAGACGCTCCGGAGATGGATTACCTGGTTTGGCAGCTTGCTCCTCTCTTTCCACAGCCATGCTTTTCTCCTTTCAGTGAAGTTTCATTTCCCAGACACAGAAGCTTCCCACTCCATGCCCATGCCCCAGGGAGCCCTATGCCACTCTCCAGGTGCTCCCGTGGCCAGGCTGAACCAGTGGCTGTCGGAGCTACTGGGTGATTCCCGCTGGTTTGGAAGCTGGTGTTGCCCTCCAGACCCAGGCCTACGGCTCCCTCCTTTCATCTGGCACCTCCAGACTGTCAGCCACAGGGCTGAAATAGTGCCACATTAGCTCTATCTCCAACATAAGTGAGTGCAAAGCGCACGACCTCTTTCTGCCCAGGCTGCTACGGGTGTTTAACACAGTAAAGGGGACCGATGCTGCGTTTTTCCCACAGTGTCCCTCACGGAGACGCTTTGGCGGCGCCCCGCTAGCGCCCACGCGTGCACACAGTCTCACCCTCGCAGCCACTCACACACACACAGTCTGTGCGCATTCCGGAGATGAAGAGGCATGAGGGATTCTTTGCGTGCAGTTCCAAGGCTTTTATTGGATCCACACCACGGACCGGGAACAAACGCACTCGAAGGGGAACAGAAGCAAAGAGCCTGGAACAATCGCCCACGCGTGGTTTTATCTTGAGGGGTCCTAGGGGCGGGCAGAGCATCAGTAACCAGTAATCTGAGGGCTAGGGGGTAGAGGCAAGGTTGAGTGACATAACAGGGGCCAATGGAAGTGGGGAGGGGGGAGAGGACCAGGGACCAGTGGGGTACTGACGAAGGGAGAAGTGGCACAGTGGCGTGGGGAGACACCACTTCGTAGCAATGCGGGGGGTGTAATGCGGACCTAGCCACCGCAACAGGTGTTCAGCACATCCCTTCCCAACTTCTTCCCCCCAAGAATTGCATCTTCTTTTAACACATGTAGCTGAGCAGCCACATGCAAGGAGCCACGTGCAACGGCTGGATGGCTGCTGCCCCTCATTGGCAAGTGACTTTTGCCTTCTCCATCAGTTGCTCTGTGGAAACTGGAGCTGGAAGCACAGGGAATAATGCTGCTCCACATTTCATTCACCAGGCAGACGGACTCTCCCACTGTGATCTCTGTGGGTCCAGCAAAAGGCAGCACACCAAAGAGAAATCTTGACTCACTTGTGTGATGAGGCAGGACTCAGCCTCGCTCTAGTCCAGCAGGCCTAAATTCCCAGTCAAATAAGGTCCAGACACTTTCTCACCTTAAAGAATTCAGCACTTCACACCACAAATTATGAGCTAAACAGGCAAATAAGCCCCAGTCCCATTTTGCAGTGATTGCCACAATCAGAGCCCAGTTCAGGTTGGCTTCCAGGGACTGTAAATCCTGAACTCTGCAGGCACAGCCCTGGTTGATGGTTGATAGAAAGTGATTAGCCTTAATTCCACTCTTCCTCTCTTTTAAGATGGTTCATCTGGAGCCCCCACAGTGTTCCTCTGATCACGGCCCTGCGAAGGAGCAGGGCCATACACGGGTGGTAGAGGCTGCCTCTGCTGCTGCTCAGCCACCTCCAGCCTCCCCTTCTTGGTTTCCTTCTTGTCTCCAGCTTAGTTCCTGCTGGAACTGATTTTTTCCTTGGTGGGAGGGGATTTGGAAGCAGAGGGAAATCTGGGGATGGAAACAGCCCTCTCCTGAAGGGTCATTAGGGGAGCCCTGCACCCGACACAGGCTGCTGCTCTGGGGCAGGTACATTTTGGGAGCCAACCTCTCTTGCCACTCACAGCATCCAAGCCCTGACTTGGGACATTCCCAGCTCTCCCCCGAAGGTGGTGTTCCCAGACTATGCCATTCCCCAATGTTTCCACCCAGTCTGTGGGGCTCTGGAGCCCGTCTAAAGAACATAAGTTAAGAAGCAGGTTGTCTGCATTTATTTTTAAGAGATGGTGGATTTTTGATCACAGCCTTGCTTCCTCCCTCCTCTCCATCCCCTTCTCCAACTTTCTTTGAACAAATCATTCCATTTGCAGAGTCCTGTTGTTTAATTTTGCCAATTGCTGAGTCTCAACCTCCCGTTAATTGGTTTTGCCCGTCTTTGTGCATTCTGTTCAATGAGAAAATGCCACACATAAAATTTTAATTTTGAAAGCTGCCTTGTTTGTTTTATATTGAAATTACCCATACCACGCCGGCCTGCAGAAACAGACGCTTTCTCATTTCATTAAAAACTCTTTGTGATGATAAAAAGCAGAAGAAATGAGATAAAAAGTGGTGTTTCCTTAAAGGCACATGAAAGTGAGAGAGATAAATCCCATGTATTGTACGGATCAAATCCAGCGCAAGGCTGCAAAGTGGTGATACCAGCAAGGAGGCTGTGCCGGCGCAGTGCAGCAATAGCTCCTCTCCCAGGACGCTGCAGGCTCTGCCTGGCCTGGCCTCTGTCACCCGCCAGTGCTTCTGTTACCTCTGTCACCCACCGCTGCTTGCCTGCAGTGAAGCGCGCAGGAGCCCTCCAGCTGGGCGCATCCCCAGCCCTGCGTGTCCCCAGACCTGCTGATGGCTGGCACGGTGAAACCATCAGTGCTCAAAGCAACAAGGACAGAGCGGCTGTTTGCTGCCTGGCAGGTGGGTATGGGGAAGAGAACCGGCTCCTTCCTCCCCAGCCCCGTCTTTCAGACCTGGTGTGTGAGCACACACAGGGGGTTTAACCAGCTCCTCAGGAGGGACCCTCAGAAAGACCAAAGTCCTCAGCAGCTTCAACCACTCTCCAACAGCTGCTGGTCATGGCAAAGCAAACTTGTTGTCACTACTCTGCTGTCCCTTGCTCTGGAGCAGATGTGACCGCTGAGCACAAAAGGAGCTGAGGCCAGCTGAAGCTCCTGTGCACGGGGAGGTGTTCACTGATCCCTTGGGTGCTCAGTGATCCCATATTTATTCTGCCCAATGGGATCTGTAAATCAGCACAAATGAAGAACAAACTTCCAGCTTCAGACTTGATTGCTTCACTTCCCTTAACATCAAAGTGAGTTTTTTCTACCTGATTTTCAATTCAGCAGTTGCTGAATTGCTATTCAGCTTTGCACAATTTTTCCACCCACTGCCATTTTAAAGGTCATTTAATTATTATTACAGAGAATTACAAAAAGATAGAGAATTTTTAAATGCCTTAAGCTGCAACAGGTTATTGGCATGGATTTTGTATAGTCATGTTAAATGGATCAGTATTTACTGCTCAGGAGTCTTTCATCGCACTGTCACCTGGTGATGCTCAGAGCACCGAGCCAGCCCAGCAGCACTGCAATGGGAAGTGCTCAACTGCTCTCTTCGGGAACAGTCAAAGACATTTCTTTGGCAATTTCAGACCCCCAATCCCCACAGCATTCCTCTCCAGGAAGCTCTGGGCAGATCCACAGACCCTCCTGCAGGACCACGGGGATTGCAGCTGTGCGGGAGCAGCCCAAAGCGTGTGATAACAGCAAACCCCAGAAACTGAGGCTGCTGGCAAGGCACAGCGCCTCCTGAGGAGTCAGAACAAGCTGCTGGGTCACTCCTGTTCATGTTTCTTAAGTAGCTGTTACATGCACAGGTTTTTCCCTTAATTTCATCAGCACATTAATGAGTGTCTGTTAAAGCAAACCTAAATGGGAACCAAAAGCCAGCCTCCTGTTTTCACAAAAACGTTTTCTACCAAAATGCAATTATTGCTGGTAAATGGGCAGCTTTCCACCTTCACAGAAACACTGCATGGAGCAGGGAGGAAAAGAAGGATGTGCTGCTCTTCCAGGTTTGCAAAGAGGCAGGATCACCAGCAGAGACAGGGGTGAGGCACGCCAGATCCACCTCCTGCTCTGAGCAATTGGAATTTGCTGGTAGTTACTGTAGAGAGAATTTAAGATTATAAACCAAAGGACAAGTTTTCATTTCTGCACATCAGATTGGACAGACAAGCCCAGGGAAGAACATGCCTTTATCAGCAGGACTGGAAGTGGCATTAACCAGCCTTGGCCTCTCATTGTCCTGCTCTCTGCATCACATCAGAGATCCTTCTCATCCCAAATGCTCGTTCCACAAAGCTGGGACAATAAATCAGCACATTTAGACTAACCTGTAAAGCCTTGCTTAGGCCTCTAGGTGGAAGGCTGAGAAAGCAAATCTGATTCTTAGGAAAGGGGTAGCTGTCCCGAAGAGCAAAACAAAAGTGCAACCACTTCTTTGCCCCCTTTCCTTGATGTCAGCTGTGAATCAGGTGTGTGGGCTTGGGAGGATGTTAAGACTGGCGAGCCTTAACTGAAACTGTCTGACAAACAGACCTCAGATCCCACACACTGAATATTGTGCCTCTCGAGTCTCCACTCCAGAAGCTGTTTTGCAATAAATGCATCACTCCTGCACACGGTTGTGTAAAAGTGGAAAGACAGGCTGGGGCCAGGCTGGGCTCTCCCACCGTGGCACAGCAGCAGGACCAGGACTGGGGGTGGCAGTGGCCTACGCCGCCAGCCACAGCACCCTGAGTACGGTGCTGTGCCAGGGGAGCTCCCCGTGCCCTGGACACCACGCAAATCCACATCTCCCCAGCAGCAGGCAGAGCCCGGCTCTGCTCCGGCCCCACACCAGCACGACACGCCTCGCGCCGGGGAAATCCCCAGCCGAAGGGAGCGAAAGCACGGTCTTGCCTCACTCTCACTTTGCTGGGCTGTTCCCATAGCAGTGCGAGCGGAGGGAGAGGCCGGTCCTGTTTGCTCGGCTGCATCGTGAGCGTTGCACAACTGCTGCGAGGGGTGCGAACGCGGCGCTCCCCTCCGGTACCGCACAGCTCAGCCCTCGTCCGCGTTCGTGGCCGTGCCAGGCAGTGGGAACGACCTTTCCCCTGCTTCGTGGGCCGGTTAACACCTTCTCCAGGTGTAGCCTGAGCAGGTAGGAACCACCTCCTGGCCGCTGCCTGCCAGCACGCTGACACCTCCTGAGTCATATCGGATCGGCCGCTGGCGCTGACATCACGGGAGCTGCGAGCGGAGCCGCGGCTGTTTGTCTCGCTGCCCCGCTGACACACATCCGTCCCGTGGGAGGGCCGGGGCGGCCGGCGCTGCCCCACATTGCGCAGGCCGGCGGGCAGCGGCACGGCCCCGTGTCTGGAGTCCGCGCTGACCCCACCGGCCCGGCCCAAAAAAGGAGGAAATGAATTTCCTAACAGGCAATGTGTGATAAGAGCCAGGACCTCTCATTTCTAATAAAAGCATTGGTGAAGCCCAGCCTGTGTCCCGAGATTCACGATGAGCCCACTTAGCAGAGAAGGTCCCAAAGTTGTCCGTGAATTAACCACTGGGTTTGGGACTTCAGCGGGGCTGCCACATCCTTCCCTGGCTTCCTGGGTGCCAAGAGCAGACACTCCTGCTCTGCCTTCAGTTCCTTAGAACAAAAACCACTTCCCAGATGGATGTGACTTCTTAGGAGGTATTTGCTTAGCAATAGGCATAAATCTTCTGCTCTTCACATTGCTGTGGGTAGGATAAAATATTCTGTGACTGTCTATTTAAACATCTTATGTTAATACCATGAAGTGTTTTTTCAACTTCTGTTATTCTTTTAGTTCTGAAGTAGCGAATGCTCCCAGGCATGTCACAGAACCGCAAATCCAGAGCTGCAGACACTGCATCCAAACTAAACTGGGGCTGCGCAGGCAGGGATATTTCTGGATAAGGGGACTACTGACATTTTCCGGCAGAAAGGCCGCAGCTGGGAAGAGCTTAGCAAAACAGTAAATGCTGCTGTCACAGGCACTTGCGCAATTGCTTGGTTTTCCTCAGCATTATTTATTACTTGAATTTGTTGCTTCTCTCTGCTCTTGACCTAGCTGCTGGAAACCTGAGGTTGCCTAGTGAGCCAGGAGTGCTGCTTCAGAACAGAGAGCATACTGGTGGGGTACGGATGCTCTGGGTACTGCTGCTAGACATGATGCTGGGACGAGGTGATCACAGAGGGGAGGAATCATCAGATATTGAATCCTTGATGCATCCTGGGCAGGGACAGTGGGACTGTTTCCCCCTGGCTTTGGCGCAGGGGTGTGGAGGAGCTGCTTTCCCAGGCTCAGCTGAGACCCCGCACAGCCCTGGCGACAGCCGAAGTGATGGTGAGGCTTTTGCTGCTTCTGTCACTTCAGCCCTCAACAATAACAGATTTATAGCCCAAAAGCCCCTCGAAGGATGGCTCTTTCCCTTGATGAAAGTGCATGAGAAAAAAATTGTCAGGGTGTGCCCAATCCATCTGTCATTGAGGAAATAAGCTCGTCCTATAACTTAATGCCATCAGTCACTAAGACTAAAGGTAGAGATCAAGGCTGCTTACTCGGAGGAGTACCTAAGGCTGTGTCTAGTCAAGCACACAGTGCCAGCCAAATAAATGTCCTTGGTATGGTCCCTTGGGAGCATGCGCTCTCCTCCAGAGCTCAGAAACATGCCTGCTCTGCAAGGAGCCCTTGGGCTACTCAGAGAGTAGTTACTCTGCAGACTGCTTATGAGGATCTCCTTAAAAGCCATGGAATAAGTTCAAAATCAGATGTTTCAGAGACAAATCCATCTACTTGTCCGCAGCTGCATAAGAATCCCATACTCATGGGTGAAGGCAGCACGGGAGGACCTCAAGAAGTGTGACAAGGACTGCAGGTATACAGGCTCCAAATGTGAGGTCTGCACATTCTTGATAAGCTTCTCCTCTAGTCCTTCCTTGCTACATTTTCCTTTTTTCTGAAAAGACCTAAGCTCCATTTCTCCTCTGGAATCACTATAGCACACAGCACCAGGGTCTGGAGGCCAGGAGATCTTGCCCAACATACGAGTGGGAGTAACCTTCTCCCAGTGCCTCCACTGCACATGTGTCCAAACTGGGGCTTTGCTCAGCTGGTGGGCTTTCACTCCAGCAACCCACAATGGTGCTGCCATCAGAGACTTCTTTATCAAGGCCAGCCAGAGCAGCAGATGGTTTCTCAGGTAACATTTCCATGAACCTGAGTGGCTGCACTCTAAAAACAAACTACCATAAAGGGATGTTGTTCAGCTTTGCTTCTAGCATTACTGCTTTCCTCATGAGGCATGGTGACCCTTTTCCAAAGAAAGGCCATAAATCATCATTTGTTTTTCCTTTAATTCCAGAATGTTCTGAGTCCAATGTAATAAATTATACTGTTCACTGTAAAAGAAAATCCAGAGACAGCTCTGCAAGCCTCTTGAGTCCCTGAGTTGCAGGTGATAGGAGAATTCAGTTCATCACCAGAAGCACATGTAGGTGAGTGAAGCAAGATGAGCCATCAGGTCATTCCACAGATGAGCAAGGCATTTAGGACACCAAAGCTGTCGGAAACACATGGATCCCAAGGCAGCCAGTCCCAGCCCTATTGGCTCCCAGAGAAGCTGAGGAATGAGCTCAGCTTGGAGCAGGTACCTTAGTAGGTACCTCATTGCTCAGTGTTTGTCTATACAGGATTCTTAAGAAAATTAAATTGTATTACCTAAATCTAAAGTAGAACATAAAAATTCTGCATTAAATTCTCATTCAGAATTAAAGTGGCCTTAATTCAGTTTAATTTACTCCCAAATGCTACTAAATAAGGCCATTTAAATTGTCTTTAATTAACATAATGATCCCACATAGGCTTTTATAAAGGAGGTTTAATTAGCCCTTTTTTTAGAAGTGAGTTAGCTGCCTTGAGCTTCTATAGGTAAGCAGCCAGGTCCAGGGCCACTTTGCTGACAGGGCTCCTGGTTGCGGCTGGTTAGCAAGGAGTTGCAAAGTGCTGGCATCTCTTCCCAAGGAACTGGCACGAGGCCAGCTTCTTCCTCACCAGCAGATAACAGGATCCTTGAATATCACCTATTTTGACTGTGTTAAATGTATGAGTGGGAAATGAAAGGCTCTGCCAGAGGACAAGCTCTTCCTTTAAAATCTGGGGCATGGGGGTGGTAATCTCTAGAAAAATGTGACATCAGGATTCTACGAAACTTGTTCATGAACAAGGAACCAGGCTGGAGAAAAGCTTACGCTGAGTCAGCAGAGAAGTGGATGGAGGTGGAGGACTGGGAGGGACTGAGCCCATCCATGGGACAGGGCTCCTGCTGTCATACAGCACCTTGGGGTCCCTGCTGCCCCTGGATGCTTTAGTTCCTTTTTTGCATACTAGAATTCCCAGCTCAGCAGGATGAGATGCTGCTGGCCGCTCTTAATGACCGTCCTGAGGGTATCTGGCCTTGCCAGCCCCTGTCCTCCCCTCAGTCTCACAGGTTCTTCCTTGGAACAGCCCAGTGCTCTCTTGTGCTATGATGGGGATTTCCACCTCTTTCCTGTGGCCACGGATGTGTCGCAGAGGGACAGGGGCGTGAGCCCTGCTCGGCAGCCCGGCAGTGCCAGCTGACAGCCTGTCCCACCACAGAAAGGGGATGATGCAGCTGCCCTGCTGTGGGCACGGCACTGGCCAGAAGAAGCAGTCTCTTGCTTTGTACATGGTGATGAAGGGCCTCAGTGCATCCATGATCACAGCAAAGGCTTTGTTCTGTGAATCTTCATATCCTCAGAAGCTGCAGCCTCCACCATAGCCCTTGCAGTACCAAAAATAAGAAGTACTGTTCAAAGCAGTGTGCAAATGTGAAAAAGAAAAAAAATTACTCAAAATCACCCATGAGGAGCTTTGAGGTGTGACCAGTATATGACTCCCTCTGACTTTTTGGGTGGAGAAGCCAATAGCCTACCTCTCTCCTGGCTTCTCTTTCACCAAATTAGAGCCATGTGGCTGCTGTCACTGCTTTGCATAAATCAGGAGATTCAGCTTTGTGCCTCTTCCTTGGGGTATTTCCTATAAGAAGTACATCTGTGGCCATACTTTCTGGTGCAATAGACTTTAGTCTGGAGGCAAAAGCACACAAACAATGCTTAAATTCATGCCAAATGGAGTAGATTCCAAGGGAAAGAAGTGTTGGGAAAGCACCTACTTAAGAACTGAGTAAGGATTATCTCTGATCTGAATCTCGCTGTGTGTGTGTGTGTTACTGTTGAGCACACAGTGCGGTTTCAGACATGGCCAGAGACAAGGAAAAATGATTGTTTCGGGGTAACCACAAGGAAGATGAATGCAAATGCATTCCTGTAACTGGGAGAGTTCCTCACTCCTGAGTTGGGCTCCAGTACATGGCCTCGGGGAAGAAAATTTGCAACTACCTTCATTAAATTGTTTAGGCATGATTAATCAGAAGTCAGAGATGTGAAGTTTTAGCACGTTTCACAATGTAGATTTTAACCCCTGCAGTTCCATACAGTCTGCACGTATGGTTTAGCGCTTGGCAAGGGACAGGTACTAGTGAGTGACAGATGTTTTCTGACAGCGCTTATCTCCTCTGCACGCCCCGGCTGATAAGCCACCACTGGCTGAATCGCGGTCACCTGCATCACTGGGAGCCAAGCGGTGCAAGGAACATGTGTCAGGGAATCCACCCCCTCGCACTGCCCCTGCCCCTGTCACGGCCCCGCCCCACCGGCCCGACTCAGCACGGGAGCGCAGGGGCGGGCCGGGGCCGGGGCCGGCCTGGGCGGGCCGGGCCGGGGCGGGCCGGGAAGTGGCCAGCGCTCCGCCCCTCGCTCTGCCCTTCCGCCCTGCGCGGCGCTCCGGTATAAATTGGCGGCCGCCGCCCGCCNGCCGGGAAGGTAGCGGGGGCCGGGGTGCGGGGCCGCTGCTAACGCCGCTGCTAACGCCGCTGTCGCCCCTCAGGTCCGGGCGGTGAGCGGAGGCCGCCAGTCCTCCGCCGGGAGCCATGAGCGCGGGCAGCGTCGCCCCGGGCTGGCCTGAGGTGGTGCTGCCGGCCGCGGCCCGGCCTGCAGCGGGGATGAGCGGCAGCGAGAGCTCCGAGGGGCCCGGGTGCGGCCCCGAGCTGCAGCTGAAGGTGGATTTCTTCCGCAAGCTCGGCTACTCCTCGGAGGAGATCCGCGTTGTGCTGCACAAGCTGGGCCTGGGCGCCGACACCAACACGGTGCTGGGGGAGCTGGTGAAGCACGGCCCGGCCGAGCGGGACAGCCCCGAGGCTCCGCCCGAGCCCAGCGAGGCCCCGCTGGTCCCTCGGGGCGGCGCCGGCAACAAGTCCCCGGCGCCCAGCCCCGAAGAAACGGAGAGCGACAACCTGAAGCCCATCGTCATCGATGGCAGCAACGTGGCCATGAGGTGCGTCCGGGGTGGGCGCGGGGCTGTCGGTGTGTGACCTCTGGGTATGAGCTCTACTAGGCACACAGAGCTCGGAGACGAAAAACTGTGGGTCGCTCTCTCAAAACAGCCGCTTCGGAGTGTTTGGAAGGGGGCTGGTAATACTTTCTAAGGTGCCTCTCCAACACACGGCTCTCACGAGGACGAGTACTACGTTTGCCGGTGCGGGCCGGTCTTGGCACTGTTCTGCCCGCCCAGAGCCCCCAGTCACGGGGCAGTGATGAGTCTTCCTTTGAAACAGACACTTCCTCCTGTGCTCTAGCGCTGAGAGGATAACTGAAGAGACGTTGTCCTCTTAACTAGTGGCTTTGTGTAAGTTTCCATAGCAGGAAGTTGCTCAATAAATAATTACAGGGTTAATTAGAGAAGGCTTTGTAATATGGGGCTCCATTGGAGACCTGTCTCCAAACTGTGCCTCTTGTATTTTGGTGAATTTCTGTACAAAAGGTAGAGAACGATTAGATGTCAAAGGTATCACCAAGGCAGGTGCCTCAGCCTCAGCATCTCTTGTGTCCCAGTGTTGCTGGAACAGGTCCTGTTGGACACTGTGACCAGAAGCCCCAATATACATGAAGCATCCAGAATCTCAGGCTGGATATTTATTGGTGTGATGTCCCAAATTTTCACCCTGGCTTTTTGCTCCCACAGTGGTGAGCATTGCTTGCCCTCACCCCAACCCCAGCAGTATGTGTTCCCTGCCTCTGCACAGTGGGGGTTCTGGGCTCTTGAAATGTAATGCACGAGGTTCTGAATTGAGTTCTGAAAGCTTTTTTCTGTTGCAGCTCAGAAGCTACCTCATTTGTTGCTTATGTTTGTGTATGCAGATTTTATAAAAAATAACCCTGGATGCGGGTGGAGCTGCCATGTGGGTTGCAGTAGGTTTGTCTGAGGTGAAAGTGCTGCATGGAGGTTTGTTTGCAGGTGTGGTTTTCTCCAAGCCCTGGCTGACAGTTCTGAGAAAAGATGGGGTATAGGCTACTGTGCCTGTGAGTCCCAGGGCAAATGAGGAATGGTGATGGCAGTGGAACAGGGCTGGAGAGTGAAAGCCATGCCTGGTGTCCCTTAAGAGAACCTGTTCTAGTTCCTACCCTCTCCACGGCTCTGGGAACACTATGGAAAATGGCCTATTGTGAGCCCAGGCTGATAAGTGACTTTGGCAGCAAAGTTTACCTTGGATAAATGCTTGGGCTTTAACAGCAGGATTGGCTGTGTTTGTTCATGAGGAGTCTCTCACTGGTGAAAGTTACCCTAAAATGCAGAGGGGAAATCACAGCAGCTGTGAGTCAGGGCAGGCCAGAGCCCAGGGTCTGACATGAGAGAAGCAGTCTGGCTTTTTTAAGCAATTTGCTAGTAGGGGAATTCCATTCTGAAACTTCCTGTATTGATGGTGTGATGTTCCCTGCTGATTCATTTGCAGTGTGTACCGTGGCCTCCCTCAACAGCTCTTGACAAACTTATGCAAATCATAGTGGAAATTAGCTTTTACTTCCTTCTAAGGGAATTTTTCCTTGGCTGCTGCCAAATCAGATCAGCCCAATTAGCTACCTTCTGGAGATTTGAGGTTGGTAGCNAAAAAAAAAAAAACCAACAACCCAATACAAAACCAAAAAAAAACCCCACCAAAAAGCATTTGTTTTTCACATTTATCTCTAAAAAATTGCAATAACCTGTGCCTGGCTATTTATAGCTAAATCTGTCTGATATTGGAGAAAAGTTTTAGAGCATCTTCTGATAGTGATTGTCAGCCTTCTGTAATTTAGGATTCTTATTGGAGTTATGTTGGAGTAGGTGTCTCTTTAGGTGTTAGTTCTGTTGCCAAGCGTTTAGTTCTTCTAGAATACGTACTTTTGTACAGCTCTTCAACTTTCTTTGTAGTTTCAAAGAAAGGGTGAGGCTGGGAGGGGAAGTGAAATGTCTCTGTAGTGGTGCTGCAACAGTGCCTCTGAGGGAATGGCTCTGGTGAGGGGCCTACTGGGCTGCCAAGGGGTAGTGGGAGCTGAAATGTTATTCAGGTACAGATGGAAGGAGTAAGACTTGGGACAGGCAGTGCCCAGGTGAGGAAAATCTTCCTGAATTCTGAGAGCAGTTCCCTTTAGTGTAGTGCATCTTCCCAGAATGCTGTCACAGAACACAGGCAGTTGGATCCCCAGAGTGACATATCAGGCTGGAATAGAAGTGTTGAAAGTTTGCCAGAACCACTATCAGCAGAAGAGCTGATTGCACTGTAAATACTAGTGCTTGTAAAACAGGAGGGCTGGCTTTCCCCTAGAAGTTCTGGGTGCTTATTGATATGACCTAATGAATAATTAAGAAGGTTTTTGCATCAGTATGGGGCTTCTGACAAAGTTGTCAAACTTTGTTCTCCAACTGCCATGAGCTGTTCACTCATCCAGCACTGATCACAGGAGATGTTACCATTTTGTCCAAATAGTGCATTTGTAGATGAGGTTTTGAGCCATCATGGAATGAATCATCTTTCCTTGAGGTGAGAGTGCATAAAATATCTTGTTTTCCTGAAGTGATCAGAACAACTTTGCAAGCAAACCCCCAGTGAGGGTACAGTGCACTCTGGCAGGAAACAGCCACTGGCATTAGCTGGCAGAGTAGCACAAAGTGGTTTCAGATCACATTGTGCTCTGGGCTAAAAATAACCCATCAGAAGTCTGGGGTTGAAGCAGAGGCTGTTTCAGAGCAGCTGCAACAGTTCCAGCTGCTGTCTCCCTCCCTCCCAGTGAGTATTTGGGTGTTTACTGGTATCCTGAGGTGCTGAAATGAACAGGGATGCTGGGCAGGTCTGAGTGAGGACGTTGTTACATAAGACAAGCACCTGTGTTTGCTGCCTGTGCTCCTCAACACTTTACTAAAGCTTGTCCTAGTTGCTGGCTCCCTTTGCTCTATGCATTGCCTGACTAGTCTGTACTGAATCTTGAAGGAATTAAAGTCTTAATTTTCTCCTTTGCAGCCATGGGAATAAAGAAGTGTTCTCCTGCCGAGGTATCCTTCTGGCTGTCCAGTGGTTCTGGGACAGGGGACACAAGGATATTACAGTCTTTGTGCCATCGTGGAGGAAGGAACAGCCCCGACCAGATGTACTCATAACAGGTATGAAAATATGAAAACCAAAAGTAGCTTTTCAGGCTGACTGCTGTGTCACTTAGTGAGCTCGCAGAGTTCTGGCTAAGTCAGTAATTAACTTCAGAATGGAAAGTCTGAGTAGTAGGGGATGCAATGAGCTGAACTGACCAGGGAGAATTAGTCATTAACTTCTCCCCTAAGCCAGCTTTTGCTTGAATCAGTTGGAATAATTCAGAAAACAAAGGATGTAATACTGCTCTGCTTCCTAACTTCTTGTCTTGTATTTCTTGAATTTTTTCCTCTTGCAGGGACACACTTTGTGCTTTGTATTTAACTGGAGCACATTTAGCCAGAATTATTCAAATTGAGGGGAGTTTGCTCTGAACTTGCAAAGAGCTGAGACTTCTGAGTAACTCAGAACAGTGATGAGCAGGGTTAAGTACAGTCTGGGTTGTGGAGAGATGGAATGACTTCACATGAATTTTTTTGTTCATCTATAATGTTACTTTATCTGTGCAAAAGCCTTTGGGCTGTGAGGGTGTGCTCACAGTTGTGTTTGCTCTAGATCAGTACATTCTGCGTGACCTTGAGAAGAAGAAGATCCTGGTGTTCACGCCGTCACGGCGGGTCGGGGGCAAGCGTGTGGTGTGCTACGATGACCGGTTCATTGTGAAGCTGGCCCACGAGTCCGATGGCATCGTTGTGTCCAACGACACCTACCGGGACCTGCAGAACGAGCGTCCCGAGTGGAAGAAATTCATTGAGGAGCGTCTGCTGATGTATTCCTTTGTTAATGACAAGTACGCTCACATCTTCCTGGGATTTTAAGAAAGATCTGCGTGAGCTTGTTCTAATGAAGCAATAGCAAGTGATGCATGAAAAGAGAAAAATGCTAGTAAAGAAATAAAGAAAAGTTGTAGGATACAAAGGCAAAAGAAGTTGGTGGCATCTCAGTAGCTGCTCCTAGTTTGGAGCTAGGTGCTCCAAGGAGAGCTTCAGGGTGCATTGCCTCACAGGACAATTGTTAGCAAGCTCAGCAGCAGGTACTTATTCTGGTCAACAACCAAGCACTCTTCTGTGCCTCTTCTGAGTGCCTTCTTCACTCTTCTGAACCTCTTCTGTGCCTGAAGGGAAGCATTTTGTGCTGGTGTGGACTGGGGGGCGGGAGGGTTATCTCTGTGGGAAATGGGAGAGCTTCATAGGGCTCAGATAACTTCTGATCTTCAATTAAATAGGAGGCTTTGAGAAGAAACCAAACCTCAACTCAAAAAAGTGAACTGCTTCTGACTGAGATTTGTTTTTCTTTAGGTTTATGCCTCCAGATGATCCCTTAGGGCGTCATGGCCCCAGCCTGGATAACTTCCTCAGGAAGAAGCCTGTAGTTCCAGAACACAAGAAACAGCAGTGCCCTTATGGTAAGACCTTCCTTCTTGATGTGAAGAACAAGGTGTCTGTGCAAGTGTCATTCACAATCTAGTCAAATCCAGCTGGTCATTCCATGCTCTGGCTTTCCTTACAGGGAAAAAATGCACTTATGGAATTAAGTGTAAGTTCTACCATCCTGAAAGGGTCAACCAACCCCAGCGCTCGTTAGCTGATGAACTCCGTGCCAATGCAAGGCTGTCTCCAACCAGAAGTACCGGTGCCAAGGAGGAGAAAAAGGGCAAAAGGGGTTCCCAGGCAGAGCTCTTATGCTCTGTGCCCACAGAGAGTGACAAAAGCTCTTTGCAGAAGGTCTCGGTGGAGAGGAAGAGCTTGGCCCACAAAGCCAAGGCCAGTGATGGTCCGCTTCAGGCCAAAGGCTGTGTGTCAGGCAGTGTCTCCCCTGACAGGTACCAGCAGCCTCACATGGACTCTCTGTCTTACATCTCTCAGGAGCGCCTCGACTCAGGCATTGGGTCTCTGGAGAACCAGCTGTCTGACATGTGGCCTCACAGATGTACCAGTCACTGTGACCATTCCCATGCGGAGCAGGTGGCTGTCTGCACCTGTGCTAGGCAGAGACCTGCCTACCCACATTCTCCCAGCTTAGAGCAGAACAGTCTGGTCTCTTACAACCATGGCTCCCATAAGTCTTCTTCCTCTGGTGCTAGCTTCTTGCAGTACAGCCCTGAGATGTCTCACGCAGGAGCACCCCACTCTCTCTCAGGCTATGGAATACCTGTGCACCCAGGTACCACGGGGCAGTACAGCCTGCCCAGTGAGTTCAGTGCCGCCCTGCCCCACTCACGGGAGTTCTGGTCCGAGCCATACCCGCTGCCTCAGGTGAGATCCCCTGGTGTGTGCGACCCCCATGCAGTGCAGAGGGCCCCAGGGCCAGTGTATGGGGACTCGGGGCCCTGGGCTGGCTCAGAGCAGTTTGCTGAGGAGCGGGCCAGTGTGCACGTCAAACTCTGCGGCATCTTCCACCCACACCTGGTTGATGCTGTGATGAGCCGCTTCCCCCGGCTGCTGGACCCCCAGAGGTTGGCAGCAGAGATCCTCACCTACAAGGCCCAGAACCCAGGTATGTGAGGCAGGTGCCAAGGGCAGCCGGGCATGGGGAGAGCTTGAGGGGCTGTTTTTGCCTCTGCAGCTGCCACGGATGCCATCTGAGTGCTCCTTACTCCTTTAGAAGTACTGGGCTCTAGCTGGAGGCTGGATGCCAGATGTGGTGTGCTCACAGCAAATTCTGCTCCAGCTATGACTGCAGGCCTGTGGGAGAGGTGAGAGCACCCTGGGGTCCCACCTTCCCCAGGGGCTGCTAAGCAGGAAGGAAGGCTGCAGTTCTAGAGCAGGACTGTTCCTTTGGGGTTCATGGGAGTCTGACACACCCTGAATTACTGCAGTTGTCCATAACTGGATGTGAGAGAAGTGGGTGCTGCCTTTGTAGTGGCCTAGGGCTAGTTTTTGAGAACCCAAATGCCTTGAGAATGCCGTTAGGTCCTGACTAAGCCTCTTTACTAAATCCCACCATTCAGATCTGTGGCGAATGTTGGGTTATTAATGTAATCTGAAGCTGGGTTTATCTGACTGGTTTGACTGGTGCACTTCTTGAATGATGTTTTCCACAGCCCTCCCACCTCAGCTTATCTTCCTGAGGTGAGGTAATTCTGCCACGTGGACCACAACTGCTTAGTGAGCTGCTCAGCTCCCAGGAGCCAGGAGCACAGTCCTTGCTCAGGAGGAGTAGCTGGCCACTGCTCCAGAGCTGCATGTGAGTTGTGTGTTGGCCATGTGCTGAACACTGCAGTGTCAGAGCAGGTGGGTGAGCTCAGCATACTGTGAGTGCTGCTCTGGGAGCTGTCACCTTGCTGGTCCCTGTCCCAGGCTGGCTCTGTACAGCACTGACAAGGATTTATGTGCCTTTTGCCTTCAGACAGCAATAGAACAGCTGCATCACATCTGGACTGCTGCCAGGGCCCTTCCTGAGGAGTCTAATATTTTGTTATGTAAAGCTGTTGCTTCATCTTCTTCCTCACCAATATTCCCCTGTCCCCTTAGGCTGTGCCCAACTAGAGCAGCATCCAGAATTGTAGAATAAGATTTATTTGGCAAGGCTGTTCCTGTTCATTTCCTCTTACTCTGTAAGATGTTTTCTATTGTAGGTACTGTCAGAGATTTTAAATATGCAAAACCAATTGCTGTAGTAATTGGTTCTGGTCCTGGAATTTCGCTGTGCTCGGGATGCCGAAATGTTCCTGGCACTTGCAGGCCAGAAGCAGTTGATTTGTTGATACATGTTGTATCTCTCTGTGTTGTTGTTTTCTAAATACAATACGCCTTTCTGTGGTTAAACCAAGGTTATTGAGTGGCAAATTAGGAAGGGGAGAGTGGAACGCAGTTGAAATCCTCCTGGGAACAGTGTTGTCTATTCCTGCTCTTCCCTCTGATGTCCGAGGAATGACCTGCCCAGACTTGGCACCATGTGCCATGAAACCACAGGGACACAGAAACCTGTATACCTGGTTAATAATGATACATTACAAATTAGTAATGTTTCATGTTAGTAAGCAAAATGCTTCTTAATTTTTAAGTAACCTGATACTTTGCATATTTGTAAATTACAGAAAAAATGGTTTTTAATGTTATTGTTCAGCACCTTGTTGCTTGCAGTTTTAATCAGTGCTGTTCTCACCTCAGCCATATGTTACTTGGCAAGGTGGGTTTGGGTTTCTGGTGAAATGCTGGTATCTGCTGCCTCTCTTGCAATGAGAAGATTAACATTTTGTACTCCCCAGCTGACACTTGCTGAACTTTCTGTATCACTATGCAGTATAGTCATGTATCGAATAGCCATGTGACAGCCATGGCAAAGGAAGAACTGAGTTATATAAATAAAAACTGCTGAGTTGATATATTTGGTCTCTGGTGGCTTTGTGGAGGAACATTCAACATTTTGGCTGGCTTTTCAGAAAGTCAGAGAAATTATCCTTCCTCCCCACGGTTCCTCTGACAGGCTTTGGGTCTCTGTGCGCAGTCAGAGGGCTGGTTATTGACAGGCTGTTAATCGATGCAGCGAGACCAAAACATCCATGTGCTGTGGCAGGCAGATAAGGGCATGTGCAGTGTTTGCTGTTTATTTGGCTTTACTGGGGTTGCTCATTGCCTGGGGCAGGCGCTGGCAGGAGAGGTGGGATGAGCAGCAGCGCTGGCTCTCAGCACCACAGTGTGGGTGTCTTGGGTGCTAAGGCACAGCACACTCCTGGGAATTTTGGAATCAGTGTGGACTGTGTTTGGCTTTAAGGGGCAAGTCCACAGTATAGCCTGGAAATAAACACATTTTATCCAGTTACAGTACATCTGTGTTAGATGTTGTGTGGAGTATGTGAATTATAACGTGTCCGGACTTTGCTCTGAAGATTTGTTATGGATTGGGAGGGAAGTGCACCAGGAATATCAGTGCTCACATTGTGGTGTAAGGATCTTCCCCTCCCACCTGCTCCACTGCAGCACAGCATGTTCTTACCGCACTGGTTAAATAACTTTATGGTCTGTATTGAAACTTGTGCTCTTCATTTACCCCAGGGCAGTGACTCTAGTTAATCAGAAACCAGGGAGGCATGTGCTCCCAGAGACCAGCTGCATTTCAAAACAAACCTGCAACCTCACAGTCTGAAAGGTCTTTACTGACTGTGGGAGTGGAACCCTCCAAGGACGTCACTGCAGTGACAGAGCTCACGTGGCTCTGTGCGTGTGTGGTGGGGGGGGGAATGAAGTGGTGTGTCAGGGATCTGAGCGCACCTTTAACCAGGTGAGGAGTTTGCTGCTGTCTATAAAGGGATCTGTAGTTGAAAAATGCTGCAGGGTTTTAAGGCTGGTGTTCCTGTAAAAGACAATAGGTAATTCTAGTTTTACAGGATGTGTAGAGGGGGTAAATGTTTATTTTTGCGTCTCAAAGCTGCACTGAGACACAAAGGAATCAGCGCAGAAGTGCAGAGGTTCAGTATCACAACCAGGAGAGGAAGAGCTGGAGCTGACTGACTTTGGTTGTGATGCTTCTATTGCAGTGACAGTCCTGGGGGCACGTGGAGTAGTTTGGGAGGGTCAGGCCCTAGCACAGATCTGGTCAAAGTTACTCCCCCAAACTGCTTGTGTGCGCTGCTGGGGCAGCCAGCCAGCCCAGCTACAATCCCACTGCTGTTCTCTGAATTTTCTCCTTCATTCACGCAAGGTTCTGTGTCCCCATTTCCCAAGCTCAGTGTGGTGCCAGAGATTTGGGAAGTGGGAATGCTGATTGGAACTGTTGCTGCTACACATTTTTTCCCCTACACACTCCTCAGTGCCAGGAGTGGTGGGGCTGCCTGCCTGCACACCTTGGCAACCCTGCTGGGGCTTAAAGTGGGGTTTTTGGGGTGCATCCTTTGGCTCAGCACTTCCTGGGGCTTGGGGGTAGAGCCTGCTATGACTGCTGGGTGTTTGCTTTGTGTTCCTGGGCATGACAAAATGGATCAGATCTGTGTGTCAGCTCACTGGGCTGTTGGAGGGAAGGAGGTCACAGATGGGCCTGGTGAAGGTTTCCTGTGCTTAGGGGCTTCCCAGCCCTCATCCTGTCAGCTGTGTGCCACTGAAGCCTTGTGCTGAGCTTCAGGAGAGGCTGGCTCCTCCAAGCAGGCCAGTCTGCTCTCCAGGGCTTGCTCACCTCTCCCTGGCACCACTGCCCTGTGTTGCCCTTGCTCCCTGAACTTCCATTTGAACTCTGCTGGTTCCTCCCATTGTGGGTTTCCAGGATGTGGCTAACTCAGTTCTAGCATTTTAAGGCATTTTCAGAGGCAGAAATCTGAAAGGTTCCTGTGCAGGCTGTGGGAAAGGGGGATGGTGTGTGTGTGCCATCATGGGTGGTGTGGTGATGTATGTGCTATACATGGGAGCAGATTCAGCATCAACCCTGTGTTTCCCCAGTGCTGAGGCTGCTGGGCTGCTGCTCTCCCCACGAAGAGCAATAGAGGTCCTAAGCTCTGTACCCTGTATCCCAAACTGCTTCTGCAGCACACCTTCCCTTTAAGATGGGACTGCAGTAAGTGAGTAACTGCAAAGTAAATACTGCATACAAGAGAACGGAAAGGTGCTGGGGAGGAGCTGGGTGCTGCCCCAGGACAGTGCAGAGGAGGCTGGTGCTGGGATGGGATGGTGATGGTGGTGCTACCTGTGCAGATGCTGTCAGCACTTGCCCTCCAGCCACAGGCTTTTCAGTTCTGTCACCTGCTTTCCAAAGGGCCCTGAATACCCCGGTGCTCTCCAAGGCCAGGGGCTGCCCCTGGAAGCCAAAGCCCTCTCTGGGGCAGCAGCCACCTGATCAGCCCTCCCTGACAAAGCCACTGAGGCCCCTGGCCAGGACTGGGGAGCAGTGTTGCACAAGTGTGTTGGAGTAAATACAGCTCCAAGTTAAGCAATAGGTCAGGAGGCTTTGGATAGTGTGATGGCTGGGGAAAGGTTTCTGTGGCCTGTGCAGTGGCTCTTGCCTTGCTGCAGGTGCTGTAGTGAGGGGCTGCTCCAGTGGGGGGGGTAGAGCTGGTGCCTGTAGCTAATGCTGTTTGATGTGTCACCCTCCGCCTCCTGCACGCTGGCCCCTGTGGGCTCGCTGGGGCTCTCCAGCCCAAAGATTGCCACCGGAGAGGTGAACAGTGGCTACAGCATGACCTTGTCACATCACTGTCTGGTACTCCCATGGTCTCTCAGCATGGATGCTGCTGTGATTCCTGTGGGAGCAGGGTCGGGGCGGGGGGAGCTTGGGGCTGGGGTTTCACTGCAGCAGGGTCCCCAGAGCAGCTCATTTGCAGGACCTGGTTTATTTTGGTTTTTCTGAGCAGCACGGGGCTGTCCCACCTCCACCACACTGGGGCCGGGTGGGTGCAGGGTGAGTCAGGCCACTGCTATTCGCGTTGCATCAGTTCGCTGCATGTGGGAGCTGTACGGGCACGTTGGGAGGACAGATCCCTGTCCTCCTGCCTGCGGCGGGTGGGTGCTGGTCCCTGCTCTGCTTCAGCGAGAGCTCATCCTGTCCCCATCCCCAGAGAGCTGGGGCCTGGGGGCTGCTGCTGGGCACTGGTGCAGCTGTCCCGGCTCTGCTGGAGAAAGACCAGGCAGACACAACCAGTGGAAAGCAGCTGCCTGTGTTGAACAGCTGGAGCCCGGGGCAGGATGCAGCCCCCCTGTGCTGGGCCAGGCCCTGGGCACCAGGCAGCCCCTCAGCCCTGCTCCCTGCAGGGCCGGTGCTCCCGTGGCTCAGCATCCCGGGCCCAGTTGTTCTGGCCAATGAGGGGCTGTCAGCCGTGCCTGGGGAGCCGCTTGCCCTTGACTGCTGTCTCAAGGAGATGGCCCAGAGTTGCAACATGTGCGGGAGCAGCTGAGAGGATGGATCTGGCCGATCAGGAAGTCAGTGGGTGAGTTTTGCAATCCATCACCCCACAGTAAGGTGACTGAAGCCGGCGCTGACCAGAATCCTTGTTCCTGGAACCTCCCAGCAAGCATCAGAGCAGGAGCAGGATGCTCCTTGGTGGGCTTCACCAGAGCCAGCCCCTGTGGGGCACAGTCAGCCCAGGGGTGGCCCTGGGCAGGGAGGGCTGTGACATGTCCTGGGGCAGACCCAGGGCCAGTGGCTTGTCCTGACCTGCCTCCCAGCTGGTTCCTGCTCCTGGGAAAGGGGTGCAGTTCTGCTGGATGGGGCCGGGCCCAGCCAGCACCAAGGGATGGAGGCACACACAGGGATACAGCTGGGACTGCACCAGCCTGGCCTGTGTCCTGCAGGGCCTGGGCAGGGAGGAATGTGTGGATCCTTCCTGGTTTGCTGAGGCCCTGCTCCCACCTTCACTTACATTTTCTGCCTGTCAGGCTGGATGGAACCACGTGATTGCCGTGGTGCCTCCATCCATTGGCGTCCTGAAACAGGGCAAAGGGGAGGGGACAGCAGTGGGAGCACTCAGCCAACGCTCCTGGTGGGAACTGATGCAGAGAACTGGGTGCCTTTCCCAGCAGCCTCCTCCCAAGTACCTCCCCGGGCTGCCCAGTGCCACCCAGTGCCCAGGTGGGAGCTGGTGGATTGCTCATACTGCTCATTAGCAGAGGTCATAACATTGCCCCATCCCCAGCTCTGGTGGCAGGTCCTCCCTCCCCAACTACTGGCTCCCTGTGTCCCCCACAATTCCCAGCCCCTACCTACTGGGCTTTCTCCCTCGCTCCCACTGGCACTTTGGTCCTCTGCTTCCCCGAGCAGCTCAGGGCTGTCACCACTGTTCCAGTGCCATGGCAGCTCCTGCAGCTGGAATAGGGTGTGAGGGTCTAGGGTGTCAGAGGGGACTGTGGGGGCTGGGACCCCACAGGGGACTCACCCGTTGGCGCAGGCTTTGCTGTTCCCGCAGCAGCTCCAGGAACCGGCTGCTCCACAGAAGCTTCTCAGCCCCCAGCTCCGTGCAGAGGAAGCGCACGTCGGCCTCCACTGCCTCCAGCCTCGCCAGCATGGTCTCGCTGGCATCACCACGCTGCTGCAGCCCCACCACTGCCCTGGCACCACAGCTCAGCTCCTGCCAGTCCCCCATGACACCTGCCAGCCCCAGGGACACCCTTGGGCCAGGGACGCACCTGTCTGTCCAGGCTCCAGTGCAGAATCTGAGTCCCCATCCTCCTCCTCCTCCTCACACCCCTCTAGTCTCAGCTGCAGGGCTGTGCCGAGCTGGAAGCCAACACGGACAGTCGGGACTGACAGGTCCATGGGCAGCTGAGCCCAGATGGCCCCTGGCACCCGCCCTGTCTGGGGAGCCCCCCTCGTGCCACCCAGTGGGCCGAGTCACCGGGCTCAGCTGAGTCCCAGGGGTTGGCGAGCGCCGCGGTCCTCCCATTGGGGGAGTTACCTCCTCGGTGACCTGGAAGGCGCCATCCCAGCAGCTCTTGTAGCAGATCAGCAGGACCTGGGGGAGAGGACGGCTCACAGCTGCCCTGTGGAGTGCAGAGCCTGGAGCGGTGTCCCCAGGGCTCTTGGTGAGCACAACCACACAGTGCCTTGAGCCAAGGACTAGCCCGCCCAGACGAGGGTCCCAATCCCGCAGCCGAGCTGCCGGGTGGTGTGGTGACGCACCCCCCCCTCCAGCTGCCCCAGGTGTAAGAAACCACAGCCCGCAGCACCAGCGGCACAGCGATTGCACCCCAGCAGCTCCCCCGCCCCGGCTCCGCCCGCGCGCCACGGTTGGAGCTGGCACAGGTGCGGGGAGGTCCCTGGGGAAGGGGCTCTGTGGTACCGACCCACGTCAGGCTCCAGAGCGCCCGCAGCCCCCGCAGCGCCGTCCCGCAGAGCGACAGGAGCCACCAGCACCCGGCGCGCAGGAGCCGCCTCCAGCACGGCACGGGCGGTGCGCGCTGCCGGCCCATGGCACCCTGCGGACAGGAGACACGGCTGACGAGCCCCGGAGCTGCTCCTCGCTCCCAGCACTATAGGAGCCATGCCAACACGCGCCAGGGTCTGTCCCTGAGCTCGCCGTGAGCCAGGACAGCGAGAGGGGACCGGACCATTTGTGGGCCGGATCCCCGCACGCGGGAACTCCGCTGCCCCCTCCCCTCTGCCCCCTTACCCAGCCATGCACCGGGCGCGGCTCCTCCTGCCTCTCGGTGACCAGATGAACTCCTGCCTAATCCTCTTGGTGACGAGGCTGTGCAGGGATTAGCGTTTCTCTAATGCTCCACCTTTGGGGTCCATAAGGACAGTGGCTGCTCTTCTACACTTTTCTTTGCTCAAGATTCATCTTTCACCAGCAAAGGACTCGGGATATATTTCTAACCGCTACTTTTAGCTTTAATTAGCATTCAGGTAAAGACTGTGCAGCTCCCCCTGACTCCTGTGCCCAGGTACTGGCCATCCTGGGGGTCTTTAGTCACTCGGGCTCTTTAGGAAGTAAAACAGAAGTGTTCAGAAATCAAATGGAAGTTTTAGGCACAATTGCTGGAGTCAGGACCCAGCAGGGAACAGCTCATCCTTTAACTGAACCAAGTGTTCACCATTTCTCTTTTCTGCCCTGATCAGTGTGCTCCCCCCAGGCTGCTGCCATCAGACATCGACCTGGGCAGAATAGGCTGTCCCCTCCTTTGGTGACAAACACAGCCAGAGGCACAAATGGCTGCATTTCCCCATTGTCCCTGCAGCACATCAATGCATCGCAGGGAACATGGAGCTGACCCTGCCACACAACCTGCCTGCACATAGGGCTCTGACCTACACCAGCCCTTTGCTGCTCCTCAGAAATGTTCTGCCAAAAAGCGTCTGGCAGCTTTCCTCGAGGTCAGAGGTGCAGTAGAGACTTCAGCCTCTGAAGTCCAGGTGCTCCAGCCATCCCTGCTTGGAGCAGCAGCAGCCGAACTGTTTTTGTACCGAGGCCAGGGAATGAAAACCATGAGCTGAGAATTCTTTTTTCCAGAACTATGGAGGAGCAAGGCCTTGTAGTTTATGCTGATTCCTAGATCTTCCACCCCCCTGTACTAAAACTGTAACTTAAAACACACAGAAGTAGGCCGGCTTTGTAGCTTGGCCTTTAAGCTGCTCTATCCCGACCCCCCCGTGGAGAACCAGTCCTCGAGCAGAGACACAGCTCCCTGTGAGATAAGCCAGTTCCCTCTGGGAACAAACCAGGAGCTGCCTTGATCCCCGGATCAGACGCAGCCCAAGAGAGAATTCTGCTCTTGCGCACTCACCTTTGCTCAGGCCCTGCCCTGCACAGACTGGGGTGCCTGGAGAGAGTTGAGGAAGACTCCAAACCCAGGGGAGCAGAGGTGCAACAGAACACATGTTCTGCATGTTCCTCAGCTGTTCCAAGGTCCTTGCATGCTCCAGGGACTCAGTGACATCCCTGTCCCATGGCCCCCTTCCCAAGGCCCCTTTCTGACATCTCCCTCCAGCAGCAGGGGTTACACAAACACATCCCAGCACTGATAAAGAAGGCAACTTCCCACGCTGAGCAAAGCAAAGCTCAGTTCAACAGCAACACCAAGATTCTGACCTGGCTGCTGTGAGAAGCATCCGGCCCTCACCCCTCTGTCCTGCTCCAGGGACAATCCAGACAGCTCAGCCCCGATCTGCAAGCAATATGCCCTCACCAGCAGAACCATGGACATCCCAGTCCTGCCTTGCAGCAGGATCAGCCCAACACAGCTGGAGATTAGAGCCTGGCACTCCCTGCAGCACTTAGTTACAGCTACCCTGAGGAGAGAAAGCACCAAGTGAACCTCCCATGGGCCATGGGCCAAGGAACAGCTCTGGTACCAAAGGGGAAGAATTCCAGCAAAGTCCTCATAAAGCAGGTGGAGACTAAAGAAGCACCAGGAATCAAAGTTTGGACTGAATAAACCATGAGAAAAGACAAACACGGAACTTTTATTGTTTATGTACAAATGACAGAAGTTTGTATTAAAAAGAGAACCCACCCAAAGTCAGCGACAGCGAAGAGTTGGCTCTGAGCTCTGGCCCTTCCTGCACCTAACGCACTGAGGAATATCGGGAGATGGTGTTTAAAATGAAAGTAAGAGAAAAGGGTTAAACTACCTTCTTCTCTGCTTGAGTAAGAATCAAAAGAGCTGCTCCACAAAATGAAGAACCTTCCACTACACAGACTAAACAAAGAAACCCAAAGTCAGCTTGTAACTATACACTTCAGCTTTAAAAAAAGCACAACAAAACCAACAAAATAAAACAAAACCAAAAAACAAACCTGCAAAGCTAAATATCAGCAACAAAAGTAATCTAAGTCTCACAACATGGATGGGACACACTGAATCCTACCCCAGTTCCAGTGGAAAAGGAAATGCCTCTCTGTGGGTCTGCAGGTGACAGGGGGCAGCAGTATCAGCCGTTTCAGGAAGTTGCCGACCAAGGTGGAAGCACAGAACAGTCAGGAATTCAGAACTACTACAGCTACCACACCACCTTTGTCTTCCTGCAACTCAGCTGATTTAATAATGATGCAAGGTAGATGGTCCAGGATTTCCTCCCCCATCCAAGTCCCTTAGAGTGAGTCACTCCTGCTGCAGCTGCCATCATGCTTCAGAGCTTCTCAGTGGGGAGTCACAGGCCTAAATCGCAGGAGCATCAGCACCGATGGCTCTAGTAGTCCTGCAGAGAAAGGACAGCACAGGCACGTTAACACCTTCCCACCTCCGCTTCTGCTCTCAGAGCTGGGGGTCTCAGTCCTCTCTCATCTCACACACCACTAGCTGCAGGCAAAACAGATCTTTGTCTTGTAGCTAAACATTGAAAAGGAGGGACCCTTCCAACCTTGAGTATCAATTCAAACCAGATGCTTTTGATGCTCCAAATCATGACAAGATAACAGGATGCAAAGCAGCTTTTTCCATGAGAAGTGCACAGGAGTTATCTGTGACCTGGGCTCAGAACAGCCCACCTGGGCTCAGCTGCTGTTACAGCCAGGAGACAATGCTGATCTCACACTGTGACACTCCTCAACCATGACAGTAAGAACTTAAAATGACAGCAGCAGAAGGAGGGTTTTTTAAACTTGGGTGTCAGCCAGCCCCTCCGGTGAGCAATGAAAACACAGAGCACGGATACTTACGGCTCTTGGCTTTTTGTTTAACTTGAGATCAATCCTGTGGTTGGAAAGACAAGAGAAACGTCCATGTCAATACCTGACCCAACACCGGAGCTACTGCACAGGGCACAGCTACGACAGAGACTACGGTTAATCCATCCATTTCCAACTGGCTGAGCCAGGGCACTGTCCCAGGGTTACTGGGCACGAGAGCAGCAGAGGAGAGTGGAGTTATTATTTGCCAAAAAGCAGATTCCAGCCACTCCCAGACAGAGTTAATCAAGGGGCACAATCAGTCACAGGGTACTTAGGCAGGTGAACAAGGGGAACTAGGCATGCTCTATGTTAATTTAATCTGTCAGAAGTGTAACTATGCCACGGGTAATTATCCAGACATAGTGTGAGAGTTATTTACTTGGATAGAGAGAGGAGTTAGGATGACAGGGACTATATGAGCCAAAGGTATTGAGTTTAGTACATTTTTCCAGATGGAAATGTCCAAGTCTATACTAATCTCCTTAAGCAGCAAAGCCAAAAGAATCAGTTTTAAAACTAAGTTTTAAAGTTAAAAGGTTTTATCTATTTAAATATGAAACAGAAAGGTAAGGAAGAGTTGAAGTTAATTTATAATTTGCTGAAGTTATTAAATAAAATGTTACCTCCATCACGCTTTTCTGTTTTTAAAAAAAACTTCCCAGCCTAACCTAATATACATACCTACAATTAAACAGATAAACTAAGGGTTAGCAAGGTCTCAAAAGGCACATCGGTGTCTACACACTAACAACACAGCACAAGTACTAATTCAAGTCAAACTTACTCAAAGTCATAATCAAACATGCCAGACGGGCTGAGGGGCAGCATTTGAAAGGAAGAAAGCAATAGAAATTAATATACTAATGAATTAAATAAATTAGTTGATTAGCCACCCTAGCGAGATTGCTAAAAAATAAAATTAAATAAATATTAAAGCCAGTGTTCAAACACCATCAAGTTCTTCAGATATCTTAACCAGGACTGGGCACAAAAAGCACTCTGGGTTGGCAATCTAGAGTCCCCCTCCCCACTGAATTTCTGGGAACAAGAGGTGTTAGCAGAGAGGTGGGTTTTGTTTACACAGGGGATTTTAGGAGCTGAAAGAGGGGCAGCTGCCAGACCCAGAGAGGGCAGAGCTCAGGGGCAGGAGAGGAACCCGAGGGCTTGGAAAACCAAAGTGGAGGGTCAGGAAGCAGGGCAGCTGGGGAGGGGACTGGGCTGCCAGGGCAAGGCAAAGCTGGTTCAGGCAGAGGTGACACAGAACTTGGTGCCCAACCCTGCACTGGGCTGTTCCCCCCACACCCCCAGCATTGTCCCCGGCAATGGTGGCCCACGGACATTTGGCCACAGCTGAGCAGTTTGGTGACTGTCCCACCCTCTCATACAAGCGGCACAGCATGGCCTCCAGACACAGCTCTGCCCACAGCTGACACTGGTCAGGAAGGATTGGTCATGGAATCCCATTCCAGGACTGCATTGCTAAGAGGAAACAGCACTGGGTTCCCTCAAACACTTGCTGGCCATGAAAACAGCCAAGCACGCAGAAAACAGCCGTGGCCTTCCTGTGGTGTGGAACAGGGGGACAGCGCAGCCTCTGTAACCCACACCTGAGGCCCTGTGTGCACCTGAAGCCAAGCGTCCCCGTGCTGACCCAGTTCCCCACGTGGGAACCCGAGAGGCTGTGCTCCTGCCGGGGCCTTTCCCAGCACCTCCCGGTTCTCCAGGAATGGGGGAGTGAAACCCAGAGTCGTGCTGGCAAACGGAAGAGCTTCTGAATAAAGAGAAAAGCCAACGTTTCTTTTTATTTTTCTCTTTTTCATGCCAGCCTCCTCAGGGGACGGACCCACAGCTGTGGCTGGAGCACCTGCACGGCTACGGGGCCTGGAACGCCCTCGCTGCATGATCAGGTACTGGGTTGTTGCTGGGGTTTTTTAGCCTAAATATACTTGAAAATTGTTTGGTCTTGTCTGTCAAAATTTAGGGGATAGTCAGTAACAGCAATCACAATTTTAACAGAGCTTTTATTACAGACATATTTAATTATCTTTTAATCTTTTTTAATTATCTGTCTGGCCCTGCTAAGCATTACAAACAGTCAGTTCCTGCCTCACTGAGTCCCTCAGTGTCTGACAGGGCCTGGGAACACCGGAGCTGCCACAGGTGAGCAGAGCAGGGCTCCTCTGTCCAACAGCCCGGCCACAGCCACAGGGGGGAGATGTGAAGGAACCCAGAGCCACACAACCTGTTGGGGGGCAGCTTCCCCCCAGCTCCTGTCCCTAAAGCCCGGGTAAAGGACCGGACCAAAGGGATTTATGTCAGTTCCAGCACCTGCCCTGCACCCCACCATGTTGCTGTCCAGGGAAGCGCCTGGGAGAATATTTTATAATTTGTTTGAAATGGCAGTTTTCTTAAGCTGTACTTCAGTTTTACAGGTTGTTTCTCTGGACTTGTTCACGGATGTAGTTTCTCGTGTTATTCCTGAACTTCTTCCAAATATCTACAGGCAAAAAAAGAGATTTGAACTTTTTTGGATTCCCAGCTCATGAGGAACCAAAGGGACATCCAGTCCTTTTGGACATTTGCCCAATTCAGGCTGCTGTAGGAAGGAAATCCTGATCTAAGAATTAAAGACATGCTAATGACTCAACACTTAGTGAAGGCAAAAAAGGAGTTAAGCATTTTTCAAGCATTATACCTACCTCGTGTCCCCACCCCAACTGTCCCCACCCCGCCTTGTAAACTTTTACCACTTTAAACCCTTTCTCTAATTGTGTGGCAGGTCCCTTAAAGATGAAAGCCCATCCCTAGCCAGAGCTAACAGCTCAGAGCCAGCACAGATGCTTTTGAGTTTTAAAAGCTCCATTACTTCTATTAAATCCTTAGGCCCCAGCTTCAGCAGTACTTCCAGAGAGGTGCAGCTCTGCAGTGTCTCCTCTCCATGGTTTTCCCCCTCAGGGCCTGACTCACAGGCACTCTCACTACCAGCAGCCTGGGTTGAGGGCACAGGGACCAGCTCATTGCCCTTATTACACCTTAGGGGCAGAGCTGGACAGGTAAATCCAAACAGAAAAGAGTTCAAGGAATCTGTTTCACATGAATTTCAGGTCAGTTTAATAACGAACACTCTGAGGTGAAGGTGACACAGCAGCTCCTCTATGCCAGTACTGAGACGCGGCTGGGATGTGAGAGCTGGAAGGGGCTGCAGTGGAAATCCAGATACTGGGAGTGTCCAAAACCCCAAAAACATTCCCATTTGCTTTCCACCCTCCTTCAAAGAAAGCACTAACACTCCTGTCCTGCTGGGCTCTGCAGAAACCAAGCAGCAAGCTCAGGAGGTCAGGACCTGCTGGAAGGAATAAGCTTTATCCTGGGGAGACGGGAGAGCTGGAGAAGCTGCCCAGAAGCACAGCTATGCCACAGCTGGAGTGAGCACCCTGTGCTGCTTGTTAAACTTCCTCAGCACTTTCCCCTCCTCTTCCAAAACCAGGAAAACCACCCAAACAACTGACCCCAGCTGCCCATTATTCCAACACATTACTGGTTCCCCTCAGACAATAAATTCAATCCAGCCCCAGCCAACTGTCCAGGTGTGGCAAGGAGGCTGCTGGTCCCACTGACCTGTGTCTGTTTTTGTTCTTTCGCTTTTTGTGGCTGCTGTGGTGGCTCCCAGAGGAAGTGGAGGAAGCAGCTTTCTGGGGCTTCACACCCTGCACGGAGCCATCTAGCTCTTCAGCATCCTCCTGGTTGGGCTCATTCTCCTGGTTGTGGAAGTCTGGAGAAGTGTCACTCTCTGTGCCACTGCCCGGCTCCCCTAGAGCAGGACAGACCCAGGTGAGCACCAGGGTGAACTCCCAGCTGCCCTGGCACAGCCCTGAGTGGAAGAAACAATCCCAGAACAGCCGCAGAGACACCTGAGCCCTGCAGCACCAGGAAGTGAATCACAGAACCTGGGAAACAACTCTGAAGGATGGACAGGAAGCTGCTCCTCAGCACTGAGGCTCTCTGGAACCACATCCTATTTGGTGATCACAAAAATGTTTTTAAATATCCTGGAGGTGAGTGGTCCCTCCGCATGTCCCCTGTGACTGACACATCTACAGCGATGCAGTGCTTCAGCTCATCTGGCCTCTTCCTCCAAAGAGCACCAAACCTACTTCAATCCCTTTTACACACAACAAACCCCTGCTGAGCGTGGAAGGAACTTGGCCAAGTCAACAGCCGGGAGCAGCCCAAGGGCAGCAGACACAGGGCCTGGGAACGGGAGCCCGAATCCAGCTCAGATCTGGAAGGCTGAGACAGGGCTGAATGGTGGGGAGAGTGTAATTCTTCCCAAATTCACAGAAAAGTGACAAAGAGACTTACGCTTCTCAATGAGCTGGTCCTGGACTCCAGCTAACGCACTGACAGCCTGGAAAACCAAACGGGATGTCAAGCCAGGCAGGGATTCACTTCCCAATGCTCAGAGCACAGAGCCCAGATCACACAGACATGTCCCTCTGAAGTGCCCGTGGCCCTACATGGCACCGGGAGTCTGGGGCAGAGACAAAGCCAGGGGACGGCAGCGACGCCAGTGACAGGCGTCCTCCCACTCCCCAGGCACCCGGAAAAGGGGCTCTGGAAGAGGCTGCAGGGTGGGATGGGGATGCTCAGGTCAGGGAGCCAGTGCAGGTACGGGACTTCAAATGGGGAAGCTGTTCTGCAGGTGATCAGGCAGGACTGGGGCACCAAGGGACAGGGATGGGGATGGGATGGGGATGAAACAGGAACAGGAATGGGGACAAGGAAAGGGATAGGAATGGAGAAAGGGATGGGAACAGGGATAAGGAGAGAGGTGGGCACAGGGATGGTTATGGGGTCAGAGGCATCTGCTCATTCTGCCAGCGCCCATCCCGGCACTCACCGCTGCTGAGGTGACCGAGGACTTGCTGAAGAGCCTCTCGGCCTCCTTGAACTTGCGGTTCCTCCGGTCGTTTTTGCTGTTGGAGTTCCTGAAACAGAGACAGGCGCGATGGCGGGGCCGGGCGAGCGGGGGTGGGGGGAGGCTGGGCAGGTGGGCAGCGCCTCCGCCACTCACTTCTGGTTGGTGAGATACCGATCCCAGCCGCGGATGATGTTCCCGTACATCTGCGTGTCCTCCAGGTAGCTGCCCTCGAAGGCGTAGATCTGCCGCTCCAGGTTTGCCAGCGTCTCCTGCCGGGAACACCGCCGCGCATGGAGCAGGCCCGGCCGCGCCGCTCCGGCCCCGCCGCTTCCCCAGCCGGTCCGCCGCCACCCAGACCACACCGACCCCCTCCCCGGCGCTCACCGCCAGCTCCTGTTTGCGTTTCACCAGCTCAGCGAGCTCCCGGCGGGTGTCCGGGATCTGCGGGGGCCCCCCGGCCTTGGCGTGGAGCGCGGCCATGGCGGCGCGACCTGCGCGGGGCGGGGCGGGGCGATGCCGGGAGCGGCCACCGGGGGCAGTGGCGAGGCGGGAGGGGCGGGGGACTGGCGGGTCCCCGGACTTTGCGGCAGCAGCCACCAGCACGGCAGTAATGTACCAGCCTTAATAATTTAGATATTCTGTGATTCTGGGGTCTTTAAGGTCCCTCCAACCCAAACCTTTCTGTGATCCTATTGAACTATGTCACTCTGATCCTCTGCAGTGACTCGGGGGGCCGGTTTGCCCTTTCGCAGTACAGCAGTGACGTCAGTTCACAGTCCTGTGCGAACCGTGTCAGGGGACACGGAATGAGCCACCTTGGCCACACTCAGGTGAGAAAGGCCCGGCCAAGGGGAATGCTACAAACCTCCAGCGTTAACAGCCTCTCCAGTACACAAATCGTGCAGTTTTTAACTTATCTGGTTTCTTTAATACAGAAACAAGTACTGAAACTTCATCTCTTTCAAGGAAAAAAAATAAGGACACCTAGAAAAATATTACAACTGAAAGTAATCAAGGCTAAATTTACAAATTGTTTATTTAAAAACCCTTGGAGTAGATATAAAGGAGCTCCTCCTGCTCAAACTCCATCCTACCCATCTGAAACCCCACAGCAATGCCCCATATTTACACCATCAATGTGTACAACAAGCACCGTTTGTGTACAGTCTGTACACAGCAGGGACGAACAGGTGAGACCACAAACACCCAGGTGAATCAGTAAAGTGTGGGACACACACATGTAACATAAAGCAACGTGGAGGAGACACCAAAGACTATGCAACTCCCAGTGAGTGGGACTGGTGCTTCTCTCCCTAAACACCGATTTCTTTACAGGGAGAAGACTCTTGTTAAACAAGGGACTTGGGTAAGTTTTTATAAAAAGAGAACTTAAGTAGTGCAAACTCTGGTTAAAACACATCACCCAATCAAAGGTGTTTCTGTGTGACACAAACAAACCCTGGGGCAGGGTCAGAAATAATGGCTCCATCATTCAACCCAGACACTCCACATCCAGGACAATTTCAGCATCGTGTGTGGGAAAAGGAAACTGGGGGCCCTCAGCCCTCAGTCACAGTCTCATCACCTGAAATTCCAAGAACTGTTTAACTTCTGTTTCCCATTCCCTTGTGATTTCCAGGCAGAATTCCACTGAAATGCCCATCCCTCAACCACCATGAGGCAAATTAAATAGCCAAAACATACAAATACATGAGGGTCTTTGCCACATTTCTGCCATTTCAGCAGTGATCCGGGTAAATTCTCCTGTCAGAACTCCCAACAGGCAGAGGAATTTGGCAAACTACTGAACAGGATGTGCATCAGGTACTCTTTAACTAACCTTTCAGTCTGTAGCATTTTCAAAGGGCTATAATAAAACAAATCATAAAAATAATTTTCCAGATGCTGTCTGTGTCTGACATGGTTTGCTGGAAGAGTCTGGCAACATCTGTGGAGGGTTTCCAGCACCAGAGCTTTCATGTCCAGGTGCTATTCGGCTTGTTGGGGGAAAAATAAAATAAAAGTAAAGCTGCATTTCCTGATATGCAAAACTATCAAAGATGAATAATGAGCAAAGTCCCCCAAAACAAACTGTGGGAACAGATCAGCAACAGAGAAAGGACTTTAAGGCAACAAGAGGCATCAGTGCTGCGATGCTCCATGTTCACATCCCAGTCCCGTTCAATTGCAAGGAGTTTCTCTCCTCTGCCCCCCCCAACTTCTTCCTCATCTGTTAACTGTCAGACTCTTCCTCCTTCTCCTCATCTTCATCATCGTCCTTTGCATTGGCCTCAGATTTATCTGAGGATTCATGGAGCAGGACATACTCTCTGCTGCTGAACCCAAACTTGAGCACGTCCTTCTCCTTCAGTTCATAGTAGCGCTGGGGCTCGATGCGCCGGTTGTTGAGGAAGGTGCCATTCCCTGAGCCCAGGTCGATGATGTAGGGCCTCACCCTGCGGCCCACGGTGCCGTCAGCTCGCGTGTACTCCACCAGCCTGGAAAACAAAAGCACTGGCTGAACCACCAGACAGAGAGACAGGAAACATGCTCCAAAAGCAGGTGAGACAGAAATTGTGCTCCACGAGCAGGTCGGTTTGTGCAGTGAACACTCATCTGTCCCAAGATTGGAACAGCCCAATGAGAGCAACAAGAAACTGTGTGAGACAGAGCAGGTTCTGAGAGAGGCTGCCTCATTCCCTAAACTTCTGGTGATGTAACAGCAATGCCTGCACTGGGACAGATGTTCTCCAAGAGAGGTGGGCTATTCTCCAAGAGAGCACTGCTGTCAGCAGTAGCAGCAGGAGCCCCCTCTGCACCAGAGCACAGCTGCCCTCACTGTGAAAGAGCAAACCAACAAACCTCTTCTTGAAATGGTTTTACTGTCAATCACACCTGGTGGGTTATTCCAACCTGGATTCACACCCATTCTGTGTCTAACCCCACAATGTGATTTCTCTGCTTGTGGCTAAATTAGAGGAATTTCAGGTATTTTTGGTCACTGCTGGGATGATCTGCAGCAGTCACACATAAATTCAATTTCTAATGTACTAACAGCGAACTCACCCCTCCCAGCCATGCATTCCAAGGCGTTTGGTTTGTGTGCCGTTTTCCTTCTGAAGTTCCCAAGCTACTCACCGGTACTGGAAGACGGCGTGCTGCTTGGAGCAGGAGGGGTGGTCGATGGGGATGTCAGCCACGCGGCGGTCCCGGCCCAGCAGGTACGCGCTCTGCCTGTGGATGTACATCACTGGCAGGAACTCATCGTTCTTGAAGGGGTACAGGCGCCAGCGCGTCTTGGGGATGCGCGCCTCGGGGGGCTCGCTGTACTTGATCACCACCCCCCGGAACGTGTTGGTGTCCTCCAGCAGCGCCCCAGACAGCTCAAAGCTTGGCTTCTCCTTGTTCACAGCAGCTTTTTCTTTGGGTTTGCTCTCGGACTGCTGGAGCTCTGGGTTCTGGTCACCGCTGCCCTCAGTGCCCTGCCGGTGCTCTCGTCTCCTCTCGTTATAGAACTCCCTCTCTGCCTGCTGTTCCCGCAGGTTCTGCATGTCCCGCTCATGGCCACGAGTTCCCGGCCTGTCACTGGGGTTCTTCTTTCTGTCTGAGTGGTCCCTGTGCCTGTCCCGGTCACCGCTCCTGTCCCAACGGTGCTCCTGCTCTGATGGGTGTCTCTGCTTCCGCTCCTCGTTCCCCCTGCGACAGTGATCATCTCGCTCCTGGAAGGGACAATCAGAATGAAAGAGCAGCAGATCTACCTTGGCCTTTCAGAAAATCCCAATCCTACACATGGAAAACATATACTGGGGCATGTGTGTGCAGATCCGACACAACACGGAACAGATTTTCGTGCCAAATTACTTGGGTTCCCACAATTTGCACCGAATAAAGCACAAGAAACAGGCAGTGTCACCTGCTCCGGGCAAAGGACACAGCTCGCAGTGACGCCTGTGCTGTGGCACAGGCTGGGCTCGAACAGGAGCTCCAGTCACTGGTGGCGCAGCCTGAGCTGGGCGGTGGGAGCTCCTGACTTGCACAGATTCTCCCTCTGCTCATGGGACACGATGAGCAGTGACAAGTGAAGAAGCGCCTTCTGTACCCGGCACGGCCGAATCTCCGGGAACTGCCTCTGCTGCGGCGCCCGCAGGGCCCCGCTGTACCGACAGCACCACTTACCTGCTTCACTCTCACGGCGCCGTGGTGCGGACTGTGGCTGCGGCTCCTCCTGCCTCGCGGGGAGCGGCTCCTCCGCCCGGACCGGCTCCTCCGCCGGGGCGACCTGGGGAACAACGGGAGGGCGTAAGCGGCGGGGCCGGGCCGAGCGTGGGGCCGAGCGTGGGGCCGAGCGGCCGGGCCTCCCTACCTGNCACTTCCGCCCGCAAGCGCTTCCGCCCGGGCGTTGCTGCGCCTGCGCGGGCCAGCGCGCGGCGGCGGCGGCGCGGTCGCCATGGTGACAGGGCCGCGGCCGCGATGGCGGCGCCGCCGGAATCGTTGCTGCGGTACTGCCCGCCCGTGCTGGTGTCCCGGCGGGGAGAGAGGGCCTCCGCGGGGGTGAGCGGGAGTGGGGGGCACGCAGAGGGATACCGCGCTCCACCGGGGGTGAGCGGGCCGGGGGCCGAGGGGACCGTGGTCCCCCGCCCGCTCCTACGGCGCTGTCCTCTCCTGTTCCCGCAGGGTCACCCACTGAAGGGGACCCCCCCGCGAACCCCCGCGAGCATCCCCTCCACGCAGCAGCCGCAGGAGCTCCTGAACGCCATCCTGCCACCGCGGTGAGCGGGGCTGGGCCGGGGTCGGCAATGCCCGGCGGGCGCCCGGTGACTCCGGTAACGGCCGGTGCTTCTCCGGCAGGGAGTGGGAGGAGGCGCATAAGCTCTGGGTGCAGGAGGTGTCCACCGCGCCCAGCACCCGCCGGGACGTCGTGCTGCTGCAGGAGCAACTGGACCGGCAGCTGCAGCAGCGGCAGGCGCGGGAGACCGGGCTGTGCCCCGTGCGCAGGGAGCTCTAGGTCCCTTGTTTCGGTCAGTGCCCGCGGTGCTCGTGCTCCTCACACAGCTGACACTCAACGGACAGGCTGTCAGGAGATGCCTACACATGAACACCAGCTTAAAATCCTCTTAGTTGCACTTAAACCAACAGTTTATTTAAAGTAACTTAAACTGTATGTGTGTATATCTTACACACTCTAATGACACGGCGCTGGTCTTCAAAAGGCAAGGGCTGCCACGGGTTGGAGAGCAGGATCCTCTGAAAGCTCCCCCATAACTGCAACAAGTCACTACACATCACATTTTTAAGTGTTTGCTGTTACAGCTTTAGGGGATCAGCATCGCTGGCATTACCTGAGGGGCTGTACCATCACTCTGCTTTTACCTGCTGCACTTAATGCTACAGCTGCAATGTAACAAAACAAATCAATTATTACTATCTCTAGTAAATTCATGGTTGTGTGGTGCAGGGAATGGGTAAGAGGAGCAGCCTCTGGCCCTGTGTGTGTCCAGCACTCCCAGATAAAGGCACTGCAGCTACTGTTCTTATTTGCAGACGAGCTGATCCGCCAGACCACGGTGAGCTGTGCGGAGCGGGGGCTGCTGCTGCTGCGGGTCCGAGATGAGCTCCAGCTGACCCTGTCTGCCTACCAGGCACTGTACGAGAGCAGCGTAGCCTTCGGCGTGCGCAAGGCGCTGCAGGCCGAGCAGGGCAAGGCCGACATGGAGAAAAGGGTAAGTGGGGCTGTTCACCCCATGATGGATGGGGTGAACTTTCTGCATGTGATACACAACATGATAGCAAATTTTATATCCTTAAATCCATTGTTTCCATTCCATGGGATGGCAGCAAAGACCATCAAAATACTCAGCTCACTATCCTTGGGCTTAGCTGCACTTCTGAAGCTTTAAAGACTGTACTACGCACACCTTTGTCCCACCTTAGCTGCAAATTTGACTATTTGCCAACGAAACTTGAGACATCCATACTCTTTTCAAAGATTGCAGAGCTGGAAGAGGAAAACAGGGAGCTGGAAAAACAAGTGAGCGAAGAGAAAGCGAAATGTGAGGCTATTGAAAGGCAAGAAAATGAACGACGAGAAATAGAAGAGAAGAAACACAGTGAAGAGGTTCTGTTCCTCAAACAGACAAACCAGCAGCTGAAGGTCAGTAAAAATCCAGAATTCCAAATACTAGTCTTAACATTCTCATTAAAACCATTAAAGCCCTAGTAACACAACACACCATTTAACATTAAATATTACCCAAGAACAACTGTGCAGAGACTGGATAATTATTTGTGCATGTGGCTTTGGGGAGAACAGAGCTTCTGCTCTGTACTTTGTTTTTAAAAGGAAAAAGATCCCACATCTTATGAGTAAGGAAAGAATGTCACCCTGAACATCAAATGTTTCTGGCTACAGCTAAAAACATTTCCCTTAGAGCAAGCTGCTTTTCCTGCAGATCCTACTTTCTAACCCACATTTTCAGGCTGCCTTGGAATGTTTTAGGACACAAAATCTTAGATCAGGTGTGTGTTGCCCCTGAATCCATTTTTTCCTTGAAGAACCTGTACTTCACCAGCTGTGTGTGCCACTGCTCTGCGTTATTGTGGTGGCTGCTCCCATCAGTCCACTAACTGGCATCAAGTTGTTTCAGTAATCACAAAACTTGCTGTTCCCAGCTACTCGTCCCAGAGTCAGTCTGTGTTCCAAATGCTAGAGAGCCAAATACTTAATTTAGCTCACATAGTCCAGCCTGAAATCAGAGAATTCAGACCACCATTTCAACAGCTTTTATTTAATTTCCTCCTCGATGCTTCACATTCTAAACCGAGTCTCTCATTGTACGGAGCCAAGGCCAGCTCTGTTCTCCTCAGAATGCAACAAGTGTGCATGCCAGGAACGACAAACTAATTTATAAAACATGTAAGAATGGAATGGCTGGGGAACAAACCTGGCCTGGCTCTCCTGGCAGCAGTGCAGCGTCCCTCAGCTCCTCGCTGTGAACATCCAAAAGAAAATTTAGCCCGTCATAGCACTGAAGGTTTATTTTTTAGGTTAGGGAATCTAATTTGTCTCACTGTCTCATTTGTTTTTCAGACCCAACTTGAAAGCATCGTTGCAGCAAAGAGTTAATTGTTCTGTTGTCCTCAAGGCAGGCTCAGAAGAGCTGTCAGAGCAAGAAGCTTGCAATTAGTGACAAAGATTTGTCTTCCTAAAATGATCTTGAGTTTTCACTTACCATTAACAGCAGGCAGTGTAACTGTGTTCTTTCTCTCTTGAAGAGTTGAAACTCAAGACCTTCATTAATTACTGCTCCCTCTGTCAGTGCCATCTCAGCAGTCAGCTCTTTGAACACTGAACTTGTCTAGGACTTGCCTGTTGGTAACGTGCTAATGACCTTCAAAGCAATAACTAATAAACATTTTTAAATGCAAACTTCTGACATTATTCATTTGAAAATGTTGTAGAAGATTCAGAAACAATATAAAAGCGTCTACAAGAAATGTAAGTCACGTGCACCAAGAAAGAAATGGCAACTCACTCTTCGACAGGTGTCTTGGGGGTATTTCCTTGAGTACCTGCAAGCTGGTGTCAACTGTACATCAAAATCCCTTGTCAGAACCATCAGCAGTAACTGAGCACAGGCAACACCAAAGCTCTGGGTGTGATCATTTCTAGTGAAATGAAGGGGCAGGATGGCAGTCAGATTCACTTCTCAATGGAAGCAAATTAAATCCCTGCTTGAGGTACCTGTGTGAGCAGCTGGTTACAGAGCAAGTGAACATGGGAAACAGAATTCCCTGCAGTCATGTGAAAAATCCCATAAAGCCAGTTTCCAGAAAAAACCCACCCAAACCCCACTGAGCAACACTGGAATAGCTGTTTGGCTACTGCAGTGTTTGCTGGCCTGGGACAGCGATGTGGAAATACCATCAGCTCCAACTGCACAAAGAACTTTCAGATGATGCAGAAACAAAGAGAGAGATGCTGCTCCTGGGGCCAGGACAGACCGGTCACACTGGGCTTTGAACAGGAACCACAAGTTTTATAGTAAAAAAAGCCACCGCATACTAGAGCTGTTTTATGTAAAATTTAATAGAATAAGCAGCTATTGCTTATGTTTGTATTTTTTGTGCTTTGATCTTTGTTCCTCCAAGCCAGTTTTTCTCTTGTTCTTATTCTTATTTTTCACGTTGTGAGTTTCATAATACCGGACTCCAACTTTCTTGGAGCGCTGCTGCCTCTCGGCTCGTCTCCTCTGCAAACACAAAACACATTAGCAAATCCCCAGCATCCAGAGCCTCAGTGTCTGCAACTCTCCAGTGCTGTTCACTTCGCATTCCACATGCCTTAAGTAAAATAAATAATTTCAAACAAAATGTTACTGATGTGACTCTATATGGAACCCACCCCTCCTGGCTCTTACAAGAGTAAGCTCCACTTCAGTCTTTACAGAAGAAGTCAGCAAGATACAAGATGCAATCTGGTGCGCATAGTCAGGTAAGAGGGATGTGACAGACGTTGTGACAGAATATTCATAACAGAATTCAGTTTTCATTCCCCTTCTGTTCATGCCTAAAATCTCAAAGCTCTTTAGTGATAACAGGCAATCCAAGGATAAAAAAGCCAGCTTATTTCCCTGCTCAGTTGTACTATAGGAAATCACACTTACTTCTTTGGATGTGAGTTTCTTACAAGGCTGTTTACCCAACTGGTCATCATCATCATCACCTTCTTCTGCTTTCCTCTTTCTTTTCTTCTCTGTGCTGCCTGCAAACAGCAGAGATCACACACTTGGTATCTTCCAGAACACTCATTTGTTTGAAGAACTTCAGGCTGAGGTCACCATCTCAACTCCTCAAGCAACATATTCCCTTGGCTTTATTTAAGAGTTTCTACCCAAACAACATGAATGTTCCTCATAAGAGAATCACCAGCTATTACAGTGAAAACTGCTCTCAAGAAGCAGATTGCTCCAGCCCCATTCAAGTCCAGGAGAATTCCACAGTCCTGTCAGGACAGGGCTCTCCCCCTGATTGTGTCTTTACTCAAACTGACTACAGCAACTGAAGCTACAGTAAAACCTATAGCCTGAAGTATCTCTGCTTTTCTAACATCCCAAACCCCGTCCACTCCTTCCTGTGTAACACCCCAGGCAAGGGGAGCTGCTCCGGCTGCTGAGCCCAGAGCCCAGGCTGCTGGAACTCAACACTTGCCTACACGCCCAGGCTGCTGGAACTCAACACTTGCCTACACTGTATCTTCCCTCACTAAGAGGGACGTCTCCCATCACACAGACAAGTGTTCTTATAGGAAGGCTACACTAGCTCAGCAGCAGCTCTTGCGTCAGCTGAATGGAGATTTAAGTAGTTTTAGGGGAAAAGAACTTGGACCAATGGACGCTTCTCCCCTTAACGCCTTTTTTTCTCTGGCTCATAGGATCTCCAAATGTAGATTAAGAACATCTACTAATCTTGTTTTACCTCTGTCTTCAGTTTCTTTGGGTTCTTCTGCCTTCTGCATGGATTTTGCAAACACTTTGTCACTCAGTCCCTTAGGGATTCTACAGAAGATAAAACCAGCAATAAAAGATTGTTGTTACACAACCTGTGACCACCTCTGAGAAGCCATCAGACTCCAGCAGATCCCAGTCCCCCGTCAGCATCAAAGCCACAGTCTTTGCACCAAAATATCGCAGTACCCTTGTCACTGGAGTTACTGTGCTCATGCACTGTATGAGACAGAAAATGTAGCACTTAAACCTTGAAATCTCAGTCCTCATAAGGCTGGTGAGTGAGCTTTGCTAAAACTGGGCCTGCTGTAGGGGCCAGGATTCTCTGCACATGCACGAAGACCCAGGCATATCCTTGGTATTACCCAACATCAAGGAGAGATCCAAGGATGCAGTATTGCTGCCCAGATTACCAAGATAATGGTAATTCTAATCCATAGTTTAAGAAGCAGCTTTCCAAAAGTGAGAACATTTTTAATTTGCTGGTAAATAGCACTTCTTGGAATAATCTTTCAAAAAAAATCTGCTACTTGGCCAAATTTCCAGCCCTTAAAGCTAAGCCAGATAAGCTGTGGCAACTTGTGGGTGGCAGCACAGGGGAACTTAAGCAAGCCAGGAAAGGCATCAAACTACAGCAGAGCCTCATCTACTCTTTTTCCCCCTTCAGATTCAGGTACCTTATTGCTGAGAATCTCTTGGCCTTGGCTTTATCCAGAAATTTTTTGTATTTTGCAATCTTGTCCTCCAAAGCCTTAAGAACTGCTTTAGAGCTCTCCTGGGCACCTGGTGCAGCCATCTGCAATTCCTCCTCTCCCGGATCCTGATGTTGCTCATTCTCCTCTTTCTCCTCCTCCTCCTGCTTCTCCTCTCCAGAGGAATCATTGTCTGTGTCATCAAAACCTGGCACATCCACAGGAACCAGGTCTTCTTCTGAGAACTGAGGTGCCACATTAATCCTGCCGAAGTTCTGCCGAACGTGGGACATGAGCTGCCTGATTTCGGTGTTTGTGTTGTTGCCCTCTTCTGACTCCACACTTGATGCCACAGATTCAGAGACTTTCTCCTCAGTATTATCTTGGCTGGATGTCACAGATGCTTCCAACACAGGAGGCTGCAAGGAAGAGCATCATGGATATATTATCCCCAAAGTCTGTCCCACCCTCTTCAGGAACAATTTCCATTTTCTCTCTTCGAAAAAGCCTAAGATGACAACATGGTTACTGACATTTCTGGCAGTCAGTAATGGCTCAGACATCTCTGTAAAGAGCACTGCTACCTGGTCCTCACCAAATTCAAGTGTCACCTGAAGGACCAGGCTTGGGCAGAGCCCAGGACATGCACTGCCCAAGTCTCATGGCACTCTGGGAAAAGCAGCAGTGAATGCCATTAGGAAAATCCAAATATGTGGGAAGAGGAGGCACAAGTATCACATTCTCACCTGGGGACCTGGTTCTGCATTCGGTGGCTTCACAAAGAAAGGGATTCTGCCCCTCTGCCAGTCATTGAGAACCATCTTGCTTACAGTCTGCAAGTCAGGCTCACCACCCTGAGAAAACACAGGAACAATTTATGTCCGTGTTTGCAGGGCGCACAGCCCTCCTACGCCCTCTAAGCAATAGAAGCATTCCCATTTCCCAGGTTCAGAACAGGCCACACGCTCTTCCAGGCTGCAAATGCAGGAAGCTGTCACACCTTTAGCAGTTTTCCAGTCCTAGCAGCAAGTTTCTCAAGGAAGTCTTCCGTATCCGTCCAGGAATCAATTTTGTATGTCTTCCTGATGTACTCTGCTTTGGCTCTTTCCAGCACAGCACCAATATGGTCTTCGGGGCTCTTAATCTTTTCAACTTGAACCTGAAAAAGTACGGTAGAGGATCAACCCTTGGAAGTGTGCAGTCATTCCTCTGAGACCATCACAATGACAACAAGAAAGCTTTCCAGCACCCAGCGCAGACACATACCACTCCCTTCAGCACAATGTCTGTCTCGGAGTCTCCTGATGGATAAACCACCCCGGGGCAGTCAATGAGAAAAATCCGCCGCATCAAGGTGATGTATTGCCACACCTGAAAGAGATCAGCAGTTCCCCATCAGCACCTTCCACACAGTCCTTGTTTAGTTTTTGAAGACCAGAGTCAGAGAAACAGAGCCTGACCCACTGTTTGGACCAGGAGAGCACAGACAGGGAGCAAAGGCAGCTGAGTGTTCCCATCACAGCACCGCAGTACAGCAGAGTGGGAATTTGGGAATGCTGCCAGAGCAGTGCCCCAGAGCAGGGACTGTCCATTAGCACCACCCCCCACAACCTGTGCAGGTCCAGTGCAGAACTTGACAAGGTCATTAGGCTGATTTCACATGAATTCTGCCTTTGACCACATCTGTATCTTTAACACAGGGATGTTCCCACCTTTGTTTCCCCTGCAATGGGGGCGACGCTGCAGACCTTCTTGGACCGCAGGGTATTGATCACTGAGCTCTTGCCAACATTGGGGTAACCAATGAATCCCACACTGATCTGCTTCTTGTCAGAGTGTAACTGGTGAGAAATAACATGTTCTTTTACATCTCAGAGTGAGGGACAGAATTACCACTGCAGTCCTGAACCGCAAATGCTAACAAAACAAAAGACCACACAGTAACCCCCCCCCAACCAACCACAGATCCCCAAAATTGTTTTGTACCTTTCCAAACTGCCTTAGGAGCTGTATGAAAGCACCTTTGCCAAATGGGTTTGTGAGGCTGGCATGGAAAGCAAGTGTTGGATACTCCTGGGAAAGGACAGCAACCCAGCGCTTCTGGAGAGGCAAAGGGAACTGGGTTAGAGACCCTAGGCTGGAGAGTGACACTATGTGTTCAGAGAGGAGGACACAGCATCTGCACTGGGCTCACAACTGCAACTGGCCATGAGCATTGCTAGGGAAGAACTTTTAAAACACTTCCCCAACCCAACAGCTAAAAGCACTGAGTATTGTTTGTATAAAAGACAAACAATTTCCCAAAAACGCCTTCCCTGCTAGCTAAAACTCATTAGTTTAATGACATAAAGCAAACCAGCTGGGGTGGATATGGATCCTAGGCAGACTAACATTTAGCATACTCTGGAGACAACAGCTGAACTGTTAAATCCAGACAGAGGAAGTAGGGAATTTGTGGCTGGTGTGTGTTGCTCAACTTGGCCAAACTTGGACAGATTTACATGGTAATTGTTACTTTTACTGCAGGCAAGCAGAGAACTCCCAGTGCCCCAGTTGCAGTACGCCCTTCCAGACCAGCATGGGGACTGGCACGGAGCTACAGCACAGCTACAACAGGAACAAAGAAGGTCCACGGAATAACAGGGGGGACTGTGCTTACAGTGGCCCAAGTAGGAACGAGATCACATTTGTTCAGGACAAAAATGAGATGTTTCCAGTGCTTCTCCTTTTTAAGGTAGGATTCCACATGAGGGGAGCGAGTGCCTATGGGATCCCGGGCATCAAGAACTTGAACAACAACATCTGATGAATCAATCACCTGAAAAATAAAAAATTCACACAGAAGTAAAGGATTTTGCAGAAAGCAAAATATCTGTACCTCCCAAATGAAAACCAGTCATATTTGAAACTACATCATTAATTTAAAAACCTTGTATCCTTCACAAACTGCTACTTCCCCACAGACTAGTGAAATTCAGACTAACATCCATTGATGCTCCACTCTCTCCTCTCCTAAATCCCCTCCAAATTTAGCCTGGACAGCTGAATGACTTTTACCTGTTCTTAAGCACCAGGGAAAGAAAACACTACACCCAAATGGGAAAACTAAAGTGCTGCAGCACACAAACCCCCAGTGTTTGCCAACCATTCAGCAGCAGCTCCCTTCCACCATTTCATAATGGATCAGGGTATAAAGGATGTTTTCTGGATCAATATGAAACACACAACCAAGCAGGAACCTGCTGTTAGTCCACTAAGTAACTACAGCAGGGAGCTGTCATTTTACAACTTGCTTCAAGCCAAGTGAATTTGTTTCACAGCTTTTTCCTGCAGTTTTGGCAGCGTCTTCCTGAAATCTGTTTTGCTCAATCATTCCCAGTGCTTTTAGATCCAAATGAAAAGGTTTTAAGCTACATTCAGAAAGTCAGAGCAAAAAGTCAAGCAATTTCACACCTAAGAGTCACTGAGAGCACACAAACTGCTCACACCACCCCAATTCATTCAGTCTCCAATTCTATGGCAGCCATGGTGGCTCATGGAGAACTGAGGGTCAGAGCTCTCCCAAGATGACCCCATCAACACGTCAGATGTTTTTAGCCTAAAGAAACTTAAAGGAACATGACTCTTTTACTTGTGGTGAAGACTCAGGAATCCAAGAGAAACTTACACCTTCACTCTGCCAGTCCTCTTCTAGATTATGTATTTTAAGAATGTTTGTTCCTATAGGACTAGAGCTCAAGAATCAAGCTCAGTCAGGCAGAGATTTGGAACTGAAAATTTACTATCTTTGAGTTTTTCTCATTGTTGCTGTACAGGATTCCAATGCTGTGCTGAAGCCCCTAACTGTGTAAAGGTTGACAGATGTGACTGCTGAAAATTCCAAGTGCCATTTACCTTGTAGAGCTCACCCCAGATTCTTTTGGACTGTCCTTTCTTAAAGATTTCCTCTTGTGCTTCATCCCTAGAAGACATCACCAGAAACATCAGCAACCACAGATACAGGGTCAGGGTCTTCTTCTCTTCTCTAAAGCCATTTACAGACAAAAGAGGGGACAAAGCCCAAGTAATAGTTGGTATTTAGCCAAAATCCCATATTCAGCTAATCCCCTTTTCCTTACTCCTCACACAGTAACAGCATTCATGGAGCTACCAGATACTTCTTTAAAAACAAGGCTGGCTTTTCATACATGTAAACAATGAATCATTTTTCCTTTCCAGTCACCTTACACCAGTGTCCTCTGTCACCAGGTCTCGGTCCTTGCCCTGGTCATAAGACTCTGACGAGGCCTCAGCATTCTCCACCAGAGACTGCACATCACTTGCAGACAGAGTTGGTCTTTTCCTTTGTGATTTGGGGCCAAACGTTGTTTCAAAGGTTTCCGTGTCAAGAATGTGAACTCTGGAGGTCTGAGGAAAAACAGGTTGGTAAAACAATAAACCCCAAGCACCATTTTTTCCATCTCTTGTGACACACAGTGAAGGAGCCCCAAGTTCAGCACAGCCCTGGCAGCCTATAACAAGTGACAGGCACTTGCCTAACAAAGTTTGAGTTTTCCAGCTCAAGCTTTGAGAAACACAAGAGTGGATATTTAATAAGCAACAAAACGTTCTGCACTTGCCAACGAACCATGCTTCAGTTCTTCCACCATAAGTGGTGTCAAATGCAATTACAACCACCGTGATGAAAACTCAGCTGCCATCTTTGATCATTTCTTATTTTTCTAACAAGAGCACAAATCTCGCCAAATTCTCAGATTTTTGTCAGGGATAATTACAATCAAAATTGTAGATTTTAAAGCTTGCAATGAAAGCCAGCTTTCCTTGGAACAGCAAACAATCCATCGCTGAAAGCAGCAATTTGTTTTTGTAATGCACGTTTTAACACAACTTTTTCCCTAATTTAAATAACATTCTTATGACACGAACTTAGAAAGTTTCCATATGACAAAATAGCTACCAAGAGTCCAAAATAATAGTTTAGACACTGTGAAAAAATATGGCAGTAACTAAAACTTGATGTACTAGAAACGAAGGCTGAATGAACAAGAATTTCTGATACAGGATAAAACACACGTATTTGAGTTCGAATTCATCACATGAGTGTCTGCAGGGTGAAGCAGCCTCAAAAAAGGCCCAGGAGCTGTTAGAGGCATTAGAACATCAGCTGGCACACTAACCTATCAGAAATTAGATCATAATATGATAACCTATCATAGAATCACAGAAGGCTTTAGGCTGGAAGGGCCCTTAAAGCCCATCCAGTTCCACCCCCTGCCCTGGGGAGGAACACCTTCCACTATTCCAAACTGCTCCAAGCCCCGTCCAGCCTGGCCTTGGACCCTTCCAGGGAGGGGGCAGCCACAGCTTCTCCGAGCAACCTGTGCCAGGCCCTCACCACCCTCACACGAAAGAATTTTTGGAATTTCCTATTGGAAAATGAGAATTTTTATTAAATAATGGATCTTTCTTTGCCATCACACTCAATGCCCAAAGTGACAGGGAATCATCCTTCCCGAAGGAATCCACTACAGCTGCCCCTCCTAAAGCTTCCAGAACCCAGTATTTCCCCAGACTGAGCAGAGACGGCACAACTGTTTACAGGGAAATCACCGTCCTGGCAGCCCTGTGCACACACCTGCACAGCGAGTGATACCCACGTGTGGTTTGATCCGGTCATAGAACAGGGACATGGGCAGCTTCTTTTGCTTCATGATCACTCTGTAAGGATCTTTCATCACAGTCTCCATCTCCTCCTGGAATTTCTGTAGGGATGATTGCTTGATCACACGAGTATTTCCTGCATGTAAAAAACAAACATTACACTTGGCCATTACCAATCTTAACTGCTCCAAAGACCCTGGGGACACTAATAAAATATGAACTTTCCATCTAGGATCAAAAACACCAGTGACAAACCCAGAGGGTTTTACTTGAGACAAGGCCAAATAGCACAAATAGGCAGCAAATCTCTTTATCTTCCACCATTTAAAGGAAATTTTTAAAGTATCTAGGACACTTAACAGACATACATGTGGGCAAACCCCAGGGAATGGCCACAGGGGCCAAAATAACCACCCTTAGGGGAGTGTGCAGAAAGCAAACCTCCAAAGCACAGGTACAGGCGAGGGCTGACAACAGCAGGGGTCCCTCACCTTCCCTTTCAGCACCTGTCCCACACAGCTCTCAGACCACCATTCTGAAACAAACACTTTTCAATACACAAAGTTGAACAGTTTTTAAGCTTTGCTGAGTCTGGAAGTTGGATAAAACTCACCAAACCATTTGATATTTGGTTCCACTCTTGCAACTGTGCCCGGTGCCACTGTTGACTGATACTGCAGAGGTTTGATCACTTTGCCATGTTTGTTCCTAAGGGACAAATGAAGACATGTCAGTGCACAGGGACAGCACTGACTCCTCCAGCCCTTGTGTGTACCAGGCCAGAAGCAAAGCCACGAAATGCAGAGAGACCCTTCACCTACAGCTGGTTCTCCCATGCATTCCGTGCGGGTGAGTTAATCTAACCCTGAGCAGCAGCAATGGCAGTCACAGCCCGTGGTCTCACTCCAGCCCAGCCAGACCCTCTCTGCAGCTGGTTGTGTCAGGCCAGGAAGGGCTCATAGGCTGCAAAAGGCATCAAGTACCATTTTCTAGCAAATCCCACTGTGTTCTCTCATGGAGCCTTTTAACCAGTTCTGCCCACCAGCTCCGCAGGGCTCATCAACACAGGATTCACAAGATGAGACCTGGTTTAAATTCAGCAATATTTCAAAATCCCGCCTCCCCATTTGCTCTCCAAACAGTGGGAAATTTGGCAAAAGAAACCAAAAGTGCTGATGTGAAACAGGACTCTCAGAATTGCCATGGCACACACACGGCGGGTGTTCCTCCCCTGCCAGCGATCCCTGAGTGCGGCACAGAGGGTCCTGCAGCAGGTCCCTCCTTGGGGCACAGGGGGACCCTCTGTGAAGACGCTGAGGGGGGCTAAGGTTCTTCAGGCATTTTGGGGGGGAGCTTCTGAGCTATGCTGCTGTGGGAAATTCGGGAATTCTGGGTGTTTTGGGTCTCATGACATTCCAGGCAGATGCATCAAGTGTTTCCCAGCTGTATTCCTGGTACATCGCTGGGCTGCTGAGAGCTCGGGATCAGGCTCCCCAGCTCACGGGGTTACAGAGCACACGATGGTGACACCGTGCCAGTAACGAGCCGTTTTGTCGCCTGTCCCTGGCGCGGCCCTGACCCGCCGGTAGCGGGAAGGCGGCCAGGCCACGACCCACCGCCCCCACGGGCCGGGTCGCGCTCACCTGCGCTCCTTCTGCCGATACATGTTGAGGCGCCGGATGGTCGCTCGGTCCCGCATGTTGTTCCCTCCCTCGCCCCCCACGCGATCTGCGGAGACAAGAGAATATCAGCGCCGGTCCGGTCCGGTCCGATTCGGTCCTGCCCGGCCCGGCCCGCGGCCCCGACCGTACCGGGGTTGGTGCTGGCGCGGGAGGGGTTGATGGAGCAGCGGCCCTTGTACCGCGGCTTCACCATGGTGGCGATGCCGGTGGCAGGACGAGCCCGAAGCGCTCAGGGCGGGCCAGGGACACGCGCGCAGCACTTCCGGCGCGCGGCAGCGTTTGACGCACTTCCGGAAGCCACCGCGCGGCGGCGCAGGCGCAGGCGGCGTCTCCGGGCAACCACGTGCGGCCCCGGTTGCCACGGCAACGCGTGGGCTCGGGCCGCGCCCGGCCCCCCCCGCTCGGCCCCGGGAACCCCCGGGGTCCCCTTGTGTCCCCCCGCGTTCCCCTGCGTCCCCCTGTGCTCCGTGTCACTCCCCGTCTCCGGGGGGCGGCGGGACGCAGCGGTGCCTGCCCCGGAGCCCTGCGGTCTGGCCGGGTCCTGCCCGGGGCCGCGGGGTGGTTCGAACGCCCGGCGGGGGCGCTGGCACGGGAGCCCCCATTGTTTGGGAATTGGTGTTTGTTCACAGACACATAATGGGAATAGTTCGGGAGAGCGGCAGTAACGCTCCCTGCCATTCGCTGATGAATGGGGGCTGCTGGCGGGACGCTTGAGCAGCTGGAGGGGCACTGGGGCTTCTGGAGGGCATTGGGCTGCTGGGGGGCACTGCGACTGCTCGTGGGACACCGGGGCGGCTTGTGGGGCACTGGGGCAGCCGGAGGGGCGCCGGGGCTGCTAGAGGGCACTGCCGCAGCAGAGACTCAAGCACAAGGCAGTGCTGGGGGGTGTTTACAGGCGCACGGGGCTGTTCTTTCTGGGTTACTGGCAAAGAATTTTAAAAATTAGCAATAACAACACTGGTGTTTTTATGTGCGTGTAAAGAATTGCATGGACAGTGCACTAACAAATCAAATCTGTGCAAGTTCTGTGTCCAAAGCCTAAGCCCACATTCATGCTACTGCCAGATTTTAATAGCAATTTGAAAGCTCCTCACCTAGGGGAAATGAACAAAGCTGAACTGAAGCAGTGTTAATTGATACCAGAGCTTGGGCTAGGGCCAAGCTCAGCACCTTGGGGAATACTTCCCCAAAACACAGCTCTGGCCCATCCTTCCTAAACACTTATTAGCAGCAGAGTGTTCCCAGCCAGTGCAATGTCCTTCTGGTGCTGCTAATGCTCCTTTAAACACAGAACAATAACAGAGCTGCTGGGATTTTGTTCTTTTAATGATTTTCAGCGTTTTGCTGTGAGGTGTAGAGTCCCTGCTGTACAAGGGAGCCATGGTGAGTCAGGCCTTGGGACATGTTTTGTAAGACGGAGTCTGGAGTTGGAGGCTGTTTGGCTTAAGCCTACACGTTCTGGTTTTTCTCTTAATAGAATTATCTGTGCCTTGGGCATTGAAAAAGTACACATTGATGTGGGCATAAAAAATCAATTCCAAATTGTAGATAATTGTTTAAGCTATCAGACTTGAGGCTCATGTAGAAGAGTTTTCCCAGGACAAGTGTGTTTTCTATTAGAGTCGATATCAATCTGTCAGAAGAGCCTTTTGATTTTCAAAATTTTAGACTAAATAGTTGAGTAATACTTGCTCTGCTCTCCCCCACTCTTTTTTCCTTTCCCTTAAGAAAACTGCCTCTTTATTGTTAGCAAGAGATCTTGGGATGCAGCCAGAAAGTCACCGTCTCTTTCTGGGAGAGAACAGACCCAGCCAGCTTTGGGCGGGAGGTTGTGGCAGGGAGAACTTGTCTTGGGGATGCCCCAGAGTTGGGTGCTGAATTCCCAGGTTGGAAGCATTGGTGGGAGGGCTCAGGCCCTTTACCCAGCCATGCTCGCGGCATGCCTCACACCCCCATTGGGGTGGGCTACAAGCCTGGATTTTCTGTCATAAGAAAAGATCCTACTGATAATGTGTGGGACCTGCATTCAAACCGGCACCTTCCCGCTGCACTTTCCTCACTCTCACATATTCCCTAACCCAAATTCCATCACTGGGGCCAACAGTTTGTGTTTAACTTTTAGCATCCCTGAGGCTGCAGCTGTTTATTGTGTATCTGATAACGTGCGAGTCAGATATTTTGCTCCACTTAACTGATGTTTTGTTGGTCTATGACTCACAGCTTTCCCTTTGCTATTGATGCATCCCCCCATTTCAATCTTTAGCTTTTTCTTCTTGTGTTATCACTGGCTGCAGCAGGACACTGTCTGTGCCACAACCAGCCAGGACACTGGAGTCACAGATTGTCCGTCGCCTCTGCTACGTGGCCTCGGCTCCTCAGCACCACTGCCCCGACCAGGGCTGAAATGAAGTAATTTTGAATTTTATGTGGCCTCATCTTTGTCAGATCCCAGTGAATGTGGCTACGTGATGCCATCGGAGTGATTCATTCCCATAATTACATATGTTCTGAGGGGTTATTCCCATTGTATTATTAAAAACTAGTGATGTTGTTTTTTTGGCAGGGACTGTCTTCCTTGTATGATCTACAGATTTTGTCAATTAAATGAAGGAAAAGTAGACTTCCAAGAGTTCAGAACAAGACTGGACTTGCACTCTGAGCCCTTTTTCAGTGTGGTATTGAGCTCCTCTGTTTTATTTAACAGGATAAAGCAGCATCAGCCATCTCCCTCTATTGCAGTAGTTCCCTGCAGAACACAAGGATGCAAGTGGATTTTGTAGCTCATCTTCAAAATCACAGCAGAAGATATTGTAAACAGTTTATCAACACAGTAGCTTTCCCAGCTCAGTTCCTCAGGCATGGCTTCCAGGGATACAGCTGGCAGGAGCAGGAGGCAGGGCTCCTTGGCAAAAGGCTCCAGGTGTGACAGCTCTTGAACAGGAAAAACGAAGTGATCCTGGATTGTTGCCTTGGATCTGGAGTTCCCAAAATGGTACTGAAAGCAACAGGGGAAGGTAGGGACGGAGGAGAAAACTGAAGTCAAGAAAAGAGGCAAAAAGCTGTAAGAGGACTTTGAGAGCCCAGGCTGAGCTGTGCCAGCAGGATCGAGCCCTCGGAGCGTGCCGTGGGCTCAGAGCTGTGCAGGCTGCAGAGACCTCGGCTTCACTCTGGGAACATCTGCCAGCGCTGCGGATCTGGCATTCACCAGCACTCTGGAAGCTAAAGTGGTTAAATATGAATGTTTTCCTGTGGTTTGATTTGAACAGTCATGAAAAGTAACTTCTGCCCTGACAGGCTGGGCTCCTCTGCGGCATAGGAGGGGCTGTGGCCGCTGAGGCCCTGTCAGTGCCTCGAAACTGGCGCTTTACCTCAGGCTGTAAATAACAATATACTACCTACCTGGCTGCCTCTTTTTTCCTGTTCTTCAAAAATCATGAGATTCCAGCAAGCAGCTCCATCCAAACTATGGTTTGGCATTCAGTTGGGTGTGATGTATTACCGTGTACATAAATGCCGTCAGAGTGGTTTATTTATGGTGACTGATTAAATACACTGGTATTTCTGTCATTTTAATAAAGATTTTTTAAAACGTGATGCCTATCATCTCTCTCTGTGAAGTCTATTGACTTCATAAAATCTGTAAATATATATCTGAACTATTCCTTTTAGTGTTCTCAGACAATGTAACCCAAACAATAGTTTTGGAGATAACCTGTTTCATTATCCTACTCTGTTTCCTTTAATCAAAGCTAAGATTTCTCCTGAGTAAGAACTCCTTTTAACATAAACATGGGCTAAGGAGTCTATACATTGCCTCCACCTCTCTGGGGATGGAAAGTCAGTGAATTACTGTGTGAGGAGTGTGGTGCACACAGTTCATTGACTGTAGATGATGAAAAATACAGATTTATATTACCCAGAGAGGGTTAAGAATGTGATAGAACCAACCTGTGTTTGGTGACATTCATCTGCTTTAGCTTCCAAATCTCAGCAAATGAGAGAGAAATTAAACAGTTCCAAACCCACAACTGCAAGCTGTCCATTATTCCTTGTCCTTTGTTCCCCCATGGCATGGGATGGATTGCTCAAAAGCTGAGGAAACTGACTGGAAACCATCCTGCAGATTCTGAGTTAATGGAATTCTGTCCAGTGAATAACACCTGGTTGTTCAGCAGGGAAAATGAAGCTGTTTTCTGTGCAGTAAAGCTCCTGACAAAGGGTCTCTCTGTCTGTCTGTCCCGTTCAGCATCAAGCTGATCAAAGCACAGGGTGGGAATACATGACGTTCCCATCCATGATCCGTGTCGGTTCCTTTGGCTGTCAGATGTAGGCAGAAGGCTCTCAGGACAGGCTTGCTCTGTCTGTGGACATTTTTGATTAGCTGGGATTTGACTCGAGTTTTGGTGAATAAACAAATGAAGCTGGTTCAGCAAACCCATTTATTGATTTATTTGTTTAAAGACGTGTATTTTACAGTGATGCCATGGAGAGAACACCACAACAGGGTTATTTAGTGCGTGGAAAGAGAGCATTCACACATGTGTGAGTTGAGGTGACATCACCCAGCTAAGGACATCTCAGCTTGGACTGGGGAGCTCAGTGTGCAGTTCACATTGGTCAAAGGCAAAATGTTCCTAAATTCATAACTGAACTAGCTCTCTGGGAGTGGGAATAAGCACAATTCTTGAGCTGATTCAAAAAAAGAAAAGAAGTTGGATTTATTTTTTATATTTTTTCCCCTAATTGTTCTAAAACAATTTAATTTTAAAATCACCCCTACTGAAAAATCTTGGATAGTCTTAATATGCATCTTAAACTTCCTGTTGCCTTTGTCCCTTTTTCTTCCCATTTGCTATGAAAAAAAGGAAGGAAGTAGGGGAAAGGCTACAACAGAAAGAAGTTTGTCAGTTTTTCTAATAATCCCTAGAGTTCTCTAAAATAGGTTCTGTTGATTTATTATATGCAGTTTAGTTTTGAAATAGTTGTGCTAATAGTGCCAGGAGTTACTGTAGGGAATCAAGTCATTACCAGAGCCTCATACAGACAGCTTTTCTAATGCACTCTCTTTTCCTTAATCCTCACTGAGAACTAGATGGGGGTATGGCAGCAGCAGGGAGGCAGAGCGAGTGTGCGAGCTGAGGTTCACCAGTGGGTGACTGGTGGGTGCTGGTAAAAGTGGAAGGGAAAATGGTTCTGCCTACGTGCAATGCCATGGCACAAACAAAATACTTCTCTCACAGGCTAGAAATAGAGTAAGATTGGATCATTCAGCTGAGAAGCTTTCAGAAATCATATTAACATGATCCATAAACAACTCAAAGGATGACTTTTAAGAACCTCTTTCTCCCCCCTGCTTGGTAGGCTGGTCATTTATCATTGAGCTGAAATGGAATCCCCTTTCAAAGACCTAACAGCTTCTTGTTTACTTAAACACAAAGTGGACGATGGGCTGAAAGGTTTTTCTGCCAGCAGAGCAGTCACAGAGAGCTTGGTACAGCTCCGGAGCCAAAACAACTGTGCAGCCTCCACATCCTGCACTGAGCCAAGCCAGCCCTGGAGCGGCTGGGTGAAGGGAGTTGGGGTGTCCTGTGCTGGAGCTGAGTCCTCAGTGGGCGCCACAAGCCACAGGAGAGAACCAGGGCTGTGGGTGTGGGCAGGTGACCCCTCGGAGGGACTGGAAGCTCTCTCGCAGGCTACCCTGCACACCCGCTGGCTCACTCTGTCCTCCAAAACCACAGAGCAGAGGGTGGTATGTAAGTGAGTACAGTGAAGATTGGATTCACCAGGGTTAATCTGGGGTGAGGTTTCCTCTGCCCTTTGCCCTATCAGGGGAGTTGGAGCTCCAGCAGCACGTCCCTGACCCACCCTGGGCACATCTCTGTGAGCCACAGCACCATCCCTTGGGACCAGAGAGTTTTTGCTGAACTCTCGAGAAATTAAATGTGTCGCTACATATTTATACAGAGAAAGCACATTTTGAAATACCAGGGCAGTGAGTGATGAGACAGCCGAAGGAAGAACTCCCTGAGCAGAGCAGGCAGTGTTCCCATGCATCCCATGCAGGGCTCTCTAGATCTGTCTTGCAAAGTCCTTGTCCCAGTTCCTCTGCTCAGGTGTCAGCTCTTGCAGAGCAGGAGAATCCAGGGAATTCCAGCCAGTGGGATGCAGACAAGTAGTTTCTACCCAACTTAAAATTTTGTTTCTCTTCTGCAGGACCTGAGTTGTGCCTTCCCCCTCCCACCTGCCTCCCTCCTGCCACGCACTGGGGTGGTGTCTGGCAGCCGGACCGGCTGTCCCCACCCCGGGATTGTCCCACAGCTGTGACTGTCAGAGCAGAGTCACAGGTTGTTTCAGCAACCTGCGGTTTGTTGTAACCTCTCATTTTCTCAATCTGCTGTGTGTTAACTGGATCCTTCAGTGGGGAATTCCTCAGGGCTCAGCGGGGTGCAGCTGGGGTCCCTCGCGCAGGACGGCTGATTTGTGGCTGCAGTGCAGCTGGCAGCATTTTCTGGGATTTTCTTAAAGCTTTGGTGAGTTTCCCATCCACAACTGAGTCTCTGTCCTGTGGGACACCAGCCTCCATAGGGGCCAAGGTATGAACCACACACTCAGGAAGCTGGTTGTCATTTTGATTTTGTTTTGTTTTTAATTTGAAATAATTCTTTGAAGCAGATTCAGGGCAGATACCACTGACCTCTTATCAAAAACTTTTAACATGTATTCGCAATGATAAAGTCATACAGCTTAAAACACAAAATAAGGGGTGGGGGAAGAGAAAGAGGCCACTGCTGTGTGTGTCTCAGTCTCATCGCCTGGCTGAGTGGGGCTGCGCTGGGACCGCGTGCTTGGGCTCCAGTTGAGGCCTCTGATCATGAAATCAATCCTATGTCTGGGTCCTTCACTGGCTCATGCGCCATTTCTCCTCCCTGCAGTGTCCCCAACAGAGCCCTGGGGCTGTGGGCTTTGCCTCTGTGTGTGCTCCCACTCCTCAGCGGCGTTCTTCCACAGTCCTGGGCGGGGTGTGTGTGCAGCCTCCTTAAGTATTGTGTGTGTGGCCTCTGTCAGTCTATGGGTCAGTCTGGAGTATATGTCTGTCTCTGGACATGTGTACGTGGTGTAGCAGTGCTCTGTTCAATAAAGCTTTCATATACATAGCAGCAATGGAGTCTTGCCATCAGGTGACACACAGGCCCAGCTACTGGGCAGAGCTAGTGGGTGTCGCGGGCACCGTGGCCCCTCTCTGTTTGTTCTTCCTCTTCTTGGTGCCAGACTTAGTGTCTTTGGTGTCTTTCCGATTTCTATTCCCATTATCTTGCTTTCCTTGCTCTTCCTTTTTCTTCCTTTTCCCTGAGTAAAGCAAAGGGGCAGCGTGAAGTGGAGCGAGGCATCAGGGAGCATATCGGCCATGACCTCCCCCTGCCCCTCTGGTTAATTCCTGTGCATTTAGTCACTGCTCAGAACCGTTTCCCCTCAGAACACTCAACACAGCTGCAATCCTTGTCCGTTCTATAACAAAATAACCAAACCACCATCCATCCTGAAGACACTCTAATTCCTGGGAAAAACAGACCTAAGCTTTCTGGTAGAGAAGACAACTCCCATCACGGCAGCACGCAGGCATGCACCCTTGGTTGCTGTCTGGCCAGGGAAGAAGTTAAACAGTTGAAACCTGTAGCACACATGGCAAGCTGTGCCAAGGATCACCCCCTGGGGGCTGTGCCCCTTCTACCTGCAGCTCTTCCAACTACCGTCACATCTGTATCCCTTGCACTTCAGAGGGGTCAGGAGCTGCACAGCACATTTGTGACACTGGACAGTTGGCTGACTACTTATGCCTGACCTATATAGGGTGTGGGGAGGGATGGTGAGACACTCCACCTCTGCTCACCTTCAGGGCACTGGCTCTTCTGCACAGTGCATCGCCGCACCTCTGTGGTTGCAGGACACAGAGACACGTCCCCAGAAGGAGCCTGCAGAATCCGCCGTGTTCGGTCTTCATTGCCCTTCTTGAAGCCACAGAGCTTCCTTTTCTTGGAGCAGGGCCCCCATGGCCCCCACTCACTCATTTCACATTGTGCTGCCAGATAACAAGAGAGCCCAGCTGTAACTCCCATTCCTGGGTTGCCAACTCAGGCCATCCCAGAGCCCACCACTGCATCTCTCCCCCACCTTAGGCTGCAAGGGAGTGTGTGTTTCCCCAGCAGCTTCCTAAGTCCCCGAGCACCCCCTTCCTTGCCACACCACACCAACTCTGGGTCACAGTTCACAAACACCAGGGGCTGCTCCCTATCCACAGGGCTCTGCCCCATGAAGGGCTGTGCTGTCACCCCCTTGACACGGGTACGATGAGGGGTTCGGTTCATCATCTAAACCCCCCTGCAGCACTACCCACGACCAGACACGCCGAGCACAGGGCTGGATCCGAGGCTGCTTACCAGGACTGCTGCACTCCATGGTGCCGTTGGCAGCAGCATAGCCTTCGGGGCATGTGACGTAACATCTCCCTTTGTGCAAATACAAACCTTCCTTACATTTTGTGCAAAAGTTTCGACTGAAACAGGACTCACAGTTCTCAATTTTGCATTCTGGGGAAAAAAAACCAAACACCAAAGCCATCATGCAGTCCAATGTGAGCGAAAGACTCATGAAGCTCCACACTGCCAACCAGAGCCCAGTCCTGGCTCCCAGGGGTCTTGCAGCAGCCAGGGCATGTCTCTGAGTGTCCTGCCAAGCCTGGCTGTGCCACTCAGAAGTGGGTTTTCTTTGCACCATTCCTGTGCAGGACAGCCATGTGCTGCAGCTCTCACAGCCAGCAGCAGCCTCAGCCAGGACAGAATCAGGCAGGGTGGGAAAGTTTTGGGCTGCTGTTCAGCTGAGCATCAGTCAGCCAAAGGGGACAGTGAAAAGGATACAGTCCCAGCTCCAGCTGCAGCTACAGGACAGGCTGCATGGAAAGGGAGTTAGATGGAAACCTGGCCATGAGGGTGCTGTGCATGGACCTGCCAGGGGAGTGATCGCATGTTTCCACGTCCAGCTCTTTCTGGTGCTCTGGCTACAAGATGCAAGCCAAGGATTTCACTCAGAGCTGCAGAGTCTGGTGAGCAGCAGAGAAGGAAAAGAGGCCTGAAATGATCTCCCTCCTCCCAAAGGAAACCAGTGCCAGTCTGGCAGTCCTTATAACAAAACTGCTCAGAGGTCCTGCAAGATCCCATGTCCACAGCATGCCCATGCGGTGCTGAGCGGGGTTCTTGTCAGGCAGCTGGCTGCCATGCTCAGCCCTGCCTCTCCCCTTCCATACAGCCACAACACCTCCTGCACCTGAGCACAGGCACATGCCGCCCTGCAGAGCACTGCCACCTGCCCACGCCCCTTCCCTCCCAGCCCCACACTCACTGATGCACTTGTTCATGTCCGTATTGCGAAGGCCAAAGTATCCCAGTGGACAAGAAGGCAGGCAAATCCCAATTTGTCGGATATCGTTCCGCTCCAGAAGGATGAAGAGTTTGGGGGAACACCTCAGGCACCCATTGAACTCAGAGCACAGGTCACAACCTCTGGCACAGCCCTGACTCAGCTCGGTGCTGACTGGAAGAGCAGGAGAGAGGCAGTGGTTAGTGCCAGGCTCTGCAAGCACCAGCTGTGATACTGGCACCACTGGCAGGAAGGATAGGAACTGGGACAGAGCAAGGGCCAGGGTCCCGCAGCACTGACACACTCCCAGCACTGCTCTGGCCAGACACCGTGGCCCCGTCCCTGATGCCCACAGGCGCCAGCGCTGTGCTGAGCACAAGCATGAGAGTCACGACAGTGGCCGCACTGAGGAGCAGGACCCAGAAGCAGCCACCAACTGTGCCCAGAGCCCCAGCACTGTCCACCCCAGCCCGCTGCCTCCCAGCCCTGCCCATCAGCCCTGAAGCCACGTGGTGCAGACACTGACGATGGGTGAGTGCCCAGGGGTCCAGCTGCCTCCCCGCTCGGAGCTGGCAGTGCCTCCATGCCGAGGACCAGCAGGGACCAGAGCGCACGGCCCTGGAGCAAAACTGTTTGACTAATTCCATCCATGCTGCATCCCAGGCTGGATCTCACTCTGACCCTGCCTATGTTAAACTCTCTCTGGCAGTCGGGAGGTGTCACTGCCCCCAAAATAGAGATGTGTTCTCAGCTCCTACATTTGGTCCAAGAAAAATACTCAATCCCATGTCTTGAGAGTTTTCTGCTTTTAATTATCATATAAAATGCTGCTTGTTTTGAAACCAATCGCATTCTTTGCAGGCTAGAATGCAGGTTATTTTTATTAGTTTATTATGCAAGCCATGTCCTTGTTTATAGAAAAGCTGTGTATTTAAAAGATGTATTCTTTTAAATACCATGTTTACTACAATTCAAAAGCAAGTGCGGAGCAGCACAGTGTTCACATGCCGGGACTAGAGGTAAGACAGCTGCCCTGTCCCCCTGCCGTGACCCAAGAGCCTGACAGCCCCGCTGCCTGCCCCAGCCCCATCACCGGGCCTGTGAGTGTGGGGGCTGCTGCAGCCTTGNGGGGGGGGGGGGTCCTCAGCCCCCAGCTGCCAGGAGGGTTCACCGGTCTGGATTGGGACCCCCTTGGCACTGTGGGCCCTGGCCCCTCTACACAGGGACCCCCAGGGATCCAGCCCCATCCCTCCCCGCAGCACTGGGCCCTGGTGCCAAGCTCAGCATCCATGGCAAAGGTATAAACTGGGCCCTCACTGGAAATTGCCCTTTATAGCATTAGCCATGACGTCAGGTTTTCCTTGTTCTCCCAGGGCTCAGCAGTTCCAATTTTAATATAAAATCAATTTTATATAATTTAATTTAAAACAGTTTTAATGTAAAACAGTTCTAACATGAGCTTACATAAAGGAGGGCAAATGCCCATGGCTGCTCTTGTGCCAGTTCTGCCCTGCACAAGCCCCACCAGGGACCCTCTGGGCTGGAGGCATAACTGACCCCCCTGTGACCTCAGGGCACACTGCAGCTCGGAGCTGTGGCAGGTCAGGGGACATGGCAGTGCGTGTCTGCCTGGGAGTGGGACTGGGGGAGCTCTGTGGGCTCTTGGGGCACCACAGGCCCTGCCCAGCTCCCTGTGTTGTTAACACATTCATATCAGCATGACCCTCATGGCATCATGAGAGGAAGGAGAGAAGAAAAGCATTTCATACATACTTCGTCTTTGCCTCTTGCCCTTCACCACTTTGCTGCTGCCTGTTAGATCCATCGAGCTTAGAAAAACCACCACCACAAGCAGTCCAAGCTGCATAGTAACTCTCCAGCGCTGCAGCCCCTCCGTCGTGGGGTGGTTGGGGGAGCGTGCTCCACAGCTGGGGTCTCTGCTGCCGCTAAATCGTCTCAGGTGGGATCAGAGCTGAGAGTCTGTGCACACAGCAGGGTCTGGGACCATATCCACAAGCTACATCAGCACCAGCGAGCTTAGGTAGCAGGTAACATGGCTCTACCTTCATCCCCGTCAGGAGTGCAGGAGCTTGGCCCTAGTCCCATCAGGGGCTTGGCAGCAGGCGTTAGCTGCTCACAGTTTCCAGGTACGCTGGCAGGAACTGCAAAAGAAGAGGAGAACAGGCAGCTTGACAGGCAGCATCGCTCCCACAATGGCTGGGGGCGAGCACAGGGGTTGTGGGGTGAACTGGGGGTGCCAGAGAAGTGGCATCCAGAGTGGTGTGGGGAGAACTGTCCTCCAGCCTCATCCATAAGTCCCTGTTGCTAATAATCAGCACCCGTCAAAATGCTCAATGCAGCTTTGCCATCTGCCAGTGCTGCAAACTGTTATAGCTGGAACTTGTTTTAAATAGAGCCAGACCCCTGGGCTGACCTCCCCAAGCAGCAGATGGCTGCTGCGGGTGCCAGGCACACAAGATGTTTCCCATCAAGTGGGCACCTCTGGGGCTGGTAGTCAAGCCTAGCAGAGAGTGAGCCTGCAGTCCCCAGCCAGGGCTGGGACTGTCTGGGGACAGGGTGGGATCCTCCGCGAGCTGCCCAAAATGCTGTTTCTGCTCTGAGAGAATTTCCAAACCTCCCATCTCCCATTCCCTGAAGCACAGGGCAGGGTCAGCGCTGCCTGCACAGGGCCGAGTGCAGGAGCTGCTCTGCCCCAGGCCCCCTGGCAGAGACAGCCTGGTGTGGGGCAGCAAGCGTGGCTGCGTTGAGCAGCGAGTGCCACGCTGCCCTCACCAAGCCATGGTGCTTGGCCCATCATGCATAGCAGGACAGGTTGATGGGATGGCAACACCAGCAGAACAGGCTGAGCAGCAAACCAATGGCTCTGCATGAACTTCTGGAGAGAGAAGGGAAGCCCAGTTGCCTGATGGCCAGCCAGCATCCAGGACTCCACGTGTACCATCCTTTCCTGAGAGTGCCCAAGCCCTTGCTCCAGCTGCCTGCTGACAGGGCATTTTCCCTGTAGTTTTCAAGTGGTTTTCCCCGTGCCTGGTGTGAAGGAAGGGCAAGTTCCATGCTGCACCAAGAGCTCTGGCACTGCCAAGCTGGGCCCCACTCCTCTCTACAGCTGGCAGAGCAAAGCCCTGCCAACAGCAAACATTGTGTGAGAATAAAGGCAACAACACTTGCTCTGTGAAGTCAAATGAAACAGAAAATTGTTTTAATCCCTTTATAATAACTGCGCAATCACCGATGCCCCAAACGACTGGTGGCGACAGTGCTGGAAGCGAGCCCGGCCTCAGCCTGGGACGGACTCGGTCCCCAGGGCGCCGGTCCCCTCCCTGGCCCACCCTGGGTGGGGGACCTGCTGAGAGGCCACTGGCCCAAGCAGCCCCCCTGCTCCAGCCCACCTAAGGGTGGTTATGGCTACACAGCAGAATACCTGGAGAGAGGGGGCTGCCCCAGCAGCAGGTGTGGGCTCACAGGTGCTGCAGGGAGACGTGACCCGGGTACCGCTGAGCCTTGTGGCAGCACGTGCCACAACACTGAGCTGTGCCCGCTGTGAGCACCTCCCGGCAGCACTGGCTCACCTGTGCTGGCAGAGCTGGCGGCCATCGGGCGCTGTGGGGCCACAACACTTTTCCCCCTGCCCTGGTGGTTCTGAACTTTTCATCGTGTCCCTGTTGCGACTGCCGGGGCAGGAGCCCAGAGCTCCCCATGTGCTTGTCGTTACAGCCCACGGCTCGTCCACAGGATTTTCAAATAAATAATTAGTCACTTGTGTAAACACCAACTTGTTCTGCACTTCCAAGCCTGTTTGCTGCAAGCTGCTTTATAAACACTGTCAAGTGTTCAAGCCGGGCTGCGAGAGTATTTACGGAGCAGGAAGCTGTGCAGAGCGGGGATCTCCTCTGCACCTTGTGCAGGGACCCGGGCACGGCGCCGGCCTTCCCTGCGAGGTGGGGCGCAGCGGGTCAGGAGGGGCCCTCCGGACAGGTGGTGTGGGGTAGTCCGGCCGTGCATAGCACGGCCATAGGACCCTGGGGATGCGAGCGGGTGTAAGCAGGCACGTCAGTGCAGCACAACCCAAACTCTCCCCAAATGAGTGCCGAGTGCCAGCGGCTCCGGAGGGACCGTGGTGCTGCCGCCTGCTCCCGCGGCTCCCGGTTTTTAATTACGGCGGCTTTGCGGGTGAAGCGCGTTCACAGGAAGCACACGCCGTGTTTACACAACACTCACAGTTTAGGCACGGTCCCCCAGCGTGGGGACAGCAGCAGGGATGGATGTCCGGAGGGAGTAAACACAGCCCCAGCGCGCCAAGAGCCAGCGTGAATCTTGTGCCACCACCACATACCCCATCTCTGAGGGCTTGGGCAGTCAGGGCAGGGAAGTGCCATGGGAAACCTTGAGACCGCAGCACAAACCAAGCAAGCACACACTTTTTCCTCCTTGCTTTCTAGCCCAAAGAGAGCCTGGGCTTGGCCACAGCTGCTCCTTCAACACAGAAAGGCCACTGGCATTCTAGATGCTGCACAGTCGGTGTCTTGGCAGGTCACACACAATCCACAGGTCTCTAAATCCCCCCCATGAGCACCTGGAGGTCTGTGGTGAGCCGTCTGGCTGGACTGCCAGCTCTTCCCACCGTCACCGCACGACACGAATTATGATTCTTTCTGTTACTGCAGCCATCAGTCAAGCTCAGGTTGCTACAAACAATTTCCAGTCTAAACATCAGCAGGATTTATGCCATTATCCCATCTACAGGAAGAATTTGGGGTAACCTGAATTGCTCTGAATTCATTTATGGAGAGACCTGGCCCCTGAATCTGAGATGGCACTAAGCCTTGTTTGCAATTCAATCAGGATAAATTGGTCCTTGGGAGCTCAAATACAAACCAGAAAATGTAAACCATCCGGATAATTTGCCATTAGTCCTCCTACACACAAGGTGAGAAAGACCAGCATTATATCCCCAGGATATTTGAGACCTAATCCACAATAACGAAATTGCTGATATATTGCCTCTTGCTGAATGTACCGGGGATCCGAAATGTAAACGGGCTCTCCAAAGGTTTACTGAGCCTCGGAGAGAAGGACCAGATGCTGGAGGCAGGACAAACCTGGTTACAGCAGCACTAGGAATGAACCCCTGGGAACTGCCAGGTCACTGCCAATAGCCAGCTGGGCACCAGCTGTGAGATGGGGAATTTGGGTTTCCAGGTCCTGGAGCTGGATAGGGAATTTTAATTTCCTCTTGGTAGTCAGTGAGGGGTGTGAATATGCAGAAACTGGCTTCCTGCAGGAGGAGTCATGGTTTTGCAGGGTCTCACTTGGGTCAGTTTGGTCCCACATCTTCCAGCCCCGCACCAGGGGACAGCACCCGGACAGACCACCCTGAGCCCTCCCAGCCCCAGAGAAGAGTCTGGCTCCGGAAGGTCATGGGTGGCAGCAGCAGCTCTGAGCTGCCGGCTCATTCCCCAGCCTGCCATTGTGGAGCTTTCAACAGGCCCCTCAAATACCAGTGATGGGCCCTGAGCCCGGTGTCTGCTCTGCCTGCACCCTACTGCCTGCGCTGGTGACCCCATGCCAGAGCTCCCTGCCTGCTCTGCCAGCCCCACTGTGGGAGGGAAGCAGCCAAGGCTGAAGGAGTGGGTTTGGGCCCTCGTTCTCTTCGGGAACTCTTCTCTTCTGCCATGTTCCCGAGGGCTGTTTTCCTGTCGGCAGGGCTAATGCTCCAGGAGCAGCACTGTGAAACCCTCTGCAGTGGAAGGTCCCACCACGCTTGGCTTGGCCATCACAGCTGCCACAGGGTGTCTCACGTGCCTCCGGCAAATATCTCTGCACATGCACAGGCAGAGCCACTTTGTTCTGCTTAATCCTTGAAGCAATAAAAGACGGCTGCATTAAGTCAAATTTCCGAACCAGAAGGTCTTCATTTGATATTAGATCCCAGTGCCAAGTTCTGCAAAATCCCCAACCCATAAACTTCACTGAAAAATTAAAATAATAAAGCCCAATCTGGCAGCAGTGCTATCCACAGCATTGTTGAGGTCTGACTTCTTCCACTAAGTCCTGCACTGCATTCCCCGGATCTGTGGAGCTGTGCTGTGACCCGCTGATGGGGAATATGCTGAGGAGAGGCTGCTGCTCTCCACCCCTCTGCCCTGGCCTGGCAGTGGGAGCTGCTCTGGGGGTCAGCAGCACCTCAGCCCCTGCAGCTCCAGCTCCCAGCTCCCGCCCTGGCTCCACTCGGCACTGGCTCCTTGCCCACCTTGCGCAGTGCCTGGCACAGTAGCTGCTCCAAGTAACGCTGTGATCCATAGTGCCACAGGCCTCCCTCCAGGAGTGCTTGTGCTTCGGTGCTGTAAAACATCAGGAAATGTTTTACAAGGGGATTTCCGTGGCCCTCATGCCAGTGCAGAGGCAGCACGCTGCTCTGGAGGAGGAGGCAGAGCCCTGAAGCAGGCTGCAGGATCCATGCCTGCCGCTTCACAGAACCAGAGCAGCATCTGGAATTGCACTGGAATCATCCTGGCTGGCACAGCTCTGTGCTGAGACCAGGATGCTGCCTGGGGATCTGACTGCAGTCCTGGGAACAGCAAACCTGTGTCTGTTAGGTACAACTCAGGTGGGTTTGAGCCTCCTACAGATCAGTAACTCACCAGAACAGCAGAACCAAATTTCAGACCGGGAAACAGAACAGCCCAATTCGGGGTAGCACAGACCAGGGCACTGAAAATCTGGCTCTTCCCCCAGAAGGGCTGGCTCCCTAAAGGCCCATTGCTGAGCAGGGACATGCTCAGCAGGTGCCCCAGGAGGTGCGGGTTGGACACACACCATGTCAGCTACAGCCCTGGGTGTGGGGAGCAGGGGGTCTGACGCAAACTGGGAAGAACAGTCAGGGGTGCTGAGGCTCATCCTACAACAAGTGTGCACATTCAGCTCAATACACAATTCCCCTCTTATTTCTATGTAAATGCGTGCGAACAAGGGTTTACAGCTCCTTCCACCACAGACCCTGCCTGCCAGCTTTGTAAACACATATTTCCAGGCTCACAGGAGCCTGGTGAGCCATGAGCTGCTGTGCTGATCTGCAAAGAAAGAGCCAAAGCCTGAAGCCCATGGCAAAGCCCTGAGCAGCACCTGGGGCTTTCTGCTTGGCCATGTGCACAGGAACCATCTGCCAAGTGGAGCTTCCTGAAGGGATTCCTGGTGCTCTGCTCTCCCATGGAGACATCACTGCCTGGGAAATCTGAGCCCTGTAGAGCCAGGAGTAGCACCAACTCCAGCAGCAGAGGAAAACAAACTGGGAAAAACAACCCGAAGCCTCAGCTCTGGGCATGTGGCAGGACGGAGCACCTGGTCAGCAGGAGGGAGTGAGCAGGCAGTCAGGGTGTCCTCCAGACCGGTTGATGCTGCCAGCCTGGACTGAGCCCATCCAAATTCTGCTGTTTTGTGGGATGACAGCACCCTGCACCACTAGGACAGGGGCTGCACCACAAGTTCGGAGCTCTGCATGCCTGGCAGTGCTCAGGGTGGTTTGCAATGAAGGACATCCTGCAGCCAGCCCCTGCTGCCCTGCTGCCCATGAGCATGTGGGGAAGCTGCAGTCCCAGAGGATCTTCCTGGAGGCAGGTTGGTGGTGGGTATGACAGGAAGCCTGTCGGTATTTGCCAGGTCTTAGGCAAAGACAGGCACTTGGCAAGATGACAGGTCACCCTCACACCGCACAGGGGAACGGTCTCTGCTGCCAGTGCCACCTCTCTCAGCTGCACGGTCCCCTCTGTCCCACTCCGGGGCTGTCCCCATAGGCCGGGTGGGCTGACCTGGCCCTCGGCTCTGTTGCTCACCGCAGTCCCAGCCTCATAGTACAGGAAGAGCTCTGCCAGGTCACATCTAGCTCGGCTGGTGGAAACGTGGGGTTTATGCTCGGCTCAGCTGCTGCCTGTACACATTGGAATGCCCGGCTCGTTTTGGCTGTGCTCAGGGGATCACTGCCCCTGTATCTCCAGAGTGGGTGCCTGCACCCTGGCTGCTCCCTGCTGTGTCCCTCAGGGTGGTGCTGCTGCTCTCGCAGCGGCTGCGCAGGGGCCAGGGAGCTGATCCAGCTGAAACGAGCCTTTTTTCCAGGGTGGTTTCCAGGCATGTTGCAGCACTGGCATTCCCAGGCCTGCAGTGCTGCTGCTATCCTCCCACCCAGCCTTCACAGTCCTGGCCCCACAGCAGAGTGAGAGGATGGAGTCAGGAGTTCACCCACTCCAGAGTCACCAATGGACTTTAGACAAAATAATTCCAAATTGAGAACCCTCCATGTAGATGTTTCACTGCAAGTGCCCAGCCCCTACGGGATCTCAGCATAGACCTGGCTACCCCAAACAGCATTGTAAGCACTGCCCCAAGTTCACAAACCTCCAGGTGACAGGACGTTTTTGCGTGGGTACCTGCTGACCCCTGTGCAGCAGGGTGGAGGCTTCATGTGTACCTTGTCATGCTGCTTTTTCTGCTGCCAGTATTACCCTATTTTAATGCCTTTTACTGTAGGATGCCTCTTTAAACCCAAACTGCATCACCTGAACACCCCTCCTCTGTACCCAGGGCCATTCAAGGGAACACACATGCCTGAGCCTATAAAATACTCCAGCAACCCAGGGGTGACCAATCCCCAGTCACCCACACCCATATCTCACAGCACCTGGCTCCATCAGCACAGAGGACCAAGGCTGAGGCGACACCTACACCCACGCCCTTGCTGGGGAGCTGTGTCCTAGCCCAGCTGCAGGAGCCCTCACTGACCCATGGCAGCCAGCACTGGATCCAGCAGCACTTCCCCTGCGCATCAGCAACAGCTGCTCACACCACGTCTAATTATTTCCATAATCACTATTAACTATTTCTCCACTGATCCCCCATTCAAAACGCCACAGAGCCCATACTTACCCCACGCTCTCCAAGTGCCTGCTGTGCCCCCATGGGTGCGTGGCAGGAGGCTGGGTTAGGTGCAGCCACAGCAGTACTGAGATAGCAGCAGCTTAACTGTCCCATCCTCCCATTGCCCCTATCTCTGGGATCAGGGGGAGGGCAGTAGGGCACGGCCACCCGCTGCACCGTGGCCAGCAGGACCCCGCAGCTGGTCCAGAATCGGTTACGAGCTCCAGCAAGCTGATCAATATCCCGACCAGCTCTCCATGTCCCCTTCCCCAGAACGGGAAGGTAACACAGTGGCGGGGGACACGCGCAGCAGCCCAGCTTCCCTGCAAGCCCCACGCACCTCGGGGGGGAGAGGGGGGGAGAAAGGGGATCCCACGGATCGTGCTGTGATTTCGCACAGCTCTCATTGTCTGAACTCATTATCCACGTTGCACAAGGCAAACCCGCAGTCAGATGCTGACACGGCTCGCGTTCCTCATTAGCAGTCCACATTGCAAAATCTCCATCGACACAAACATGCATGCTGAAGCCCTTACCTCCAACTTGTCACTCCCTCATCACTGCAGAAAAGACTCTACGGGGTTCTCAGGTTTAAAAAACTATAAGATCAACTACAAAATTCCTCAGTTCCTCCAGAGAAAGTTACACACACGTTTCTGTCAAAAAAAATGAAAAATATATTCATGGCGAGTTCATGGAGAAGTCTAGTGCATTTGGATATTTTGGTCACTCGTTTTTAAAGCAGGTTTCTAACAGCGTCCCAGGTTTTGCACGGAGAAACAAACCCTTCTGCGATGTGCAGGATCTCAGCTCGTAAAGATCGCTCAGGCTAGTTCCTACTCCATCAGCCCACGCTGCTCCCTGCGTATGCAAAGCAGAAAATATGTGATCATATCAGAGCAATTTGCACATTAATAAATCCTGGTCTCAATCTGTAGACTCCGTCCCCATCCACTGGGTAGGGGCTTTTTATTATTATTATTATTATTACCAGAGTATCCAGCTTTGTAAAGGCATCCAGTGCAAACTCCTGCATGAGGGAATTCCACCCCACTAGTACCACCTCCTAAGACAATATCCAGCCAAAATATTGTGACTGTTGCAAAACCCGGACTGGAGCTCCACAAAGGACCTTCCAGCCTCACATCCAGAGCCAACAGGGTCTCAGTAAATTACTGCAGAGTGACACACCATCGAGTTGTCTTTGTAGTCTTTTTTATTTATGACAGTTAATTCCGAGTTATTACTAACATTTTAGTGGTAAGTGGCATATGAAGTCATCAGCTGTCACAACTGCATCTGTTAATAAACATGTCAGATATTAAAAGCAGCTTATTATCCTCTGGAGGGGGGAAGGCATGAAGGCGAAGAGCTCAGAGCCTGCTTGTTTTTCCATTGCTGGCTGTGCAGCAGGAGGAAACACTCCTGCTCAGGAGAACACCATGGCTGCAGTGGGGCTGCTTGGGACACCTGCCCTCCAGCACATCTGGGCAGCCTGGCAGCCTTGTGCTGTCAGCTCCCTTTCCTTCCTCCACCTGCACTCCAGGATGGACACATGACAGACCCCATTTCATGCAGATGAACAGGGGACATCAGTGCTCAGGCACCTTTCTTGAGCCCCACCATGCCTGGTGGGATGAGCAGATCCTGCACCAGGGCTCAGGCAGCAGCTGGTGTTGCCAGGAGCCATGCTGGACCCTGGCCCATTGTCCCTGTACAAGCCATGCAGAGGAATTGGTGTCCACCAGCCTCCCAAGGGCCAGCACTGCTGCATGGCTGGCAGCAGCGGGTGCCCAGCCATTACTGACCCTCATCCCCAGTTCTCGCAGAGCTAATGTGATGCTCAAGGCCTTGGGGCTCTGCTGAGAGCCCTGGTGCCCTGGCAAGTTGTCCCAGGGGTGTGTGACAAGCTGCCAGGCGGCCCCTTGGCATGATGTGACCATGGACCCTGGCAGTCTCCTGGGGGAGATTCCCCAAGCTTGCAGGGCTCTGAGCTGGAAGCCATAGGGCACAGGCTCTTTCAAAGCATGTGATGAGCCCTATGGTGGCTCCTGAATCTCTCCTGGATCCCCTGCTGGGACCAGGGCAGTTCCCCTTCAACACTCTGCTGCCCACGAGCCCCCACTGAAGATAGGTCCCTGAGCATCCCTGACAGCTGCTGGCATGAGCCCTGGGACTCCAACAGCCCTGAGAAAGAGGAGGGCAAGGGTATGGATACAGAACCTGGCATTAAGCAGCCCCCCAGACACAGAGATTCGGAGAGCCTCATGAATTCTTCACATACCTGCCATCTTCTCTGCTGTACACAGCATTTGTGTGGGGGCAGCTGTGAACACAAAGGTGCAAAATAACCCAAACACACGCAAGAGGGAAAACTCACCCTTTCTGCAGCTTTTGCTTTGTGCTGTCTGTGTTAGTGCTCATGTACATGGAAGTTTTATTCATCCTGGATTTTCCTTGGCACCTCGTTAAATGTCCCTCGTTTCCTGTTTGCAAGTGAAGTCACTGAGATCCTTGCTATCTCACAGGAGTGTTGTGAATGTGTTCTGCTTGTTGGCAGATGCTGAGCAGTCACTGCTGCAAGTCTCCATATCAAAGACCTTTTTCTATTTATATTTAGAGCTTTTTTACTTTCTATTCTAGGAAATTCTCAAGTACCATCAAGTGTTGTCAGGGACAACATCACTCCATTGACTGTATGAGTAAAAAATCTGATGAACCCAAGATCTGTATTTCATGCACATTGAACAGCCAAACCTCCTTTCTGATACTGGAGTGCTGCAGCCTCAGTTGACAGCTGTAGATCAAGTTTCAGTCTGGAGCAAACGTTTTTAAGTGAGCAATAAACCCCGAAGTCAGAGCTCTGTACTGGCAATGTGACAGACCCAGATGCAGCAGCAGGGCTACCAGCACAGCGGTAATTAGCCAACAGAGCAGTGGATCTGGCTGAAGGCAAAGGGACATGCTCACAGCTCCCTGGTGCCAGAGGTATCCTTGCAGAAGATGGTAAATCACACTAAATCCCGCCTTAACGCCCTGCACAATAAATCCAGCATCAAGTCCTACATTTCTTCCCCCTCTGACAGGGGCTCATTTACAGGCTTGGTTTTCTTTAGCTAATGGCTGCTGAGGCTGATCCTAAATTAATCCCAAACAGGTTGCTTCTCTCCTGTCCAAAAGGACATGAAGTTCCCCATTTTAGCAGGATAAGATGCCAAGCCGCTCCAGATTGAAAGCAGAGCTCTGACTCTCAGAGGGTTCCTTGACACCCACAGCCGGTTTCCCGGGCTCCTCTGGCTGGGACACAGGTGCAGTGGCTCTGCACAAGGCTGAGGGGAGAACCTCACTCTGTTTCTGCACAGGAAGTGCCAATTCCCCCATATCCCCTAGCCCACCCTTAAAGTATGTCATTCTCCTCTACATTAAAACCTGCCATATTTTGGTCCAGTTTCATCCCTCTATAGTTCCTGCCTTGCAAAACCCTCTGCCTCTCTCGATGAGGGGGAAGGCATCTCCAGGGAAGGCTGACCCTGCCCAGGGACTGCAGGGACAACTAGGAACCGTGTCCCTTGCCCCTGGTGCAGCTGAGGACATGGGGGCTGTGGGTGTACCCAGGTCTGCACCAAGCAGATCCAGCACTGAGCACCATAGCTTCTTTCAGACCCACATTAACCCTACCAGTGCCTACAAATTCCCAGCTGGCACAGAGGGTGCATTACTCATCCCTGGTGCCTCATCAACCTTTGATAATATCTCAGCATAAGCAAAAAGCAGAAAAGGCACAGAGAAAGAAGAAGGAAAGCGAGTACGTCCTGAAGTGTCTGTGACACTCCCAGACTGGACATGAGGTCTTTTCTGGTCTGCTGCTCTGAGGGTTCTCTGCTGCAGGATGACTGATAGCCCAGGCAATTGTTTGTAATAACACCTGAACATCCGCAGCCCGATGTTCCAGGAACGCGGTTCTGCCAGTGCCTGCTCACTGCATCGACACTTGCTCTGGCTGCAAGACAACGACTGCACTCCTGGCAGGGGCTGCACAGCCTGCGCTGGGGGTCAGGCACGGGGGCACCGGGATCATGCCTTCTACGGGAGATGTGAGAGCCAGAGGATGTAGAGCTGACTTCCTGATAGGATCACCCGGGCATGCCTCTGCTTCCCAAGCAAGCCCGGGCTTTCATCCAGTCAGTGCTGCTCGCGGGCTGCGCTCAGAGGCGGCGGCGCTGGCAGCCTGGCAGCGGCCCATGCTGGAAGCGTCTCCGTCTGGGATTGTCCCTGGATCGTCATCCAGACTGGTGCTGAGAGCCACAAGCTGCAGAGCCATATGAATTGTTTCAGTGTAAAACTCTCTGTAGGTGACAGGAGAGCAAGATCCTGTCATCCCAGAGGTGGGTGGGATGAGATGCCCCAGATGTGGTGCAGGCAGCAGCCGGCTGCCTGCCTGCACCCCCGCTCCCTGTGGACCAGTCAGGAGTGGTCCAGCAGGACTGACCTGCTCTAGGTTTGCAATGCCCAGGGCAGGGGGTAGTTCCTGTGTGCCCCACCAGCTGCCTGGCTATTCAAACCCCTTTCTTGTGTCTGCCAGGTTTTCTGGCACCTCATCCATGCAGTCTGGACATTTCCCCTCTCCCCAAGGAGCAACATCATGCACATGTTGGGAAACGCTCTTTTCCCATTTGCTCCGAAGGCCCTTTTCCCCTGTTGTTTGAGGAATGCTGTTTGAATTAGCTCCATGGATTGCAAACAGACCCCGTTGTTTTCCTTTCCCAATGCAGGGAGGCTTCTGTTCTCTCTGGCCTGCTGGATTAACCAGGGGCCTTACACACTGACCTCTCTGCAGCTCAGGGAAGCTAATTTAATCCCAATATTGTTACAGATCACAGTAGGACAGATGTCACAGATTCCTTGAGTCAAACCAGCATGGAGTGCTGGCAGGGACAGCAGCATGCTGTGTTTGTAGAGGCAGGAGCTGCTGCAATTTTTCTGTTAAATTCCCTCTACAAAACTCATGCAGCTGGGGAGGACAGCAGCACAGGGGAACAGGGGCATACCCTGAGCACAGAGGGCCAACTGAGGAGATGCTCTGCCTGCGTCCATAGTGCCCCTGGCATGCCAGAGGGTGGAGGGTGGCTCTGAATCCTGGCAGAAGAGAAGGAGATACAGACTCACATCTCCTTGCTATTTCTTTCTCATTATTATTCTTTTTCCCTTGGTTCCTGCTCCTGAAAGTGGTCTTTGATGTGATGCTGAGCCTGGAAAAGGCATCAGCACCCTCACAGAAGGACAATCCATATACATCTCACTTGTATTTCCAGGGTCTGCCTTCTCGTCTTGTGTGCAGTGTCACAGTTCTGCCTCCCCTGGCTCCATGGCTCCACCTGAAACCATTGCTCTCCCCAGCACAGCCAAGGAGGGTGTCCAGCCCCTGCGAGCAGGGCAGAGGGGTGCAGGAGCCACCAGGGGTTTGGGGGGAAGCCCTGCCTCTCCCAGCATCGCTCGGGGGGCTTTGATGTTTGGGAAAAATAAATTACTTTGGGATGCTATTAAAGAGAAGCTTGAATGATGACACACCACAGGGCTGGGACTTCCAGCGTTTCTTGTAAACTCCATCCAGAGCTGGAAGTGGAAGAGGCCACTGGCACAGCCGAGAGGACATGAAACCAAGAGCCTCTGCAGCAGGAGTGGCTTTTTGAGCAGCTCGTCCCTCTCCAGGCATCTGCTCCTTCCCTCCTGCCTCTGCTGCTGCTGCTGATGTCTCCCAGGACCACAGGGCAGAGTTTGAGGAGCCCAGACGGGGCACCCAAGGGAGCCACAGCCCTGCGAGCCAGTCCTGGGAGACTGGGACAGGGATGGTAGCTGGGTATGCAGCCCCTGCTCAAGCCCATCCTTCTCTCAGCCATGATCGGCTCTTGGGAACATTCCTGCTGGATGACATTTCCCAAGGCATAGAGGGAAAAAAAAGCACTTTTTTCCCAATATAAATTCTTGCAACATTAAAAACCCAACACAATAGTTGTAAGCCCTGGAACGGCTGGGGGTAAAAAAGCTACAGTTCAACATGGAAATAGCACTGCCATCTCCAACTGGTGAGTCCCAGATGTGGGACATCATGTGTGACAAAACCTCACAGGCAGGACATGCTGGAAGCCTGTAATTGATGTGGGCTCCCATCACTCTGTGGGGACAGGCTGGTAACCTTGGTAGTCCTGAGCACCCTGTGGGTCACCTGCCACAGCAAGAGCTGAGCCCAGGATCCTGGGCTGGCACTGGGAGTGACACAGAGCTCCTCGTTGGCCCAGCTGTGCCCACAGAGAATAGGCAGCAGCAGAATGGACTTGGGGCAGTTTTGGGACCCTGGGGTGATTTTGGGATGCTGGGGTAGTTTGGAAATGCCCCAGGCATGAGCTCGAGGCTCCTGCTTACCCACAGAAAGGATGCTGGTGCTTGGGTTGTACCAACACAATACCAATGGGTGGGAAGAGCCTGTCTGTGTGTCCTCACTAACAGTAGCCTTGTGTCCCCTGGGCAGGGACGCTTTCAGTTTGGCCCAGGAGCATCACCGCACTGAAGGCAGCTGAATAGATCAGCAGAAAACACATGGAGGGGAACCTTGTGCAGCAAAAACTGTAGTGATGTGCACACTCTGCTATAATCTGAGCTATTTGCAGAACACCTGTAATTACTTTAATTACAGCTTGGGACTCTCCCGTGCCCGTGCTGAGGGCACATGCCTCGGCTCGTGACCAGCCACCTTCTGCCACACAGCAGTCCTGCAGAGGTTTCCAGCAAAGCCAAGAGCTTTGCTGATGTGGATGGGAAATGTCTACATATTGTGTCTTAAACTATATAACTAATTGGATGCAGCGCTGAGCAACAAGCTAATTCTGCCTGGGGGTTTTGGTCATTGTACAGACACACAGAAGAGTGAGGCCAAGCCCAGCAAAGCAGGATGAGGCCGGGACAGAGGAACTGGGTTCAGGTTCAAGGTTCAGGCTCCTGGAGCCAGGGCTAGGGGAGGCCAAGGTGGGGAGGATGAGGAGTGAAAGGCTGCCTGGGTGGGAGGGACCGGTAGTACAACTACAGCAGCTCTGCCCTCTCTCTTTCTGCCTTTTGCCCCCTTTCAGTTTTTGGATGCGTTCATTATGCGGGACCTCAAGGTGAGGCTGGCCCAGCCTGCACCCCACATCAGCACCCTGAATCACCTCACGTCACCCCACCCCACATGATCACCCTGTATCACTGACCCTCATTACTGCCCATCATCCCCCATTCCCCTGCATCACCACCCCCAATAACCCCACACCGCAGCACTAAGTGCGCACACCAGACACTTTAGACACGCGTGCCCGCATTTGTAGGTATTTTCAATATCTACAGGACAACGGCATGAGGAAGAGATGGGTCGAGCCTGGCTTTTTCAGGAGGCACACCAATCCCAGCACAGGGCAGGAAAAACAAGAAGACAGCCAGAGAAGCGGTGGGGCAGTGGAGCAGGTGGTGGGGTGGTCTCTCATGGTGCCTCTGCCCTGGGAGCTTTGGGGTTTCATTTCCAAGTAAGTTTTTCACATGGTAACATTCAGAATTTTGATGGGAGAGGAGGCTACTTTCACCTAGGAGAGAACATACTTTCACTTCTGTGCCTGGCCCAGGAATGAGTTCTCCACTATTAAAATGTAGTTTAATAGATCTCCATGAGTTTTGTGATGACTGGGATTTGTTCTAAGGAGACCTTTAAGGGAGAACTTTTGCATTATTGAATATATGTGCTAGGAAGTTGAGTTCTGGCATCCTCTGATAACCAAATTTCTTTTCTATCTTCCACTATATCAATCATGATAAAAGCCTGTGCCAAAGCCCTAACTCAAGCCGTGCTTCTGGCATATTGTGAAACAAATCAGCAGGGGAAAAAAGCAAAACCCACAAGATGCTCTAGTCCAGTATTTTTTAATGTAAGTTTCAAGGATGTTGATGGTTTACCTCATCAGGTAAATATTTGTAACACAGCTGCTTTCCCAGGGTTAAACCAGGACCAAGTGGCTGCTGAAACTGCAACTCATTTGCTCTGACAGACCCCAAATAGCGTAAAATGAGTTTTCTTGAGATCTGAGGCCTTGTACATGCCAAGCAATGGCACTGGTACCTTCCCACCGAGGGCTGCAGGGTGATCCCATTTTCCAGGGACTAATCCAATGGACACCCAGCTCCCACAGTTTCCCAGGGCCCCCCCAAACACAGGAGACCCCACTGCACTGTGGGTGAGCTCTGTGCATGGGGTGATGGGCAAGGGACCCTTGGCCCTTTGCCCTTTGTGAGATTTCCTGCATGCAAAGAGGAAGGTGTCTTTTTTAGAGTCTAATTTTATCATTTCCCTGATGCATCAGCTTGTGGAGTGCAGCAACAGCAAACCATGCCGTGGAAAGGGCTCCCTTCCCTGAGAGCATCTCCAGGGCATAGCAATGGCTGAGGCCAGCAGAGAGCCGAGACGAGTTCAGCACCAAGGCTGGCATCACCGCCAGGAGCTGCACGGTGCACACATCTCGCTGGCATGGCTGGCATTGCCACCCCGCGGCCACCATGCTGGCAGAGGACAAGGTGCCTGTGCAGTCCCGGCTGCCGGCTGGGGAAGCTGCTGCTCTGCTTTGCGTATAAGTCAAAACCTGTGAGCTACCGGTTACAGACACTCACTGCTTTAGCAGGCTGAAGTGGGAGAATGAAGGGAGCTGCCAGATCCAGCTGGCCCCCGCTCCAGGAGCTGATGGAGGATTAGCCCAGCAGCATGTCTTTACAAATTGTCAGTTCCCAGAGTACGCAAAACAAAGCTCTGAGGATTGAGCGTCTCAGCACAGAGGCAAAGGCAAAGACTTTGGGAACCTGATAGCAGTTTCCACCCAGACACAGAGACATGTGGACCCTGGCATCCTGCAGCCCCCACAGAGCCCTGCCTATCCCACAGCAGCTCAGCCTTGGCAAATGCAGCTTTGGGGCTGGTGGCTCGGAGCAGGCTCCTGCCTGCAGCCCCGCTGAGCCTCTCCCTCTCTAGACTGGTGCCCCACAAACCAGAGAGGGTTTGTAAAGTGACCACAGGTCCCTCCTGGGATGTCCTGGTGCACAGAAACCCATTCCCTGCTCTCCAATGCCCACTGCCACTCTCCTGCAAAAGGCTGGGGCCTCTCCACCAGCTGCCCTGTCACGCGCGGTGGCGGAGCTGGAAACTCTCGCTACTTGTTTCACGGGAACTTCCGACGTTTCAAAAATTGTTTTCATTCTGGCTTGGAATGAAGACAAATATTTCAGAAATTTCCTGGATAACATAGCGTTTAAAATATCCTCCAAACTAAAATAGAAGTGTTGGGCTATTTCAGCTCTTGCATTATGTCATATCATGCCAGCTCACGGGTACACTATGCAGAGTCACAGATGACTTCTCATGAGGAGATGTAAACAAAAATACACATAATGTCAGCAAGGGAGGAAAAATGAAATGCTGAAATGACAAATTCTCTAAAACGACTTTTTTTCGCCTTGTGCAAATTAATTCTCCATGGGAAATCGCTTGGATTTTTTAAAAGAACACAGTCTGGACAAAGCAGCTCTGCTGTTCTCTGGAGCAGGAGGAACTGCTGCCGGCGCTCCCCTCCAGCCCGTCCAGCCGCAGTCCAGCAGCGTTGCTCCAGCAGCCGGGCTGCTCCGGGATGTCCCGGTGTCCCTGCCCCGTCTCCCTGGCCGCGCTTGACCCCTTATCGTGTTTCTCGCAAACCAAGGGCAGGCGAGCTCTGCGCTCACCGCGCACCGGGGCCCGGCTGTCTCCAGCACAGATAACGCCAGGATGGATCACGCCGGGCGCTGGGTTAGCGGCGCGAAGCAGCGTCTCCGTGGGAGCGCAGGAGGGGGTTCCGTGGTCCCGCTCTGCCCGGTGCCGTGGGACGGCGCTTACCTGGCTCAGCTCTGCTCGGCCGGGGCTGGCTCCTGCCCTCCCTGCGCCCCGCACATCGCCCGCCCAGGCGGCCGCTCAGCGCCGCGGCGGCTGCCCCGCGCCGGGGCTCCGCGCCGGGCAGACCTCCGGGCGCCGACTGGCACCCATCCCCCTGCCTGCCCCGTGCCTCACCAGAAAGGCACTGCTGGGAAGGAGTGCCGGGGCTCATGTCTCCGGTGCTGTATCCACCCCTTCCCACCCTCTTGGGGTTCGGTCCTGCCAGTTCCACTTGTGGGCTGTCCTCACCACTTTGGGCCTTTCTACCGCTCCCCTTCTTGTGGCTCTGGATGTCACCACAGACACGCTTTTATGAGAGTGGGCTTGTGCAAGGCTTGTATAAAGTGTTCTCAGAAATACGAGGTCCTGTCATTTGTAAAACTAATAAAAATGTCCAATAATTTTTACAAGGGAAAAATGAGTCATTGGATGGCACATTTCTCATTACTGGCATTTTACAATTAAAATGAGCATCTATTGAATCAATCCAAAGCTCTTATTGTTAGCAGACACTAATAACTTCCTGAGCTATTGAAGATACTTTTTTTCTGAAGAAACATGACCCTTTGCCACGGCATTTCTCGTTGAGAGTGGTATCCAGCTGAGACCAGCTCTGCTCAGCTCCTGCTGGAGGGTTTTCAAACATATCCTGATGAGACTGGTGGCTATAACTGGGTGGGAAATTGTTTTTAAGCCCTCAAAAATGTTCAAGATTTCAAAATTTTTCCCGCTCCACATGGGGGGGCTTGGGGGGGAATGAAACCAGAATTGTTCAACATTTTTACCAAAAAAAAGTCCTCATGGAAACCATCTCCGGAATAGCCAATAGCCGTGGGTCACACTGAGCTAGTGAAGCGGAGACTGCAGTGGCTTGGACTGCCGTGATGGTGGCTGAGCTGGCATCAGCCAGCTTTTGCTCCCAAGGTGGTACACCCATCCTGGACCTCATGACCTTTTCTGGTGAAAAATTAATCCGGTGAAACTTTCCTGGTTTCACTGCAGCCATTGCGTATGCATGGCCGCAGTCTGCCCCCACGGAACAAGCTGGGCCAGCGAAGTGGAGGCATCACCACCTCCTACCTTTGGAAGATCAAGAATTTTGCAGTTGCTTGTGTTTTAAGGACAGTGTATACTGTCACAGCCTAATTTTCAACAGGCACTAAGCCCATCTGCTGCTGCCTTCTGAAGATCAGCCTCCCTCCAGATGTCTCGGGATGGATCCTGGTCACCATAGTCACCATAGTCACCACCTGCTTTTTGGAAATGGACACCCTGATGGAACAGAAGGTGTTGTCTGAGGAGGATTCAATACGAAGAAGCCCCACAGAGCCACAGGGAGACTCTGAGTGCCCTCAACAGTCTTTCCTTTTCCATGGGGACTCATTTCAGCCTCAGGAGATGAGACCAAGAAGAGCCAGCCTAACTGCAGGACTTGTTTCTCAAAGTTATTCCAGATGAAGGAAAAGAGATCAAAATGCAAAACCCTTTTATTGCCTTCAGCAGAGGTGTCTAGGGAAAGCTCCCACTGCAGGATTTAGCAGAGGAGCTCCAGGTTGCTGTCTGGTTTTAGGAGTGCTCTTTTTCCATGCGCGATCACCTGTTCATCCTCAAGGCAGAGTGAGAAGCCCTTCCCCTGCCATGATGCCAGAGAAAAGAAGCCAAATTGTCCCCATGTGCCCAGTGGATACAGAGAGTTTCTGAATGTGCATGGACATCTTTCCTCTCAAGCCTCAGCAGGCAGCCAGGCTGCTGGGAGATTCAGCTCCTATTTGTACTATCAAACACGTGCAAAGCTTATGAAAAACTGCCGTGAAATCCCACTGCACAGCAGTAACAATCCTGGCTTCCAAACACTGAGTGCCCTGCCAAAGGGCTGGCAAGTCCAGATCCTGCTGGGCAGAGGCGTCCAGATGCCACATCTGCCATGACAAATCCTCTTGGTGTAGGTCTGCAGGAGACCAGCCCCAGCCCAGCCTCCCCGTAAGCCTGTCCAACTCTTCTCCAGAAATGAACACCTGCAGGACTCAGAGACATCCATGATGGAGACTGCACTCTGTCTTGGCTGGAAGAGTCCTTATTTGCATGGGACAGAGGGCTGGAGCTTGGTTTTTGCCAGGGATGCCAGGCTCTGCTCTCTGAGCACCACACTCAAAACTCTCCTGTCCCCATCCTCCCCATGGCTCTCTAGAAGGGATGGTTCTGTCTCTTGGGAAAGCACCATGGGAGTAGGGATGCTGATGCAGCACCCAGATGCTAGGAGAAGCAGATGAGGTTGTTTTCCATTCTCTGTTGTTGTGCAATGGCCCCAGTGCTGGAGACACTTCCCACTCCTTTTCCTTTGCTACTGAGCATGGGGGTTGGAATGACAATATGTATTGTCATTTATAAGCTCTGTAGGACCCTCCTGGGACCTACGTGCATAAATCTTGGGTTTGCTTCAGCATTCCTTTTTTCTCTTGCATCCTTGCAACACAGCTTCTGCCTGTCCTGCCTGTCTGCAAGCCTGAGCTTTGCAGAATCTGGAGTCCTGTTCCCAAGAACATCGGTCTGTGCTGCTGCCATGCTCATCTGCTCTTGCTCCAAAGGGAGGGCCTCGGGAATGAGCTGCTAATCCAGCTTGGCCTGGCCGCAGTCCCGCTGTGGCTGCCAGGTGCCTGAGCACAGCACACACAGCGGGCATTGCCGACAGCTGACAAAAATGCCAGGAACTTCCCTTTATGGGTCTGTATTTCCTGTTAAATTTTTATGGGATTTCTTCAGCACCCAAGAGCCCAGTCACTGGTAAAACTGAGCAGCAAGACCTGCTGCCCGGAGGGGACAGGGCTGGGGACTGCCCGGCTCCCTGGTGCCCAGGGCAGGAGCTGCCCGTGCTGGGAGGGCAGCCCCGAGCGCGGGTGCCATCAGCCCAGCCAGGTTCCCGGCCACCCACCCGCTGCAGGGGCAGCTCCCAGGTGCCACCGCAGGCGTTCGGCCCCCGGCTCCCCGGGGGCTGCCGTATGCCCGGCCGGCAGTGAATTTGGCGTCCCCGCCGCAGGGACTCATCGGCTGATGTCGCAGGATTTCCTCCCCCCGCCGGGAGCGCACAATAGCGGGGACAGGCTGCTCCGCAGACACCCTAATCCCCTGGCGATTGTGCCGCGTTTCGGGGGGTGACAATGGCTCAATGAAGGATTGCAAGGTTAGCAGGAACGTTAATCCTTACAGAAGAAAAATGTGACAATTACTTAATGCCGTGGCTGGGAGCTTTTGTGCAGCCCTTCTGGGCAGTGTCTCATCGACAGGCGCTGCCCGGGTACCTGGGACAAGAGGGGACGGGCCTCTGCGTCCGCGGGCTGCAGCCGGTGCTGCCACACATCTGCGCAGCCTGGCTCGGCTTCTGCTCGTCCCTTGGAATTCCCATTCGAGCGAAGGAGTTTCTACCACCACCCAGTGAAAGCACAAACATGTCCATGGCCAGAGCCCAGGCGACTCTGGGGAGCAACAGCGCTTTTTGTTGTCTCAATTTAATTTCCAGAAAACTGGGTGTCTCTTACAATTCAGAAATGCTGCAGAAGAAATGCAGCTGAGGAGCTGCTGCGAGAAGAACGGGGAGGTCACACGCCTACCGAGCTGCTTTGGGGGCACGGTGGGGAACATGCTCNCCCAAGGGCTTGTGATGACACCATCCAGGAGGAGGGGAGGGAGCCTCTTCTCTCTCTCATGGGGCAGAGCAAACCTGTCCCATGGTCCCGGCGTCCCGGGATGTAGGCTCAGTGGGGTAGGGAGAACCCTCAGCTGGGAGCCTGCGACAGCTGCCGGGGGCTGGAAGAGATGTGCGAGTGCAATTGTGTCAGTGCAGAGCCTCGGCCGCTTCCCGCAGGACGGCTCTTCTGGCATCGGGGAGTCGCTGGGAGGTGGAGGAATGAAACACCCTCGGCGCTGCCAGCCAGCTTGTGTGCGGAGAGCTGTGACAGCCATCCGGGGATTTCTCTGGCTGCAGCGACTGAGAGAAGGGAAGGAAGGGATAAAGCACTGAGATCACAGACGAGATCCCGCCTGCTCGCCCAGAGGCAGGCGCAACACCACAGCACGCCCCGCCAACCTGCTCCCGGCGGCGCTGGCGAAAGTGCCGCCGTGCTGTCCCCGCCTGACCCCGCACCCGTCCCCGCGGAACACGGATCACCGGCAGCCAAGGGCAGCAGGGACAGCCAGGCACGGCCGGCGCGACAGGAGACCCCTCAGTGGTGCCCGGTGCTCCAGCCAGGCTGGGGCAACATCTCAGCCTGGACAGAGGCGAAGACCTCTCCAGGTGTCCCCTGCGTGAGGCCGGCAGCCCGCAGCCCGTCCCGGCTCCCCTTGGCTGTCTGCGTGCCTGGGATATCATCAAACCAGCCCCTCGGAGAGAGAGGAGCTGCCAGAAGGCAGACCCAGATCCCCGTCGGGCTCCCGAAAAGCTCGGGACAGCCTTCCCTCACCTGTTCCTTCCCTCCCTCCTGTTCCTGGCCACGACCGTACCCTGGGCACATTGGGCAGGGCAAGATGCCACGAGCGGTGGGGCAGCAGGGCAGGCTGTCACCGGTGCTGGCCGTGAGCACCCTCCTGGGTGGGCGAGCAGCCGCCCGGGTTACCCTACAGCCCGGTTCTCATGGCGACGTGCGTGTGTGCGCTCGCGTGTGTGTCGAAGCCATCGTGGCTCAGTGGAGTTTAGGCACTGCAGGCAGAGAGCACAAATCTGCCTCTGATTAAATCGGCCCTTTGTAATATAACCTATATGAGCCTGCACTTAACACCCATCATCCTGAGGAAAGCCCAGGCTCTCTTCCAGCCCGTTGGGCTGCGTGCCTCCGGGGCAGATCTCCCAGGGACATGAAACTGCCGGGGCAGGAACTTGGATGCATTTCTGTGCGGATTCTTCCCCCTTCTAGAGAGGCACAATGGGGCTTTGCATGAGTGATACAAACATGCCAGTTGTACTTAAGGTTGACAAATAATGTAAACCACACAATCTGGTTTGAGGGAAACTACTTCACCACAATTTATTTTAGTGCTTTAAACATCACGCCAAACTCTGTAGTGAATTGCTAAATTAATGCCGGGCTGCCATCTAAATAGACATCTTCAGATCACAAGCATGTTATAGGGGGAATGGTTTCCTTTGAAATGGTTCCCACAGCTTAAAGGCTGCGCAGAGAAAAAATGTGCCCAGGATTCAATTGCTGCCAACATGTGGTGGCCACATTTCTCCAGTGCTATTGGCCAAGATGCGCAGTAAAGCTGAGGAAGCATCATCTGAGGTGGATAGATAAACTGGTGATTGCAGAGAGAGAGGGAATGCCATAAGCAGCTCACTCTGAGGAAAGGGGTAAAACAAAATAGCCTCAGTTCCAAGCTTATAGCCTGGAAAAATGTGTCCTGCCCAGGAAGGCATCTGGTTGTCCCCATCACACATTTTCTCAGCTGCTTCGGATGCAGCTGAGCCCAACAAAAGCACAGTGGATGTGTCTTCCATTCTTGGTTTTACATTGGTGCCTTGGCTGATGGTCTCAGCATTGCTGCACTCTGCTCCCTGGGCTGCTGGCACCAACGGCAACTTCCACTTGCTTACAGCCATGTCCTACATCTCCTGACACAAAAGCCTGCCAGATCCCCTTGGCATGGGGAGTGGTATTCTGGGGCCAGTGCTCCCCATAGGTGTCAAGGAAGGGGACAAATGAGACCATGACATCTTCCTTCCAGCTGAAGGAGCTGGAGAGGTTAATGGTGGGCACTCAAACCCCATGTGGGCTTCACATCTGCACTTCAAACTGGAGATAGCCTGGCACCCATTGACCAAGTGTAGACAAAGGATGAGGAGACAAAGGAGAGGCAAGGGAGCAATCATTTGGCCGTGGTTCCCACCCTGGCAAGTTGGGGTTTGTTTCCCCATCACCAGCCTGAAGTCCATCTTCCATGCTTTCGTGGCTCAGTCGCTCTTTCCCCTTATGGTTTCCTTCAGCTGAGCTGGAGGAAGAATAAAGAAATGTCTCTCTGGGCCCCAGCCTCTTACAGGGCTCATAAATATGTCTCTGCTTAAAAACTCAAGGATTAATTAACTCATGAGTATCTCCTAACCAAAGTTCTGGGAAAGAGCACCCTCCTGTGTGGGAGACAGCACATCTGTGGGAGGTTTCCCCGGGGCCTCTCCCCTTTCCACAGATGCCTGACAGGGATGGACCAAGAGCCAAGCAGTGCCCACCAAGTGGGATCCTGGCCTGGCACTGCCACTGCATGTCAGCCATGCTGTGCTGGGACCGTGGTACCACGAGGCACCTGGGTGGCCATCAGCATCGGCTCTCAGGCCATGTTGCCGTGTTGCCTTTACAGTGTTTTCAATTAGGTACTTGACAATGCCCAGGCTTGGTGGTCCCTCATAAATTTTGAGTGCTGATGGTGCCACGGGAAACTTTGGACCAAGGGGGGTGGTTGCCTTGGGGTGCATCATGGGGCCGGGCTCTCTGGGCACACCAACCCCAGCCCCGCTGCTGCCGAGCCCCTCGCCAGAGCGGCTGCCCCACTGCTGGTGGGATGGGTGAGCCCTGCCAATGGCTCCCATCTCGTCCACATGCTCTGTCCCGCCTGAGGAGGTGCGAGCTGCATTGGTGGGTGCCCCTTCTCCCCAGATGTACTGGACAGGCACACTCCCTCTTTGTCCCTGCCCCATGCCTGGTCTGGAAGGCAGCAGGCATGGGGCAGAACAGCTCAAGGGCACTGCTGGAGGGTGGGCAGGAGCTTGCCCCCCAGTGACAGCACCTCTGCCTCATCATTTGCTTGGGCTCTGCCTGGCACCGGGTCTGCAGCATAGTGGTCCCAGGAGCCCCTGTGGTCACAGGCACCCTGGCCGGGGAGCTGGCCTGGTCCAAGGCCTGGCCGTGCCCAGCGCAGCCCCTAGGGAGGGAGGGTGTCTCCAGCAGCCGTCTGGTCCTTGGCACAGCGTGTCAGCCCAGCAATCGCTGGTCTCTGAAGAAGCTGAGCTGCCAGGAGCCACTCCTTCTGCAGCGGGTCTGTGCAGAGCTGGTACGAAACAAACAACTTTTGCAACACGTTTTGTTTTCCACCATTGCATTTAAAAAGTAAATAAATTAAATCCATTTTGCTGCCACTTCACTATGTCAAGTGTAACCTGAGCGCTGCTGGCAGGGGAGGCAGCGCATGGTACGAGGCCTCCCCCAGCTCGTGGCAAGGCTGCCTGGCTGTGCAGGGAGAGACTCAGAGGAGCTGTGTTGAACCTCTGCCAGTGACCCGTTCTGTCCTCCTCAGTCCCAGGAGGAAAGGCCCCATACCACATGGCGAGCTGGGCTTGAAGGACTGGTGCTGCAGTGGGGAGGGATGCAGGGAGCTGAGATACCCAAGCTGAGCAGGGACCATCCCTGACACACAATTGCAGCTGAGGATAGTGGTGTCCCCCTGGCTGTTCCCAGGCCTCTCTTCACTCTGTTGTATCACTTCACACCTTCTTCACAGTGTCTGCAGGGATGGTGCTGCCGTCTCAGTGTGGGAAGGAGCAGGCTGCACACATCCATCCTGGGCTGCTGTGCATCGCATGGGCTGCACGTCACCCAACACTGCATACTGACCCCAGCAGGAGCTGTCCCCAAGGGCTGTTACTGGAGTCAAATGATCTCTCTCAGTGAGGGTCCTGTCCTGTCACTGATCTGGGTGGATGAGAGGCCCTGGGGACAGCTCTCTGCCAGTCCCTGCCCAGTCCCCAGGGCTGAAAGCATCTCCCATGGCCGTGCTCACCCTCACCCAAGGGCAAAGGGACTTTGCACACAGTCACCCACCACCCCCAAGGCAGCCCCCTTGTTTTCCCTAACCCTTTGGGGCTGCTACCTGTGGCCAGCAACAGAAGAGGCAGGGCCATGCCCAGTCCTAAAACAGCTCCTCTTCGCTGGGGCTCTCTGGGCGATGGGACTGCACAGGCCTGGTTGGCCCCGCTCTCCCCGTGACAGTTTGGGGACAGACTAGCCTGCACTGTGGCTCAGGGCAGTAGACTCCAAATCCCTACAAAGGAGAGGGAGGGAACTGCTTGCACTGGGAGCACCATCCAGAGGCCTGGATTTTCTCCTCTTCATGAAGGCAGCTGTCTGCACCCGGGACAGACCTTGGTTACTTTGGCATCGCAGTCAAAGCACCCACTGATGTCATGAGAAATGGAACTTGGCCCTGGGTGCAAGAGGACTCAGGCTGCTTCCAGCTGGCCTCCTTGCTGCTTCTCGCACTGTCTTTGGGACATAATTAATTTTCTCTGTTGGAGGGGTAGTTTCCAGCTAAGCAGGGATCCTCTGAATTTAAAAGTCAGAGAAAGTGATTTCCAAAGCATGGGACACCCTTTCCTCTCAAGAACTGGCTTGGAGAGGCAGCAGAAGCACTCCTAGGTTCCTTCCTGTCCCAATGCCATGCTGCTTCATTTTTGGACAAGCCTAACTCTTTGGCTTTATCAAACACCTCTAGATACAACCCGATTCTCTGCAGCACCATGGCACACGGCTCTGCAGCATGGCCCTGCCCACAGGGGCAGCTGTGCCGGCCATGTAGGGCTGTGCTGCCAGGTGGGTGGCCCAGCCCCACAGCCCCCTTAGCAGTGGCAGTGGCTGCAGACCAATCCAGCTACTCGGCCTTTTCCTTCTTCCACCAAACTTCTTCCCTTTGCCTCTGCACTGCCTGCAGCAAGGCTACTGAAAACCCAGAGAATTTCTGCCCTTTTTCAGCTTCAGGCCCACTCTGGGAGATGGCAGGTTCGGCACCCAGCATCAACTAGTCCTGATAAGATCATGGTGCCCAGGATGTTGTCCCCACCTCCACCCTGGTCACTTGCAGAGGTTTTTGATGAGACAGCTACCTGCATCCCATCCCATCCCATCCCATCCCATCCCATCCCATCCCATCCCATCCCATCCCATCCCCATGGTCAGGCCCCATGTGTGCTCCCATCAGGTTCTTCTCGGAGTGGGAGGAGAAGAGGAAACATTGCAGTAAACTGTTTTACCAGAAAACACGCAAGTGACTTTTTTAATAATAATATCCAAATGAAAACAATGTGTGGTTCAAAGTCTGTCTTCGGGATGCTTTGTGGTTCACGGGCTTTCTGACAGCAATGCTCCTTTCCATCCCAGGGAACTCACCCAGGAACACCAGCCCCTTCCTGAGGTGCCTGAGGTGCCTCTCGCCACTTAGGCACCCTGTGGGGCCACGATCTGGGCACGGAGAGTGGCTGCAAGGCAGGGCCTTGCAGGTACATCAGGGATTCTGTCACTGCCCAAACTGGCCATTCAGCATCGTCCTCACTCCTGCCCTTTGCCAGCAATGCTGGCGAGGATCCACATGGCCTCAGCTGTGGTTGCTCCAAATGCTGTCTCCTGTTACCGAAACGTAAATGTTGATATTTGAGGAGGGGAGATGCTGATGGAAATGGAGCCGGCTCTGTTTGTTTGTCAAAGCAGCTATTTTAAACAAGTTCTGTTCACACAGCTTGCAGATCGGAAGGAAGTTTTCCCAGCCATAATATCCTAGCTCAGCGCTGGGCAGACAATGGTTCAGCACTTGCCCGGGATTAGCGGGTGAAATCACCATGTGCAGCCTGGGAAGGGTGTCTGGGAAAGGGCAGTATTAGATTTTGTGCTGGGGAGGTTGGGGGGGGTCAGGAGCTGCCTGGGGAGCCGGGCATGGCATGACAGGGGCAGCCAGGCTCAGAGCAGGTCAATGCACAGCTGCTCCAGCTTGTCCTGGACAAGGGCTTCCGGACAGCCCTCCCTGGCCTCTCAACCTCCCTGTGTCCTGCTTTTTTCCCAAGGAAAATGGTTAAATGCAAAGTAGGTTTCTGTTAAGATACTTCCTAAAGCAGCAAGCCTGAAAACAGGGCACCCTGTCACCTGCAGTGTGAAGGGGAGAGGTGCCCTGCTTCCCGAGCACAGGGAGCAAGAGATCCCATCAGAGCCATGTCTGCCTGTGCCCTGAGCCCCGAGCCCCACATCCTGAGCCCCACACCCTGAGTTCTGTGCCCTGAGCCCCACACCCTGAGCCCTGTACCTTGAGCCCTGTGCCATGGCTGCCCAGGCACCAAGGGCCTGGCGTCACGGTCGCTGCTCCCTGGCGCGTTCCCTTCAGGAAGGCAGACAGGGCTCCTGGAGGGTGGTGGAGGCAGCAATGCCAACTCCTTTATTCATTACAGCCTCATATACAAATAAAATCTTTACAAGCTTGCTTTGAGCCTTTAAAAATGCCGTTTAGGACGTGTCATTTGTATTGTCTGACTCAGGCTGCTCTGTACCACGGCTGAGCTCAGAGGCAGTAAAAACTGCTCTCCACCTAAAACCCAAATGAGTTTATTTTATTTGCAGGGCAGGGCAAGAGAAGCACTTACCAGCTGTGACACCCCACTGCCCAGGGCAGAGTTACCCTGCCCACTGCGGACATCACATTGCAAGTTCCCTTGCAAGCACCCTGGGGGTCTCATGGGACAGGGACACGGAGCCCTCATGGATGCTCTCACCAACAGAGCCCCCCGCTACCTCTTGAGTTTCCACTTGGGATGGCCCAGGGAGTGGCTGTGGCAATGTCTGCAATGCCACAAACATCAGAGGAAGATGCAGAAGATTAAAGTGAATTAATCACCGCCAACCCTTTGGTTCCTCTGCAAATGCCAAGGCGTGAAAGCTCTGACTCCGGAGGTGCACATGGAAACTCTCCACCAAGGGGAATTAATTGCAGGAGCACTGGCCCTTAGTGTGAAGATTTTTTCATTAAATGCTCAGATGAAGCTTTCTGTTTCTTCCTCCTCTTGGTGAATCTTATTGTGATTAAATTAAAGGAATACTTGTTAAAATGTTAGTATCCTGCTAAGACCGTTTGTTGTTTTTCTCAGCTGCCTCTGGTCTCTTTAGAGACGTTGCTGCCTTTTCCTAACATTTTCCAGCTCTTCCCCCTCCATGGTGCACTCCCCCCTGTTTCTGAGGCAAACTGGAAAGTTACAGTTGTGGTTGAGCCGTGGCTGCGGGCGGTGAGTCACGGCGAGGATCCCCACTCACAGCTCATAAACAGGAGGGAGAAACACGAGTTCCTGCCCGGGGCTGTGCCCGGGGGCCTCGAAGTGGGGTGGGATGGGGATGGTGCAGGGAGGGGAATGGAGACATAGGGATAGGGATAGGGATAGGGATAGGGATAGGGATAGGGATAGGGATAGGGATAGGGATAGGGATAGGGATAGGGATAGGGATAGGGATAGGGATAGGGATAGGGATAGGGACAGGGATGGTGATGGACTGCTGGCCATGCCTCTCCCTGGTATGCAGGGCAAAACCAAGGCTGTTCCCTGGTGGCCATCACCGAGCCAGGGGTCAGAGGAGAGCCTGGCCCCTGCCAGTGCCCCTGGTCCACACTGCTCCCACTGCTATGCATATGGCCAGTCCTGACCTGTGTCCCAACCTCCCGTGCATCATGGGATGACTGCAGATCATCTTCCAGTGACATGACAGCAGTGCCTAAAAGCTTGCTGAAACGTTATGGAAAAGTAGAAGAGTGATAGGGTTTTTTCCAGAGCTAAGGAAAAAAATGCTCATTTGTGGGCATTTTCCATTCAGGAGCATCCTGTGCAAATGCATTGTTCCTCTTTGAATTCCTCAGCATATGGCATTCTGTGCTGTTAGAGTTTAATATTCTTTTCATTACCGATATCTAATACAGACAAGTCTTGAGGGTTACACAAAACATATGTGAGCCTAATTTGTTTTTACTGTGCCACATGGTTTTACTCCCTGCATCATTCAGTTTGCCTTTTTTTTTTTTTTTTTTTTTTTTTTTGAATCATGTGATCAGCAAAATCTTAATGCTATTTTTAAGCATGGTAAGAAAGTGAAAAACACATTTACTGTGACTGCTGAGGAAGACGAGTGTAGATCCCCCTCTGCAAAAGTAGCTGTTACAGCATGATAGTAAAATGACACTGCTGCTGTAAAAATGGCATCGCTTTGGCAGTGAAGATTGTCAAAGCAGTGCCCAGCTTGTAAGGAGAATTCCTGAAAATTCTGGGCTTGAAGTGATTTATCTGACTGAGACAGATAAGAATGGGCTTCACAAATATGTAGATCTGTGGTGACAAGCCACCTTTCTGTGGGGGAACTTACCTTCTTCCTGCCCTTCATCCTTCTCCACCTTTTCCTCATCTGATACCTCTCTGGAATGGTGGGCATTAATTTATTGCATAAATCATCTCTAATGCTCCTTTTTACCCCTCAAATTAGCAGGTGTTCACATGGCACCCATACTCATACAAGGGATACAGAAGTATGAGTTACCGCTGGTTGTGGTCCCCATGCCAGAAGCGAGGAATTGGTGCTTGGTTCTCTGCTCTGCAGCTGTGTCCCCAGTCGGCCATGCAGGCTGGGGTTGAGCTTATTTGGGAATTTTGGAGCCTGGGAATGAGGGGAGAAGGGAACAGGAGAGGGTGGGTTGCTGTGTGCAGAGCACCTCTGCTGCTGGAACAGAAAGGCTGCGAAGATGTCAGCTGCAAGGGCAGGTCCCTGGACATGGGGTTCTGTAATGAAATAATCAATATTAGATCACAACCAGCCTTAGGTGAAGGTGGATCTTTAGCCCAAATCTCAGCCTCCTGACCCTTAGTGATGGAGGTCATCAGAAAAGGAGAGGACCTGTGCCAACCCACTGGTGGGGCAGAGGGAGAAAGATATTGCCCACACATGTGCTTCCCTTTCAGAGGCTCATGGCTGCATGAGACTCCTCCATGCCAGGACTCGTTGCCCCAGTCCTCGAGTCGGCACTGGGCTGCTGTGGCAGCACCATCCTGCTGCTAGCCCAGTGCCATATACCCGGAGCCTGCTGCAGCAGGTCAGAGAAGCCTGAGCCCTGGCATCTCATGCTGCCAGAGAGCTTCAGTCAACCCCAAACACAGGAAATCCTGGTGCTGCCACACGCTGCATCCTCCGTTCCCACACATGTGCCTTGTTAGCAGTGTCAGGAGCCTCCAGCTCGTGGGTGACTGCTAACCACAACCACCAGCATTAACCTCCTGCTTGGAGGTCATTTGCAACAACCCACAGAAATGCCTCAGAATTGGGCTACATTGAAAGAAGCTGGTGTGTTCCTGAAATAATTAAAAAAAAAAAGGCACTTTATTATTTATGTATTTGGGCCTTTGAGAATTCTGGACTAGAGTAATAAAACTGCTGTGGACATCTGGAGCCTTCCAGGGCAGGAACCCCAGTGTGGCCATGGAATAGAACAGTTCCATTCATGGGCTGAGGTCAGGGTTGCTGCTCTCTGCTGCTTCTCTGATGCTCAGTCATAGCAGTTGCATGCATCCAGATGATCCTCTGAGGACCAAAGAATCCAGTGTGAAAATTATCTCGCCATCCCAGGAGGAGCCTGGCCTGAAAGGGGGAGCCTGGAGCAGCATATATAAGCCAAGGAGGCATTAAATCTTACATCACATAACATGGGTGGAAAGGCAGAAGAACCCCAGCAACTTTCCCAATGCAAATCTATCTGTTCCTTCCAGCTGGAAAACTCTAGAACCTGCAATCAAGTGTCACTGTGGACCCCCACTTTGCACAGCACAGGCTGGATGCTATGGGGGACTGCCCCACACAGCCCGGGCTAGCTGTGCCGTTAGGTGCTCCTGCAGGTCATCAAGCATTGGGTCAAGAAGCTGGTTCTGTGTCGTGGAGCACATTAAAACCGCAGCCTTTGGTTGCACACAGGGCCTGGTCTTCAATGGGTTAAGGATAATTTGAATGATTCCTTTTGTTTAGATTCATTTCAGGTTTCGTGATTTCTGTTATTGCTGCATAAAATCACTTGCAGGCGCTCGAGGTGGGGTGGGCGCAGGGAGAGCGGGAGCAGATGTGAGCTAACTGGAAGCACAACAGCAGTGACAGCAAGTGCTGCCCAGCTCCTCAAGGCCCAGGGTGCCTCTAAGGCTTCAGCACACCCTGTTTGGAAACTGCACTGGCCATGGAGAGAGCCTGGGAATGGGAGGGTATAGCAGAGTGGTGTGCAGGATGCGGAACAGCAAGTCTCTGCCCTTCAGTGAGTACTGAATTTCTACTCATCCAGGGTGGTGCCCCTGGCATCTTGGCTCCTGGCTTTGAGGTTGGATCATTCTGATTTTCATTCAGTTCAGAAATAAAGCTGGAAAATATGGGAATTACTGCAAAAAGGTGAATTCTGTCTGCTGGGAATCTGGGGAACGAGCAGACCTGGAGACCTCATCAGTGCTTCAGCAGATGGGCTGTGTGCTGGTGGACAGGGAAAACCCCAGCATGACCATCCTGGGATGAGTTGGGATGGGATAGAATGGGATGTGACGGGACAGGATGGGACAGGACGGGACGGGATGGGACGGGACACGATGGGATGGGATGAGTGGCACCTCTGCATCCTGTCACTTTGCTTACAGCATGCGCTGGCCTGCAGCCCCTCTGTGCCTCTGCACCAGTGTGACCTGCTCCAGCTCCCCAGGTGTGACTGGTCCCGTGTGGGATGGTCATCTTGAGGGCAGCCACTGCCCAGGAGCGTAGGCAGCAGTGCTGGGAGCTATGAGAGAACTGTCCTCTCCCATTCCAGAGGTGAGTGCAAGATGCTCTGTTATCTGTCAGCAGCACTTCCCTGGGCTGAGGGCAGAATCTGCTCCTCCTCCACCCACAGAGCTGCTGTGGTAACAGATGTCCATGCCTGGCACAAGCTCACCAGAACCTGCCTTATTTCCAAGGCCCAAGCAGAAGCTGCTGCTCCTCCAACACCTGCAGAGAGGGTCGTGTCACACTGGGATGTGCCGGTGCCGGGCAGAGCAGGGCTGATTGCAACCTGCCCCAAACCTGCTCCTCATGCTGCCAGAGGGGTGAGAACTGGGAGGCCACACACTAAAAATTCAAAGCAGCCCAATCCAATAACCAGCTGGAGCTGCAGGTGCTAATGAGATTGTATGTTGGCTGTTGTTCCCCAGCCTGAATCTGTCAGGAGCTCTCTGGACCCCACCATGGCAACACTGGCTTTAATTAAAAAATCTCTGCATGGCACCAGAGGGCAGATTCACCCATCCAGGATCTGTGGCGCTTGCTGAGTCACGAGACAGTCTGTCTCTCTCCAGAGATTAGGCTGTGAGAATCTCTCAGGTTGCTTGGCACAAGGAAACACTGCAACTTCTGTGTGAATCTGAAGAACGTCGTTCAATTAACTTTTCTCACTCTCTCTTTGGGCCAGATGCAGAGTGTGTCCGGGTGTTCACGCCCCAGGAAGGTGACAAGGCTCAGGATTAATTAAGGAGCTGACACACCCAGAACCTCACTCTCCTGGGAAAGCATCCTGGTGCTGGAATCCATTGGTTTACAGAGCTGCCAGTGCAGCCAGAAGGGTACCCAGAGTGTCCCCAGCCTCCCCTTCCTGCCCTGTGGGGGGGCTGCGGGTGGCATCTCACTCCTCACTCTCTGTTGCCACACTGGAAAGTCACATCCACCACCAAACCCCTTGTCATGGCTGGAGAAACCACGAGTGTCTGTGCATCTGTGTCTGTCTGTGTCTGTGTCTGTGTCTGTGTCTGTGTCTGTGTCTGTGTATGTATGTGTCCCTATGTGTGTGTGCCCATGTGTGCATGTGTGTGTGGTCATCTGTGTGTTTGTGTGCACGCAGATGTGTGTGTCTGTGTGTGTGCATGTGCATGTGTGTCCGTGTGTGTGTGCATACGTGTGCCCACGTGTGCCCGTGTGTCTGTGTGCATGTGTGTGCGTACATGTGTCCATGTGTGTGCATGTGCGTGTGTGTGTGTGTGTGTCCGTCTGTCCATGTGTGTGCGTGTGTCCATCTGTGCGCATGTGTATCTGTGTCTCCGTGTGTCCATGTGGGTGCATATGCGTGTCCATGTGTGTACCTGTGTACCCATGTGTGTGTCCACGTGTGTCCGTGTGTGTGTGCATACGTGTGCGTCCATGTGTGTGCATCTGTGTGCATATGTGTGTATCTGTGTCTATGGGTGTGTATGTGTGTCCCTGTGGGTGCATATGTGTGTACGTGTGTGTGCGTGTGTACCCATGTGTGTGCATCTTGTCTGGACTCGAGGGGTTGGTTTTCGCACCAGCCCAGCAGCACTGCCGTCACCTTGGCCTCAGGGCTCAGCCACTGGGCCAGAGCTGTGGGACTCATGGCCATCCCAGCCCACCGATCAGCCGGGATTACTGCGGGCTGGAAGAAAATCTTAGAGCAATGACAGGGAGGGTGATGTGTCTGCCCTGTCCTAACAGAGCATGTGATTCTTCTTCTGAAATCCCAGCACTTCCTGCAACCTGGTCCATTGAACCAAAATATCTTTTGAAAGAAATCTGGAAATAGATTCCGACAGTATCAAAACATCCTGTTTTGACATTTTCTGAATGAATCACTTTGACTTTTGGTTTGGAATGACCTCGCTGCCTTTTTTGGTACAGAAATGGATTGTGTTTATTGACAAGTTGTAACCAAACAAAGTCATTGATTTTTGCCTCACTGAAACATCTCCACCCCCTCCCCTAAATCTTCTTTGAGCTTTGATTTGCTGTACCAGAGTATTCTAAATATTATAGTTTTGTTCCAACTCAGAGCCAGATTTTGCGATCCCACATAGGGACAGTCAGTCTGGCTGTGCAGTCCTGGTCACGTCCTGCTGGGACCAGCCCCTCACGGTGGGACTAGGGGGTCTCACCAGGGGCAGCCCTGGGTCAGGGACATCACCGAGCCCCCCGAGCCCAGCAGTCACCACAGGCTCCTACCTGGGGCTGGGGCTGATGGAGCCACAGGTGATGTGGCTATTAGCACTATTTGACAACTTGTCAGGATTAGAAAGCTCATCATAAAACCCTCCAAAATGAGCAGTTTTTTGTGTGTGTCTGTGAGTTAAGCTTTTCTGCCCCAACCAGGAACAGATGTCTGAACTGGTTGATGAATTGGAAACATCTGAAACAACTTTCCAAGCTGAAGTACAATAAATATACCTTTCATCACAATCCCTGCAAGAGGGTTTTAGAGGCAAAAATCACTGAAGTGTTTAATATGGACCGTGGTGAAGAATCATTATAACAAATGAACCAAATTAAACGAGAATCTCTCCCCATTTTAGTGACTTTGCTGGGACTCCAGGTATCACCTGCTGAGCTGGCAGTGGGGCTCTGGCCTGCCAGCCTTCTCAAATCACTCTTCCATGGTCTCATACTGTCACCTCCCATAAGAGGATGGAGAAGCGGGGCCACCCCAGGGGGTGTGGGGCTCTGAAGGGCACCCAAACCCTGCCCTGGCTGCATGGGCAGGAACCAGGTGCTCCTGCACAGGGGTGGGCAGCTGCTGTCTCCCAGGACACTGCAACCCACATCCATGAACAGAAAAGACAGAGGCAGATGCACCCCTGGTGCCTCTGGAGCCTTTCCTGATGCTTCGGCATCTCCAGAGGCTGCTGGTGGGGCCCCAGCTCTTCAACTGTTGCCCCTGACACCTGCCTAACCCCCTGAGTCACCAGTGCTGCTGCGGCCCACCACCTCCATGCCGGGGTGGGATGCAGGAGGAGGCTCTGGCTGACCCCCAGAGTGGCACACTGGGCTCTGTGGCTGCCCAGGAGCCAGCCTTGTCCAGCCCAGGAGCAATCGGCAAAGCATCCTCACACCTCAGTGCCAAGAACATCTGTCAGAGCTTGTGATCTGCCTGTCAGGGTTCATGTGCTGCCATTCCAGTGTTGATCCCATGACCTACAGAGATGAGAATCTTTCAGCAGGAGTCATCAGAAAGAGTTTATTTTTCCGTGCCTCCACTTGGCTTATTCCACTGAGCAAAGTCGTGTTTTATTGATTTATTCTGAAATCATATTTCTTTTCCTTTAAGAAATAAAATCCAGTATTTCTTCTTTCAAAATTCATGTGGGTTGCACAAGATTTGAGGGTCAGATTTTCAAGTGTGAGCACATCCATGAAAGCTCCTGTCTGGGCAGGTAACTTCCTTTGCACATGGGAACCCAATACAAGACCCTGCACTGGTGCTTGCAAGTGCAAGGAGATGCCACCTTGCAGGAGGCCTGGTGCTCCAGGGAAAATTCACTCCTGCTCCCCTCGTGATTCCTCACTGTGCTCCCACCAAGCAAAAGACAGGTGTAAGGGATTTCAGAATCTGCACTGAGAGCTGTAAACATGAAAACAGAACAGAGACTGAGTCCACAGCTGGGTCTCTTTGGCTATGCTCAGGGACCCACAGTGATCCCCTGGTCTGGATGGAGCTGCCAGTGTTTTCAAGCCAAGTTTCAGCTGCCACCGTCACATCATCACCCTGATGGGAAAAGGTGGAAATGATACTATGGGGTTTTTATGAGACACACACTGGCACACACTGACCCCCTGCCAACATCTCACCATGGACCCCTGCCATGGAGAGAGCATTGGGCTGTGGTGCCTTTGCAGTGACACCATCCCTGTCCCTGGGAGAGCAGGGAACAGGCTGTGTTATGTAACAGCTGGGTACTGGCTTTATACAAATACATTATCGGAATAGCTAAAGCATCACCTACAAGTGCTTTGAGCAGAATGAGTCACCAGAACATGACTCATAAATAAAGGAGACACCTTTGATGTCTCCATTCCCCAGCAGCTCTCGAGCTGGTGCTGTGGTGAGGCCTGGGGAGTGCTTGGGCTATCACAGATGTCTGTAATGGGATACTGATGCTCGCACACTGCTGCCACGCCAGAAGGCCTTGATGCCCCTCCCACGAAGGAAGCATGGGCAGGGATCCATGGCCTCCAGCTTGCCTGCCTAAAACTTCCCTGGGGCCTGTTGGCTAATTCCCACCTATGGCAATGGATCAACTTTTCCTTATGGTGGGGATCAGGGGCTGGGGGACATGGACGTGACACCCACACATGCACCAGGGGCTTGGACGTGCTGCCTCAGGTGATTAGAGTGAGGTGCAGCCAGGGTCCAGGTGTGGGGGCTCGGCCTCAGCCTCGGCCAGGCGCCCGTGGAAGACCCAGCACAATCTGAAGCAACTTTCTCATTTAAGAAAAAATATTTTGGAAGCCGCCACCTCCCTCCGCTTGCCAGCAAGTTTAGAGTTTCATAAAGTCAGCCTGGTAATGGGTTACAAATGTACCTATCAGTTTTACATTTGTTTTCATTCAGGCTCAGTGAGTCTCCACCAAACCTGGCGATGGCAGGGAAGGGAAGGGCCCCTCCAGTCCCCTGCCCTCCCTGCTCCCCTCCCAGCACACCCACAAGTGAATTGTTCTTCCATAATCTAAACCAACACTCCTCTCCGGCAAATTGGATTTCGGTTAAACCCTGTGACTTATGTGCAAATCCTGACAGCAGATTGCCTTGCGCAAAGCTCCCTGCGGGGCGCGGAGCCACCACGGCCACGCGGAGCCAGAGCCTCCACAGCTGGTGTCAATCGGTTCAGCCCCGCAGCGGTGGCGAGGCCGCAGCCCTGAACCCCTGGATCCTGGGCACCGCAGCCCCCTATTGCTGGTGTTGCACCCCAGATCCCAGTCAGCACACCCCTGGATCCTAGGCCTTGTACCCCCAGTTCTTAGGCACTGCTCTTACAGCTCTTCGGCACTGTACACCAGATCCTGGATGATGCAGCCCCCGTCCTGGGTGTTGTACCCCAGATCCTGGACATTGCACCTCCAATTAAGCAGGAGAAAGCCAATCCCAGCAATGAGAAAACCAGCAAAGCCTGAGTTCAAAGAGCCTCATGCTGATGTTGGAAATTCAGAATATAAACATTACGTGGCACAAGGCATGGTGGGCACTGGCTGAGGTCAAAAAAGTTAGCTTTTTTTCTGAACATTATTGAATTTTTGAAGCTGTAATGAAGTGCAGTTCCCAGAGGAGTCAACCAAGCAGGTCTTGTCTGGATTGTGTGAAACTGAAGCTGAGCAAAGTCACCCATTTCTAATGCAGTTACATGGTGATTACATGGGCTCTCGGCTGAACAGCAACAAGGGGTTTTATTTTCTGTGATGAATGAGCATTTTTAGTGTCTGAAGTAGCAGCTGTCACACAGCTCATACTTTTGCCAAGAAAGTAATTCAGAGGGGAAGGATAAATTTTAACTCAACTTCTTTTTTGTTTTGAGATTTAGGATCAAAGATTAACAAAAAAGCCCCCAGTCCTCAGGATCCAGCCACACCCAGGCACTGGGCCAGCTGTGGATGCTGCCACCACTGCAGGGTCCTCTGGGACTTCTGGGCACAGGGCAGGACGGCAGTGATGTCACCTCCCAGCCTGTTCCACCCTTCACCACAGCCCAACACCTTCCCGTGGCCTCTGTCCATCCATCCATATGACCCGGGGTAACAGTGTCAACACCTCCAGCCCCACAGGAGGTGGGGGCAGCTGTCCCAGCCTTCACCAGGGCTGTTTTGAGGTGCAGTATCCCTGAGGGAACTCGCACCACATGCGATACTCAGATGTCAGGGCATTGGACACATGGCAGCTCTGGGGTTTGTTTGCTGCAGCTCCCCAGTGCCTGAGCAAGAGCTTCAGGATAAGATCCACTACCTGAGCACTTACTCAGAGATGTTACTGGGTCCCTCATGATTGACTCTATTGCCGAGAGTTCTCTGATGGAAAAAATCTATTTAATTTTGTGGTCTGTTAGCAATTTAAGTTGAAGAAATGGTGTTCAGTTCCATTGTTTTCAGCCCATGATGTTCATGTGAAAGGTTTCTTTGATTCAGGATGCTGCAGTGCAGGAAGGAACTGCAGACACTATGCAACAGCACATTGGTGAAAACAGAGATAATTGATCAGGAGCTGATTGAAAGCAAGATACCAATGTTGTTTATTTAAAGGGATGTCAGCAACTTAAAATTCATGTTTAATTTATCAGTTAATTCACATGCTAAGATTGGAGAGATTTTGCACTGATTCCAAGAGAATGAGACCAGGAATGGGTGGTTTTCCCTGTCTCACGTCTTCTTCGCTTTATGCTCTTGGCCGCATCTCTGCTGTATTCTGCACTCCCTTAGAGCACAGACCTTGTGGAAGCACTTGCAGTAGTAAAACCAAACACACAGTGTTGTTGCCGGCCAAGAGCCCGGTGCATGGCCTGTGTTCAAAGCTTCCCTTAGCACCAGGGCTGCCCTCATGGTGTGTCACACCTGGCACCCAGGGCAGGAGTGTCCAGCAGGAGCTGGTTATTGTAGCCAGCTCCCCGGAATCCAGGAGGCTTGGGGTAATGGGTGGTTTTCATCCTCCCCCTCCTCTCTCTGAATTTCTTTTCTGGTTTGCATTAATCAGCTTCATTGTTCTAGTCAGAATATCTAGAACACAAGCACGGCATTTGTCTCTTGGAACTGGTTCTGGGTATGGGAGGGCAGGTGCTAGGCCAGTGCAGTGTTGCAGATACCAACCCCCTCGTTCTTCCTTGGTCCATATCCTCCCTGCCCAGGATGCAGCTCTGCAGCCAGGGAGGGAGATGCGTACCAAGAGCCCCAACAGGGGCAGGCAAGACGGGCCATGTGTGATGAACCAGGGTTGTGCGAGGCTGCCAAGGCAGGGCTGAGCCCTAATCCCAGCCAGGCCGCGGGCACAGCACTCAGCACAGCGCTGTCCTTGTGTGACTGCAGTTCAGCAGAGCAGGATCTCACTTCATTCACTCTGACCAAATTACGAGCAGTCATGCCGGGGCTCTGCTTTCACAAATGAAATACATGCTGAGCTGGCTGCTCCGTTTGCCAGGAGGCTGCTGATGGGTGACCCAGTGCAGTGCTCACGATCTGGTGTTTTCCTGATTTCACCAACCTCCTCCAGTACTTTATTGATACCAAGGGGCACCAGAGCAGCTGCAGCCCAGAGGAGAGGTCAGTCTTGCTGCTGGCACAGGGCAGACACAAAAAGAGGTTTTCCTGTGTCACAAGGAGCTCAGCTTTCCTGTGCTGCATGTGGCCTGGTTTGGGTTACAGACCAGCTTGTAGAAATGCACCAAAACGTGTACCCACTTCCTGACACACAGCCACCTGCACCAGCTCCTGGAGACCTCATGGAGGAAGGATGCTCCACCAGCACCATGTCCCCCACATGCCATGTCTATTGTTATTTATCCTGCTTGAAGTGTCAGTGCAGACACTGGTGTAGCACTTAACGTACTGAACTTGGCCCACAAACTCTGTAGTGACATTAAGCAAATCTGCTTCTTATTGTTATGTATCTGTTTAACGAAGCAGCAGGCACAGCTCCATAATTAAGGTCAGGCTGTGTTTCACTCAAAGTAAAACTCATTGCAAACTCTCTCTGAAGTGTCATTTTCAAAAGAAAGTTCCTTCTGAGATTTTACAAGAAAACTTCTTATTTAGGTTAGTGCTTTCAGTGGGAATTTCCCTGAAGGGGAAGATTTTATATCCCAGGATCAAACAAAATAAATCCTCTCAAGTAGTGAAAAATAATGACTAAAAGTGTCTATTAATCCTGAATAAAAATTGCTGGGTCTTTTACTAGCTGTCCTGCTAGTTCTGGACAGGCAGAGCAGGGGTGGAGTCAGAGGCGAGGAGCATATGTGCTGTGGTCATGTGGAAGCAGAAAGGGTCACTGGCACGGGCAGAGCTGTGGATGCAGACTGCAGGGATGTGGACCCAAGTGAGTTGGGTGAGATGAAGCTGGGGATAGAGGGCCAGAAAGAGCACCAGGATCCTGCCAGTGTGTCACCTGGGAGGTCAGGGGTACCCTCAGCTCAGCCCTTAGGGAAGGTCAGAGGAGCACTGGAGGATGCGGCACACTGAGCCAGGCACCCGCACACCAGGGGCTGAGGATGCTCTCGTGCCAGGCTGGGGTGTCTGATGGGACCCCCATGGCCGTGGCAGGGCAGTGATGGGGAGCAGTGGCATGAACTCACATCTGTATGTCTTGAACTGATTGGGAGCCCGCAGGCAGCAGGGCGGCCCCGTGACAGGCTCCCCTCGCCCAGCAGCGGGTGTCCCACGCACCGGGGACTGTGGGCTTTCCCTGGCTGGGAATGACATGATTAATGGGCTCATTACTGCAGCTTTCACTGCACTGCCTGACACACGCTCTCGTGCTTGTACACAACTGTGGAGTCCTCGCTCCTGGTGCCAGCTCTGATTCATATGTCAATAAACAGTGGAAAGAGAAGCAGTTTTCCCTGCCAAACCAAACAAACAGTATCTTTTTGGTCAGGGCTACAGCATCCCTGTGAAACCAGTGCCAAGGATGTGCTGACGTGATTCCCTGCTCTCCCGACACTCTCCACGCCATACCCATTTGTCAGCAGCCCTCAGCAGGTGTGGGGCACCCTGGCCCAAAATGTCCCCGCTCCCAGAGGGAAAGTGCCTTCCTCTGCCAGACACCTTACAGCCAAAAGTGGAAAGGGATGGGGGAATGCATTGTTTAATGGTACTTTTATCAATAAAAAGGAATTATTGGCCTGTATCCCTCCTGAAACTTTAATAAAAGTCAAATGATAGTTTTGTCTTCTCTCCTTTTTCATTTATTTCTAATTCAGACCTGCACTGGGGTCAGATCAAGAATGCTTTTAATCTTTCCAGCAGGCCTGGTGGAGGCATGACCAGAAGCAGGATGGGCAGGAGGAGACTGCCTGGGCTCTCCACCACCGCGGCACCCCCAGGACAGCCACTGGCACTGTGCCAGGCCCTGACTGGGAGCCATGTCCCATGGCCCCTGGAGTTCCTGCCACACCTTCCCCTGGCAGTCAGCCCTTTCAGCATGCAGGGTGCTCTTCAAGTAAGTCTGAGAGCTGCACATTGATTCACATCAGCCGATAAAGTGGCTCAAGATTTAGGTCCTTGCACCTTGAATAAGCCTGACAGCACCGATGAGGAGTGCAGAGGTGCCGGGGCAGACAGGGGTGCTGGGTGAGCCCAGGTCAGGGCACTGACAGAGCTCTATTCACTTTAACACTTCACGACCCCAAAGCCTGGCCATGCAGACTCTTCCAGATCAAATTCCACACTGATTTGGTGGAAACAGCTGGATTTGCCAAAGGATAAAGGAAAGTGTTTTCCATTAACACATCTAACACCCCCGTTAGTGCAGTTCTGGCTGTATGCAAGTGCTAATGAGATTTCACTGTGACACCGCAGGAGGAGAGACAGTAATTGGGGCGTTTTCTGTTCATGGCTAGAGTGGCTGAATTAATTACTGGAATTAATCCTTCTGCAGGAGGCAGAAGCTCTCGTGAGGGGAAGCAGGAAGAAATGAGTTGATTTGGTGCGGTTATCATCTGACTGAGGACAGGTGCAAGCACAGGTAATAACAAATGTCGCTGTGGCAGCATGGGTGGCCTTGCTGGGGAGATGGGTGCAGGCACAGAGAGCAGAGGGACATGGCAACAGTCATGGAGAGCAGAGGGACAGCGAGGGCAGGCATGGAAAGCAGAGGGATGTGTGGGCACTCTGAGCAACCTTAGCTTGCTCTTTACTTCCCTGAAGGTTTTGTGTGTACCATGTCTGTTATCCAGGGAGCATCTGGGTGGGCGAAGGTGGCCCTGGAGGAGGTATTGGCTCCCAGGGTGTCCCAGCACCACTCACAGAGGACTTCCCATTCTGACACTGCTGCCGGCACCCCAGGCAGACCCCATGGGAGGGTGATGGGCTCTGCAGTTCTGGCCCCATGGAGCAGCTCTGGCTCTCTTGTAAGAGCTCAGTTCCTAGGGAGCTGCCCCACGCTGCCCAGGGATGTTCTGGAAAGCTGAAAGAGGAATGCAGCTACAGAAGGAAATATTTCTCATCTTAGCAAATGAGAAAAGAGAAAAATAAGGTGAGTGAATGTTTTATTTAATGGACAATTTAATTGCTGACATCTGTGATAAAAGCTGCGGTTTTTTTCCAAACTGGAATTTGTTTCTATCTAAGGATGAAGCAGGGATGTGGGGGCAAATTCTTTGGAAAGTCCCTTTGAGTCCTGTCCAAGGAGGACGGGGAATGAAATGTGGCACATGTTAAACATGTAAATGAGGTACTGATTTACTGATTTATCTGTTTCTCACATGAGATCTTCTTTGGCTGCATCAAAATTACTGTATTATTTATAAGTCTTAAACATTTAAAATTAGATGTGTGGTTTTAAAACAAAACATCAAAACCTTAATGCAAACCACATTGTTTCAATAAGAAATTAGATTTAAAAAAAGCAAATTCAAAAAATTTCTGTGCTGGATCAAACCTGCACCTCATGTGGTTCACATCCATGTTGGATCTGTTCTGTAGGACTGGGTTCTCTTTGCAATGATTTGCGACAGTGAACTCAAAATAAACAGATCTGGTTTCATTCATGGAATATTTCCTTGTTATTGAAAAGCATCATTTTCTGCACTGTCCCTTGACATTTCTTGGGGAAATCCTGGAGACTCCTAGCTCACTGGAGGCACCAGGACACCCCACTGGAGCCAGCAGTGTGATGTGCAGGGAGCTGCTCTCCTGCCATGCTGCCAAGGGTTTGGGGGCTGCTGCTTCACTCTCCATGGACTGTGACAGTCCCTCCAAGGGAACAGAACCTTCCCCAGGGCAGCTGCCCTTGCTAGCCTGCTTGATAAAGGATTCGGAGGGATCTGCAGAGCACCATTAACTTCTGACTGTCCAAAAGCAAGATGAAGTGTGATAAGGACTGCCAGCTTACCTGCCAGTTTGCCCACTTAAGAGGCATGGGCCTGCTGCTCTGGAGCCAGCAGAGCTGCACCTGCTGAGGAGATTGAAGGGCTGAAGCTTCTCTGGTCACTGACTTTATGGAGCAGCATGAATCATGCCTCCAAGCATTGTGGAGACTGGGCTTGATAGTATGACCACCTCCAGCTTCTAGCCATTCATGCAACTGGTGTGTTCTGCAAAACAGGGGAAAAACCTGACGCCTCTCACTTACCCTCAGGGACCATTGCCCTGGCACGGCACCCCATAAGCGTGTCATCAGTGAAACACAAACCACATGACAGTGAAGTCAACCACAGTCAGTGCTGCACCAGCTGGTTTGCACTTCCTCTGTAATTGTACTTGCAACAAAGCTCTGTTCACTTTGTTCACCTCTGTTATGGAGGATGAAGGACTCTGGGACTCCACAGCATGGGACAAGGCTCACTGGGCAGGGGTATGTGCTGTGGGCCATGCTGTAACTAGTCTATCACTTCACAGTGCCTAATGTTCCCAAAATGGGCAGCTTTCTCCCCACAAGGTCAGGAAGGATCAAAACCCCTCTGAACAGGAGAACAGGCCCCTTGCCCAGTGGCAGGCCCAGGGCTGGCAGCAGCAGAGAGAGCATGGCATGGAGCTGTCCTGCACCCTGGTGCGAGCAGAGACCGTGGGCGGAGGGAGCCTGGTGTGGAGCTGTCCCACTGCTGGGGTGCCAGCAACAAGACAAAGTATCACCCCATAAACATGGAGCAGAGCAGAAAGCAAGCCGTGGCTCTCCATGCCGCCAGGCTGCCATCAGTGTGTGTGCTGGCGGGTCCCAGATGTCACTGCCTATTGTCATCGTGGGGGTCCTTTTTCAGCCTCTGCCCAGTGGTCCTGATGTATTTTTTCATTTGTGGTGTTTGTCACAGTGAGTCAGCATTACCCTCTACAACTCATCCCTCCATCCTTCTCAACACCCGCTCTGCACTCGGGAAGCTGGGAATCTTACTGGAGGACAGGAAGCGTTTGCTAATACCCCATTTAATGCACATTTTTCTAAGAGCAATGGAGGAGCTTAGGGAAAAAGCATGAACTGCAGGAATTGCTCATTTCATTTCCTGTGGTTTCATAATTTTGTTGCTTACCAATTTTGAATTTCAAAAAGCTTGTGGTTTCCCTACAGCCCTCATCTGAGGGGAGGACACATTTCAGTAGCATTCTGAGCTGACATGAGATCGCAAACAAAAATAGTACTATGGCAACTGGCATACTGAGCTATGAGAGAAAGAAACACAACCCCCCTCTGGCTGCGTTTGGCCAGGTGAGGCAGCAAAGCAGAACCCCCAGTGTCAGCAGGTCACCCCGAGCATCTGGGAGGGATGGTGTGGGTGTTCCCACACCAGGGGCAAGCAGTCCATCACTGCTGACAGATCACAGAGCATGCCTGAGCAATGGGAGACAGACAGCAGCACAGGGAGGGGACAGAAGTGGGGGAGTGGGTGCCTCTCTCCCCTCTTTGAGCAGGTTCCTGTCTTGCTATGGCCAGTGCAGCCAGTGCTGCTGAGCTCAAGGTGGGCATGGGTTCTGCTCACCACCCTATGGGCTTGGAACTTGACCTCTGCTACGAGAGTTAAGTGGGTGACCCAGAGAGACATTTGTGCTGTTCCAGCTAATGAACAGTTCAGGGATGTCAGCAGGATGAGCCCTGCTGTCTCAGGTGGCCTTGGGCCAGGTCTGTAACAGCTGAGCCCACTGCGATGCTCGCCCCAGCCTCAGGCCTCATGCAGGAGCAGTGCTGGGACACACGGAAACATGTCCCCAGGTGCCTCTCTGGAATGATCCACAGGTCACTTGGATTAGATACAGTGATAGCTGTGACCATCATCCTCTGGACACTACTGAGGAGTCAATTTGTATTTATTGAAAATAAACTTTCAGAGGTAAAGAGAAGCCTATTGGTGAGAAAAATAGTTTTGTGAGCTCAGAATTTATAGCCTGCCTCCATAAAGCTGTCCAGAATCTGTGGATCTTTCCTTCGGATACTCATGTTAAAATAATTTTCATTCTGTTAAATGAAAAGTGCTTTAAGTTTGGCAGGGTTGTGCTGCTCATGCTCTCACCACTTCATAAATAATACTTTATAATAACAGCTCAGAATAAAACAAAAAAAAAAGGAGGGGGGGCCAAGGTCTGTGCAGAGTTCTCCTTGTCGGCTGTAAATACCTCTCGTCATGATGTCAGCCGCTCTGACAGAGGATCTGCCCAAATCACTACCACATGTGGAGCCAGGGGTTGGGCTTTACCTGGACTTTCCACTTAGTGAGTAATGTGGCTCGCAGTCCTGGCAGCATTCACATGACGTGGGGCTGCAGACTCCTCTCTACTTTCCTGTGAACCAGTTACTAATATTGGACAGTGCAACTTCATCAAATTCTATTTTCCCTGAACTTTTTCATCCTCTGAATAAAAATCCCTTCACACTTTCCTGAGCATCTCTGATATTATTTAATTCAAAACACGCAGTCACGGGAGCAGGAGAAGGATGAGCGCTCCTCATTCAGACAGAAACCAGAACCCTGTCAGGCTGAAGCGAGATGGTCTCATCACTGGGAAGGCACTGAAGTAAGTGTCAAGAAACAAACTTCTTGCAGCAGAAGATACATCCAACAGTTTGAGGCTTGCTGCAGCATTGCAAAATACGCTCTGTGGCCTGAGACGCCCTGCTTGCACCCTGCAGACTGCCAGCAGGCCTTGGGAGCAGGCAAAGACGGCTGGGGTCCTCAGTCCTTCCCGCTTCATCTGGCGGGAGAGGCAGTGTCCTCGTGTTTGGAACGAGGAGGGGCTGGGCAGATGGTCAGGGATAAACCTGGGGCAGCACAGTCTCCACTGTCACCCCACGGCCATCCCACTCTGTGCCTGCCCTGGCTCCCACTGGTCATCCCAGGAACACAGGGTGCAGAGGACCAATAATACTCTCAATGACCCTTGAAAATTGCTTACCGGCCCTTGAAGGGGCTGAATTAATGGAATCTGCTCAGACGTGGCCTGGGTGTGACAGAGCCCGGGGCGAGATCTGTCCCTCGCCCTGAAGAGCAGCCGGGGTGCGGAGCACGACCGCCCTCTCTCTGCAGGGCTCAAAGAGCTTTTCGTCTCCGCATGGCTCCGCACCCATGATTCTAATTAGCCTGCTCTGTGAAGTGGTTTGGGGATGCAGCTCGTACGAAAAGCACAGCAAAACCAAGCACAGACAAGCACTAAATAGCAGAAGGACGTGTCCACATGTGGCAGCTGTTAGTCACATTGCCGGGCCCTTTGTCTGGGGGGACTCAGCCACACACGCCCGGTGCTGCCACAAGGAAAGCGCAGGGAGCCAAGCAGGCACGAGCAAATGGTGTATTTCGGCCAAAACCTTGAGAGCTGTGTGTGATAACCCCTCGCCAACATCTCACTGCAGCAAAGTGTGTCTAGCGCGTGTTTGTCTGGAGGCACCGGGAGCTTTGACCCCATGGGAAGCTGCTGCTCCTGAGCCCCCTGAGGCTTGTGCGGGTGCTCAGGTCAATGACACTCCTGTGGGTGTTTCCTGAGCCAGGACAAGGAGACCCCAGGCTATTGGAAGGACGGCAGCTTGTCACCCGGCTACAGGCTCCGTTATCCAGCCCTGGCCCCAGCTTTTGTGTTAGCGGGAGGGAAATCTCCGAGGATTTGGCTCGGAACAGACAATGATGCCATAAGCACAGTTTTTCTCAGTGCCAATGAGTCTAATCTAATAAAAGGGGGAAATTTCCACTGACCGCAGGGGAGCGGGATGGTTGAGACGGAAAAAAGAGGTGGAAAATTATTTATGACAGTGTAATTGCATTTGAGACAACTTGTATCCAGCCAAGATTCCACAAGAAATTTAGGAAAGAACAACTTTAGGTCAATCTGATCTGTTGTCCTGTGTGTAGTGGAGGGAAACTTCCCTTGTGAAAATTGGACTCTGCAACCATATAAGAACTTATAATTAAAATTAATGTGGAAAATAAATTGCTGGCTGGCATCCCTGTTAGTGACGGACACTCACTGTAACTCTGCTGTCCTGAGACAGCAGCACGTCCCAGTGTGCCCAGCCCTGCCAAGCTGGCATCTTCCTCTGGTTCCCTTAAAATCGGGTTTTATTGTCCCTGGGGCTGGAGGGAGGAACAAAAGGATGTCAGAGCTGTGGGCAGGGTGGCAGTGGCTGCGTAACTCCGGCGAGGCAAGGAGGGGCCTGCTCACACCCTGGCTGAGGGCAGGACTCCACGCTCTGCTCCCGGCCATGCCTCATCCTCAGGGGCCCCCCAGTACCTATCTGGGGGGCAGTTCTGGAGCAGTGGAGTTTCATGCCCCAGCAGATGCTGGGTCACTCTCCCTGTGGCCTCCTGGTGCCATCAGCTGCTCCCTGGCCAGCACGAGGGCTCAGACCTTGAGTAAATGATGAGAATACGCTGCAGTCTGGCTCCAGCTGGGCTCCTGGGCATCACACTTCCAAGCTTTTCTCTGACACCAGGGTAACCAGAAACCTTCATTTTTTCAAATACAGGTGAGACTAAATGAACGGCAAGAGCCTCTCTGGGCTTGTTTACTGGAGTCCAGAAGCTGGAGCTTTCTGAAAACCCACCAGTTCCTGAAAAAGAGTGGCATTGTTGTTACAGCCAGAGCTGTTTGTTCTCTTCAGCAGAAACCTGGGACTTCAAGGAGTCCTCCATGCCAGCAGGGCACTGAGAGGACTCCAGAGCTGTTGTCTCTGCACAGAGGGATTCCTAAGTTTTAACCTGGCTTTTTTAAAGAATGTGCTGCTAATTCCAGTGGTAATTTTATTATGTGTCATTTCCCTCCATTATTTGGTTCAAAAGATGAAGACTAAACGTAGATTTTAAAATTATCCAGATTGCAGATCTTAAACCTGGGAAAGCTTCAATCTCATCTTTTGTTTTCATTTCTGGACTTTTGCAGGTCTGCAAATGTGTTTGTTTTAATAATGCAGCTGCAGAACAGATTAAAAAAATCAAGCATTGCTGGCATTTAGTATCTCTAAGCCAGCAGTAAGACAAGTCTGCCGACGGTTTACTTAATGTTCAACAGCCTTTTCTGATTAAGCAAAAGGTTTGAAGTGATTATAGTTTATTTACAACAAAAGTGGACTTAAATGAGAGTTAATTCCTCTCCCTCCTCCCTCATTGGGCCGTGTGCCAGTCACCATGTGTCTGCTTCGCTCCCTCTTCAAGAGCATCCACGGAAGCCATGGCAGATGTTCCCATCAGGCTCTCCAAGAAGAGGTTCTCCTCCAGGAGCCCTATGGAGGTGCCCCTGGGGCCCCAGCTCAGCCCTGGCATTGTCTCAGGTGGGAGCCTTGTTCATTTCCCTGTAGAAGGTCCAGCATTTCTATTGCATGAGGAAATTTTAATTTCAAGCACCAACAAGTTTTATTTCTCATCTTGTTAATCAAATAACCTTGAAAAGCAAGAGGTCAGTGTGATGAGCAGTGGCAGCAGCCCCTGGAGCTGGAGTATCATGTCCCACCATGGCCCTGTAATCCAGAGAGACAGCAAGAAGGGAAAAAACAGAAAGAACGGGTGAGTGCTGGAAAAGAAGAGGCAAAATTCACTCCCAAGAGATGCAACAGCTAAGGGGATTTTAAAAAAAAATTAAGTGGATTTTGATTTGTTTTCCGGGCAAAATATTTCCAATAGAACCTTGCACATGGGTTGGTTTGTTTGTTTGCGGTAGACATCAACATTTGCCATTGTATAAAAAAAGCTGGAGGGGCAGCATCCAGGGGCTCTTCCCGATGACTCACCTGGGACTCCCTGCCACTGCCTGGCCCTGCCGGCTCCTGGCTCCACCTTCAACACCTGCCACAGGTGCAAGGCACAGCTGGGGGCTGTAATAAGGTCATTATGTAGACACTAATGGCACTTACTGGGCACGTGGTGCTGGGCACCTGCTGATAACGGGCTGGTGCTCACTGGGAACAGACCACTCTCAGCCAGGAACGCCCTTCCAAAAGCATCTCCTCCCTGGTGGGCAGGTGCATTTTCATGTTGCGAACCTGGCAAGTCTCAGACCTCCCCTGAGCACCTGCAGAGAGTGCGGGGGGAGATGGGGACACAAGCTCTCTGATGTCCTGGCGCCAAGAGTCTCTGGCTTCCCCCCATTTGCACAAACACGTCTGAAGACTTTTCTGGTCTCTGTTGAACACTCATCCCCCCCTGTGCTTTTTTTTCACTTTCATGGCATCATTTCCCTGTCAACTGGAAGTAATTTTCCTATAAAAATGTAAAATTGCTTCTCCAAACGAGCCATCAAGTGAAACGCCACTCGCCAGTGTGGTGAAATGCTTCGAGCGCAGCTTGGCGCCAGGGTCACCAGGGCGCTGCCTCGGGGGAGATTTGGCATTTCCCAGCAGCAGCGGCAGCTGAATGGACACAATGAGGCCAGCGGGCCCCAGGGCCAGCACCAGGCACTGCCCCTGTCCCTACCTACCAGATCAATGGAGGCCCCAGCTCTCACCGGCAGGGAGTGCAAGGAAGAAAGACACAAAAGCTTCAGAGAGTGAATAAACTCAATTAGATCGCTGTAATTGCAACAAGAATTAGTGTGGGGGTCGGGCACATGTGCCGGCACAGAGCAGTAATTAAAAGTGCCATGTTTGCCATGCTGGGGAGGACGCCTGCTGGGTCCCAGCAGTGCCCTTTGAAAAGCTCCATGATGGAGCTTCGAGCCTGGATAAATACAAATGTCAGTGCCTCGCAGCCTGTGGGGGGACTCTCAATCCACAGCTCAGTGGGAGAATCCCCTGCTTTACATTCCCATCAGTTGGGCTAATTTCAGAGTCAGGCTTTGATGTGCTTTGGGGAGCCCTGTGTGCTACACACTTTCCCAGCGAGGCATCCTCTCCCTTTCTCAAATGCTTTATTAATTTTCTCCTGTGGTTTTTTTATCCTCCCTTTCTCTAGGGCCTGCCTGCAAGTTCTCTTTTGTGCTCACCCAGCAGGGTCCATAGCGGAGAATTTATATCATCCTGAAATATACATAAAGAAGGGATAAAAGAGGAGATGGAGGAACCTCTGGAGACCAGAGTGACAATCTGTCCTGGGAGCAAGGGTCCCCTTCCTCTGGCCGCTGGCCCCATGTGGCCCCAGCACTGATGGCACCAGTTTCCCAGCTGCATCTGGAGCTGCACCTCCCCACCTCTGCCATCAGCATGGGGACAAATCCGCATGATCCCCCAAAGAACAGCAGAGGCGACAGTAGGCTGTTAACCAGGGCTTCCCAGAGCAAGTGTGCAGTGGGAAGGATGGAGCAAGTGGTCAGGGGTCCCTCTGGGCCACCTGCCCACAGCCACTGTGAAGGGCAGTGGTGCCACCAGCATGGGCACAGCACCTGCCAGGCACTGGCAGGGCAGGCTGTGACATGCAGGTGGTGGCACTGCCATGGCACAGACTGCTTCTGGCGCTGCCAGATGCAGGATCCTCACAGCCCTCAGTCCCCTTCCTGAGGTACAGTGGCAGCACTGGTTGTGCCCGGCACAGGGCCCTGCCCACACGGATGTGGTACCTGGAGGTTCCCTTGCCCCTGCAGCATCCCTAGTGCTCACCGGGAGCAGCCAGCACCCACTGGGCACTGTAGCTGTGGCCCTGGGAGCATCGCTGCTGGGGTGTGCAGCCTCCCCTTCATATCCCTCCATGAAACTCCAGCCTCCTCTGCTCCATCGCTTTCCCCTCACCTGCCCCCCTTGTCCCACCCCGGGATGCTGCTGCGCAATGGTGACACCCACACACCACAGTGAGCAGCCCAGGCTGCCCAACTCCTCTGAAGCTGGCATCCAGCTCCCTTCCTGTTTTTTATTATCTACTGAATTTGGCATGAAGGGGATTCTCTCCCCACATCCCGTTGGCACAAAAAAGGCTCAAAAACCAGCAAAACCATTGTTTGTGCTTGAAGGGTGGGGACCAGCATGAGGAGAACAGCATGTTTAGAGCCCAGAGCTAGGAACCATAAGAGTATCTGGAACAGTTAGTGGGACAGGGGCGTTACAATTAAATAAAAATGGGCGATTACAGAACCGTTCCCTGGCTCTGACACACACGAGAACAGTTTCAGCACGTGCCTGAGCATGCCATTAGAGGGGATTCCTCTCCTACAGGCCCAGAATAAATGGAGTTTTCATCAGGAAAGGCTGAGGTTGGTGTGACTTCCATGCATGGAACAGAGGAGCAGAGCTGCCCTTTGCCAGGACGTGGCACAGAGGCATCTCCCACTGGAGGCAATGCGTGACTCCAGTGAAATAAGCCACATTCCTGGGGCCCAGAGAGGCCCCAGGGGAGCCACAGCATGATGGTGGTTTCCACTGACCACAGCCACTGCCACAGCCTGCTCCCCACACGTGGTGGGGAGGCTCCTGCACCTGCCAAGCTCCCCAGCCCCTTTGAGGGGACAGGATGTTCAGCCTTGGCTGTCGGTCTGCAGTTGGAGTGGAGATTCCGAGCCAGCTTTCTCTTTTAGCAAGTCTCTGAGGAGCATTTGTGCCCTGTCCCTCCAGTTCCTGCTGTTTGGAGGGAACTGGCAGGGCTGGACAGCACAGCATTTGCAGATATACAAGTCCTGCAGAAAAAATCCTACTGTTCAAGGACCTCAGCCCCATCCTCTGAAATGTGCTGTTTTCATTAAAGCAGTGAAATCGGATTTCAAAAAACCCAGGCTTGGACAGTGGCCCTTGATTTGGGCCTGAGGAACAAGATCCAGAAGCAAAACAAAGGCTGTTTCCACAATGGTTGAAGGGAAAGGGAACCGGTCCAATTGCAAAACTTGGATCCTGGCATTGAGGGAGTCTTTGTGTGCAAGACCTGTGGCAATGGATGGCAATGACTTCGGGAAATTCAATACTCCCCTAGCTCATAAACAGAAAACAAGGAAAATAAACTTGGGCAGATGGGAGGAAGCAGAGAGCCAAGCCGTGGATTTCTGCTGGGCTGGAAAAGAGCCTGGCTGTCCCCGGACGCAGGTCCTGGGCTCAATGGCTACCAAGGCGGTGTCGGGATGCTCGGGGCTGCGGTGCCAGGCACTGGGCAGTGAGCAGTGGGCTGGGCACCTGTAGGAGGCAGCAGTCACCCCTCTGCCATGGGCACTGGGTGGGAGGAAAGGCCACAAGAAGTCAGAGTAGGAGAGACGTGCGGGAGTAGCGTGGCAGGAGCCCCGTGCCGCCAGACAGGAGCAGGGATGGTGGCAGTGCCGGTGCCCACCACAGCTTGCCCCAGGGCACAGTGGAGGGGACAGTGGCAGATTGCCTTGTGCCATTTCTTCTGAAAGCTGGAAACACTTGGCCATGGCAGAGACGGGTGGGATTGTTGCCTTTCCCTGGACTTAGAATTAAAAGCCAAACACGGTTAGAGGGGAAAAAAGGGTTTTACCTCTGTATTTATTCAGGATCCTCTGGTACACCACATCCAGCTAGAAAGCACCCCCGAATGCACACCGAAAATGCACACCCGAAAGTGCCCACCAGGATGCCCACCCCAAACAATGCACACACACGATGATTCACGTATACAGTTACAGACCTTGCAAATTAGCATATCTATCGAAGATTCCCCAATGAGAGGCTCAAGAGGAACCCCATCTTGAGGAACCTTCCCCCTGGATAGGCCTATCTTAGTTTACAGAATGTGTTCTGGAGAGGACCTTGGGGTCTGGGGCTTTTTGACCCAACTGCGAGGCTTCCAAGATGTTTAGTCTCTTGGCTTAATGGAACTTTGGGTCTAAGCGAGTTGTCAGACATAGGGAATTACAAGTATGTGGGCTGAAAGCACTAAGGATACATAAAGGCTGTATAAAAGGGTATATGAAAAGGGTATATAAGAGGGGTATATGAAAAGCAAAAAATCATCATGGCATCAGGATGACCACTTGAAAAGACAAGAAGTTCCTCTGCCAGCCTCCTCCCAGCATACGCTGGTGTATGATGGTGCCACTGGATCCCTCTTGCAAACCCTCCACTTGTGCAACATCCTGGGGCAGCTCCTTGTCTTGGCATTTCCACCTCCTCCTGCCTGCTTCCAGCTCTTCAGTGGAGGAGAGTCGGGATCCATGCACAGTGCCCAGGTTGGGAATCAAAGCCTGTTTGCCTTAAACCACTCACCGTCATTGCTGTGTGGCAGACGAGCAGCCCCACTGCGCACACCAGGCAACGACGTGATGACTGGGGGTGCAACAAGAGCAGGGAAGGGCTTTGATGGGATGAGGGCAGCAGTTAAAAGTTCAGTGAAAGAAATTACTTTTGAAAAAAGCTTTTGAGAAACAGAGCTGATGACTCCATACACCCTCAAATCCACTGCCAGATGATGCCAGTTCTTGTTCAGAAACCCAAGAGCTAACTCTTGGCCACAGACAAGAGGAACCAGTATTTAGACCATTTATGGGCCACAGAGGGTCAGCGGAGATATGAAATCTGTGGATTCATTGAATTCCCTCAGTACCACAACTCCACATTTGCAATTACAAATTCATGGAGCTCAGCATCGTGCCTGCCACCAAGCACTGCCTGTAACCCCTCTGTGGCCCTGGAGCCAAGCTGGCTGCCCCCATGCCACGCCAGGCACCAGCCTTGGGTGCACCCCAGGGGGACAGCATGACACAAAATCTCCCCCAAAATCTGGTATGCAGACACTCGAGTGTCCCAAGTTACCCAGCTCACTCCACAGGAGCAGTGTCTGTGTGTGTGTGTGTGTGTGTGTGTGTGTGTGTGTGTGTGTGTGTGTGTGTGTGTGTGTGTGTGTGTGTGTGTGTATGAGTGTAGGAAAATCTATGGAATTTTTATGATAAATTGTCTTTCTTTTGGCTCAGAAGGAGAAGCAGCATCCTCCCCCTCAATTTGGGCAATCATCCTTAGTTATTTAAAGTTTTAAACTCCTGGCTTATAACAGAAAAGCAACCACGAGTGGAGCAGGATGGCTGAGCTGTGTGTGCTGGGACACAGCGCCAATGCCTGTGCAGCATCGGCCTGGCATCGCCAGAGCAGGGCAGCAGCGCCAGAGCAGGGCCAGCACCACTGCCCGGACCCCAACCTGCCCCTCCGTCTGCAGCACCAGGGCCAAGGGGCAGGACCTGCCCAGCCCAGTGCTCTGACTGTCCCTGCCATGAGGAAGCCTTTGCCTGCACAAACAAGCACAAACCAGACTAAAGAAATCCAAGCCAGCCACCTACTGCTGCTCCTTGGAAATTCAGAGCAGCATCATGCCTGACCTTCCTTTCTGACACAGAATCACATGAGAAATACTAGAGATAAAATACAGTGATATTTTGCTGGAGAAAAAAGATCATAAATCAGCTTGAGAAGCACACTTGAATTTTAGTGGAGTATGTCAAATACACTGTCCAGCCATTAAATTTCACAGGTTCAGTTTAAGAACTTCAGGAGATTGCTGGCATTGCCTGAAAGGGAGAAGAAAATTATAAACACATGCTGGGGGCTCCAAGTGAGACACAAAAATCTGGAGGATAATCCTTATTGCTATCTAAGATACAACCAAATAGGCACAATAAAGAATTCCATTCACCTGCCTGGAGGATGGCTGACCATAACCTCTAATGCCAGCAAGATTAAAGACAGTTCTTCAGAGGGAATGTGTTGGGGAGGTCGCGGGAGACATGCCTCATGCTATCATGGTCAACAAGTCTCGATTTATTGGAATTGATACAGTTCTTTTATACAGTGTTTAATTAGTTCATACATATTGCAAAAGTATAGCTTCTAATTGGTTAGTTTTTACTAGCGTAAGCATCTTGCTTCATTTCCCTTAAAGTTAGCCTTGCGATTAGCAGTTCCCGTAATTGTTCATCTTTCTACATTCCATAGTATATCTTTTTGCATACCATAGTACTTTCAATATGCCCTTTGTTATACAACATCTGTGCTCAAGGGCACACTGTTCTTGCCTCTAGTCCTGTATCTCCTTTAGACATTAACCAGTTTCACTGTATCATGTCCCTTGCTGCGCAGCCAGTCCTCTGACAAACTCTCTACAGGAATGGATCAGGTGTTTGTTGATGACCTCAGGTTTGCTCTGGCCCCGCCTGGCTCTTCCCAGCCCCAGCTGATCTCCTCCTGTGCCACTAGTCTGCAATGTTGCGCCGAGCAGCTGTGGCCGAGCAGCTGAGCATGATGCCCGTCTTGTACCCTCCCAGAGAACCCAGGCAGGCTGCTGTGCTGGCTCCCCGTGCCAGAGGACGCAGACACAGGGTGCAGCAGAGCCCATCACTGTGCAGTTGGATCTGGCCTGTGGGGTGAGGGTGTGTGGGAAACAGGGACCATCGCTTTGTGTGGTGGCTTTGGGAAAGCAGAGGAAGATATGCTGTACGCCGGGGGATGCAGAGAAAGTGAAGAGACAGAGTCACGGTGCTTTTGGACATCTGGGCCAGATGTCCAAAAACTGGCATAAAACTGGGCCTTTGGGAAGGCAGAGGGAGGTAGGAACCAGGGAGGATGAGGCCACACTGGCTCCTGAGACACGCTGTCCTTCAGACATTCTCACAACACTCTCCTGCCCAGCCTCAGGCACAGGTGATGCTGAACGTCCATGTGGAACACCAGCCCATGGGATGATGTACCAGGGGAGTTCCAGGACACAGGATGATATACCAGTAGAGCTCCACAATGCAGGATGGTGTACCAAGTGAGTTACCAAGATGTGGGATGCTGTGCTATGGGAGTGCCAGGATGCAGCTCTGGAAATGTGTCCAAGAGCCCTGCAGATCCAAACTCCCAGGAATAAGGATCTTGAATGGAGCAGTGTCATATGGATGTGAAGCACTGGGAGCTCAGGGGTGTCTATGCAGACACAGTGGGAAAGCCAAGAGGCACCATCAGCAGGGACTGTGGAGCTGGGAGACTCTGGATCCAAGGACATTGTTACTATACTTCAGATTATATAAATAACTCGCTGAATAAAACCACATGTGACCACATTCTGTTTCCCATCCCTCTGCTCTGCCGGCAGCACACAGGCTCTTGCAACACTTGTTTACTGGGGAGACTGTATATAAAGCGAAAATAATTTGCTGGGTCTTATGTTTTCACTTTAATTCTCAGTGTATAAAAAAAACCTGTGAATTTGCTAATGGGCTTTGAAAACATATTTTTAAAGCAAGGGCAGCATGACTCGGTGAGGTGCTACAAAGGATTACAGAAGGAACAAGGTTGGCTAGGAAAATTATTCCCTTGAGAAAATCTGTAACAGCTGAAAGGCCAGAGCCTTCTTCTTTCCAAGAAAATAAACATATTTCTGCATCCAAAATCAAGCTTCATCTCAGGCATGGAGTGAGCTTGTTTGTTCTCTGGTGTTTATGTGCCTCCCATAGCTTTGGTGTTCAATTTGACATTTCAAGGCCAAACATACACTCCATTCTCTCCCCAAAGGAAGATTCCTATTGTGTCTTTAAAGCACACTTTTCGACAGAGATAAATGACGATGAGCTTCAGGAGCGTCAGAGCCAGATGGTAAATTGAGATTCCTTTGTACGTTTCTCTATTTCACTTCAGAGTTGATCTTGCATAAAAATTTTTTTTTTTTTTGCATTAGCTCTGACTTGCAGACTGGAGGGAACCTCTGGAACAGGAGGATTTGCAAATAGTCTGCTCAAATGGGCCACAAACGCTCAGCTCGCTCTTTCCTGGTCATTATAATACACATGCTTTGGGAGTTTTGTACCCAGGGACAATTCAGAGCATTTGATTTGCTGGAGTTTTCTGTTAAACAGTGACCATGTCCAGGGGAGCAGCTCCTCCTGTCACTGGAAATGGGGGAATTGGTGTGAGCCTTTCACTTTTCCAGGCAGTGAATTGTTATTCCTTACTTGCAGCCTAAACCTCCTGGCGAATGGTCCCTAAAATTCTCCACAAACATTTGCCAATTCTTCTTCCAACAGCCATGAATACCTTGACAGGTGGGAAGGCAATAACTGGTGATCAGATTTACAATTTTACAATTTAATTTTACAAGGCCTGCTGGGGAAATACCCATGTCCTCTCCCATTATTCCTGCAGTTGCTGCCCCTCTGTGGGGACTCCGTCCTTCCCAGCAAGGGGATACAGTGCCTGCAGCTCTTTGCAGGGTCACAATAATCCAGCATATCTCCTGCCTCCAGGAAATTTTCACTGTTTTACCCCTTTCCATCTCCATGTCTCCTGTGAGCAGTGTGGGGAACACGCTGGATTTTCTGCATCACGTTAATCAGAACCAGACATGACTGCTGCTCCTTGAGCCCAAGCAGGAATTAACCTATCCTGCAGGATGAGGCTGTAATTGCCACTAGGCTCCCAAGATGAATGAGCTTTTAAGGACTGCCAGTTTCTGAATGGAGGCAGGAGGACCAGCAATAGCACCAACTTAACAACCAGCAGCCAGCGGCAGGAGCACATATGGAGGCAGCGTGGTTCAGCTGGAAATAAACCCTGGAGGTGTCAGGGCAGTGGATAAGGGCTCTGCTGGCAGTGGTGGAGGTGGAAAAGATGAAATTCTGGCTGCTGGAGAAACAAACAAGTCTGCCAGGCTGGACATGCGTGTGAGCCTTGCTTCCCTGTTCCAGCCTGGGGACCCGGAGCCGTGGCACTGGGGTTGACTCAGAGGCTGGCGGGCTGGAGAGGCTATCCCGGGCTGGAGAGGCTATCCCATGCTGTTGCAAAACAGCTGCTGGCTCACAGCTCCCACCAGGACACATCTCTGGCTGGGATTGTTTTAACTCAGCTGAGAAGCAGCAGAGAAAACCAGCAAACCAGGAGCAGGGTTTGGCCTCAGGAGACCACAGAAAGGCAACACACCCTGGGACCTCACAGAGCAGCACCTGCAGGGGCCATGGGCAGTGGCTGGGCAAGGACTGGGGGCTGCTCCTGCAAGTCGTGGTGGGGCCACCAATGGGCACCTGCTCTTCCACCGTGTCAACACTGCCACCTCTGCACCAGGCCCTATGGCACAGAGGGATACAGGGGACCTGCTGTGGCATTGGCCCTGAGTCTAAGCAGCTCTTGGAGACCAGTGCAGCAGCGAACACATTCAGAGTGCTGTACATCACCCTGCAGGCAGCTCCCTGAGCAGGGACAGCAGGACATGAAGGAGCCACAGCTAAGCTTAAACATCTGGTTCTGTGCATTCCTATATTGTAATAAAGTAAGTCTTCCCACAGATTTCACATCATCTTTGTCTGGGCATCACTAAACTGTGAAGAGAGAAGCTTTTTTTGTGGTTTTCAGAGGAACAAAGAGGCAATCTTCATCTGGTGAGGTGTCCTGGCAGCCTCCTGTGCTCCGAGGCTACATCTTGTGCTGTCAAGGCAGCCCCGTGTCCTGGGACAACTGCCTGGCCCGCAGCACCCAAACTGCAGAGCCTGGCAGGACTGTGGTTCCCAAGGCCTGGGGACGGTGAGAGAACCTCACTGCAGCCCACAAAGACCAGGAACAATAGCTCGCAAACAGAAAGAGGTACCAGAAACACACCTGCAATCTGGATCCCACCTTTTTCACCCCTGTTCAAGTAAAAGGGCAACAATGAACATAAAACAACTGCTTAAAGACTCACAGTCCCAATGACGTCCAGGGAGGACCATTCCCTGCAGCTCACCCAGGCCTCCACAGGAACAGCCTCAGCATCTCCCAGCATGGGCACAGAGACAAAAAAATGCATTTTCCCTGGAAAATATGTACCTGATGGAGGTGGCTCAGCAGAGGGAGTGGGCATAGAAACCCATGGAAAATTAACAGTGCAAAGCTGAAGCAAGCTGGATCAGATCATGCTTTGCATGGAGCACGGAGCTGTCTTCATTCCCTGGGAGCAGCCCTGAAGCCGTGCAGTCCCACACCTGCTCCCACAGGCTCCTCCCGGCACTGCTGCTGCACCATAGCTGCTCTGGGACTGTTGACCTTTAATCATGGCCTCCACTCGTCCTACTGTGAAGTGCTTGAGTGGGCTCTCTGCCCTGCCTGTCATCCTGTGAGGACAAGAAACTCTACAGCACCAACAGAATTGTGAAGAGAGTCCCCTTCTCTTCAGCTGGCCAACGCAGCCTGTAACCCATCGGCCCACTGTGTTTATTCAGAGTAGGCATGTTTAAGAGACTCTGGCCTTATCTTAAGTCTCCCACTTAAGCAGAGAAGAAAGGCTCACGGGGCTGTTGAAGGTCAGGGGAAAATTTGGCTCCAGCCACCCCTTTCAGATGATAAATGGCTGATGGGGGAATGTAGGGAAATGGGACAGACTTGGCTGTAAATGTGGGTGGACAAAGTGGTTTCAATAGAACCTGAGCATTTTGAGGAGGGGAATGTGGCCCCCACTCCCAAGCCTCCTCCTCAGGGCTCCTTGCCCCTGTTCCCTGGTACACACTTGCATGGGTCCCCATGGATCAGAGCAGGGAGACCCCAACTATAAGTCTTCAGTAGCCATTTTTCAGTGGGACTAAATTACATTTAGTCCATGACTTAGCAGTCTGTTTGGGAAAAGGGATTTCATTCCTTTGCTTCTTCTTGTCAGAATGGATTTGCTGATCCCAAACATGTTCCTCACACTTTATTTAGGGCTTATTATGCATCATTTACATTGCTGAGCTGTCACCAGCCTGTCTGCGCAGTACAAGCAGGCAGGCAATGCACTTCCCTGCCCTCTTGCTCTCCCAGATGTGGAGCTGGCAGGATAAGCAGTTAGGAGATCACTCGTCTGATAACATTTTCCTTTTTGGGGGTTATTCCACTCTGTGCAGGGGCCAGACAGGCTCAGAACAGATGGACATCTTCCCTCAGCTACATTCCCAGGAACAAGCGACCTGGAACAGGCAGTTTTGTGGGACAGGATTTGATTTTCTCATTAAGGGACGCTGAGTGATGGCTCTTGAACCCAGCACCTTTGCCTCTCCCTGTATCATGACAGGAGGTTCCCCAATACCTGCAGTGCTCACTGGGAGGATCACATCTGCAGCAATGTCAATATTCTTCCCTGAGTTACAGGCCACATTCCCTCCCTGACAGCCCCTGCCGCACACTGCAGTGCGATCTGCCTCCCTACCCAGTACCCAGCATGAGGAAGGGGCAGAGATCCTAAACTCCTCTTCTTCCAGAGCTGCTTTCTACCCAAAAGGAGTCCATGGCTTCTTGCAGGACTTCAGGAACTGACCTGCTGACCCTCTGGGAGCTCTGTAAGAAAAAGAAACAGGGGCATTAGATGTCAGATCTCTGATGATCACACGGGAGGGGAAACACACGCAGGACTTATGTTTTGTCCCATATGAATGCTTTGTCTGATGTACTAAAAGCTGGATGGAGCATAAAAATGGAATTTATTCAAATTAATGGTTGCAGATGTCATTCTGCATTGAGCCAAGAAGTTTTCCTACATGCAAAGAGTAGAATTTGTGCTTCCCAAAGCATGTAGTTTTGCCTGCTACTGCCCAGGAAGGATGGGCCTGTCCTGGACTTCTGATCTCAAAAGTAAAGAACAAACAGCACCATCTTGTCACAATGCCAGGACCTATATGGAAAAATTTCAGAAAGGCAATATATACTGTTCCAATTAATTGACTGGACACTGTTTCTTTCCAGGTGAATACCAAAACCAAAGTTACCTGTAGATGTGACTATAACAGCAGTTGTTACTGTTCAGCATTTGCCCTGTAGTTCAGAACCACTCAATGATGAAAGAAAGGAACATCAGGCTAGTGACTAGTGGGTGCTGACACCAGCGGGCCTCAAAAGGAACAAGCTAAACTGGGGAGGATCTCCCTCCAAAAGGCACACCCCTCGAAGCTTTCTGAGTGAGGATGCCAAATCAGAGACACCAGAGCCTTGGGACCTGTGAGGAGGGGACATGCAGGCTGCCTCTGTCCTTGGGCAGAGGTAAAGAAACTGTCCCTGCTGCTCCTTGGCCATGGTCTCCTCCAGCCCCAGCAGATGATCGGCAGGAGCTGGCTCTCATTTCAGGGGATTCCTGGAGCAGAGAGAAGGGCTCAGCACTCGGGGCCAGAGCTGGGCCCCTCATCCATACCTGCTTATTTTAGCCCATGATTGCCTGACTCCTTATAACTGGATTATCTTTCTGTCTGCTGTTAAATATACATTGAAGTCCAGCATGTTTCGCCTGGGTCGCGGCCCTTGGCGCTTCATGGGGCTGTGCACAGTGGGAGGCCGGGGCCAGGGCTCCTGGCGCACACTGGGGCACCTGGCAGCTTTCATCACATGTGGCAGCACATGCAGAGCCTGTTGAAAACAACAGCTATTAAATGCAAAGCTCCATCTCCAGTTACTGCTCCCCTGCATCATCCAGTCCCCTGCTCTCCATGAGATATGTTCCAAATGATAGCATTTGTCTTTAATAAATGGGCACTACATAAACTGCCTCCTATGGGAAACCTGGGGGTTCTAAGTAAAACCTGATGTTTCCATTTCATTATAATGCATTTGCTCTGAGATGAATTCTAACCCATCCCCTGTTTAATATCAGCTGAAGGTGTGCAGTGGGTTTGTATTGCTATTTATGAAATTCATCTTGCTGGCCTTAATCTGTTTCAGATCGCCCAACTGTCTCTGTGTCTGTATCAGCTTGACCCAAAACAAGGATGTTCTTTTGCCATAGTCACTGGCATCACCAACATTCAGGAAGGATAAAGGGCAAAGCTCCTTCCATGGCCACAAAGCATCTGAATGTAGATATGAGGTTCTTTAGTGAAATATTTCCTCAGAATACCTTCTGTGATGCTTCCTTTTAAAGCCAAATCTGTCCGTACTGGTCCCTATTCTAAAAAGGAATCTGAAAGGCAGAATGAGTTTCCATGTATCAGAGCAGCCTTGCTGTCACACTCCTGCATGCACTGTAAACCTGAGGAACAGACTGGCATGTGCCAGCCTGCAACACTTGGAGTCTTCAGGCTTCCTTGTGTGCCTCTTGTATGCCTCTGGCATAAACACACTGATCTGTGTGCACAGCTTGGACCTTGACATGCTTCAGCAGAGAAATGCTTTACCGGTAAATGATTTCTCATCCACTCAGCAGACACCTGTCACAGCATCCCTTTAACACTGAGCTCATGGAGCACAAAACCCACCCAGAGGATAGCAAAATGGCACAGGTAAGAGAATGTGTGTCTGATTCAAACAGATGTAAACCATGCGCTGAGTGATCCCTCAAGTCCAGGGCTTATGTTCCACCCTTCTGTCATGTCCTGGTGCTGCATCACCCAGGCACTTCTAACAAAAAAAAAGTGTTAGATAATCTCTGCCCTGTGGGAGCTGTTCCGCTGTATCTCTTGTGACAGGAGAGGGGAAGCTGAGCACTGCTTCGTCCCCCGCTCATCTTTGCAGAGATCCCTGTTCTGATTCAACCTCAACAGGGAATGAAAATCCCTCAAATAACCTCAAAAGATTTAGAAATCATGCTCAGGGAGGCACCATCGGTTTGTGTCACTGCTGGAGAGAGAAGAGAAGGTATTACCTGAAGTTGTACAGTCATGAAGATCTGGATGAGAACAAATACATATTGCAGCTGGATTTCTCTGCTCCCCACTTTTCCACGGCTACTAAAGAAACACCACCACAGAGGGTAAATTACGGAAACCACAGCGCTATTAGCTGAACTCTCCAGCCTCAAAACTGTGTCATTTGGGAAGGTCTGGACAGGACACGCTCCATGTGCGGGGCTGGGGTGCAGGACAGTGGCCTGTGGGGACCCCACTGCACACTGACTCACAGGCTGGCTGCTTTCGTGAACTCTGGTGAGAACCTGAGTTTAGCTCATAGCAAATGCCTTCTGGGGATGGAAAAAAAAAAAGAGAGACTGACCCATTTGAGTTCCATCTGTTGGGGTTTATAAGTGTTCTCCTTATAATTGCCAACAGACAATGTGAATTGCAATTAGCTAATTGCTTGCTAACTTTGTGTTCTAATAATAGTCATGTTCCAGAGTTATACAAGGTTGGAGGCTGCTGCTGTTCCCTTGCAACTGGCAATAATAAATAATATCATATTCCCTCAGCTTTGCCATTTCTTCCAAGTTTCATCCCAATGCAAATTGTTCCAGCATGTCCTAATCCCTGACGGGATGGCAGAGGCATCAACAGCATTTATTTGTAGTTCCCTGCACTGGGAGGGTTCGGCACATGCATGAGGATGTGGCACCAGGAGGCTGTGCCTCCCGTGTGCCACCTGTCCCTGTTGCAGGGCCAGTGCAGCAGGGCCAAGAAGTGCCTCTCATCATGGCAGGGTGGCAGGACTAGTGTCTGCATCCCTGGAAATCCAGCCCTCCTTCTCAGCATGTGCTTGGTTAGAGCTTTTTGGAGGTTTTGGGTTTTGTTTGGATTTCTGCCTTCCCTTTGCAGGATCAGATGTGGCCCTGGCCCCTGTAGTGACATGTTTTATTACCAGTAGCTTCAATAATGTCAGCACAGACCGAGACTGGACCTTTCAGAAACACAGCCTCTCCAGCAGCAGAACAAGCAGTATAGCGTCACCACTGCAGTGACAAGGGAGGGGCTAGAGCCCTGGGGAGCTCCTGGGGAGAACAGGGGTCAAGTTCGGTGCAGAGCCCCAGCATCCACTGGATGGGGGGCATGGAGAGCTCCCTTCCACACAAGTGAATTTTTCAGCACCCCTCTCTGGGCTGTCTGACCTCCAGCTCATTACTGCCACGCAGATGTGGCTAATTGAGAAGCAGAGCAACAGCCTGATCCAGCAGAGTCAAGGCCAATGAAATGAACATCATTCCCTGGCGCACGAGGAACTACTGAACATGGAGCTGCCAGTAGGCTGACATGTCCAGAACTTACAGACTAATCTCATTAAACCCGAGCAAGAAGCCTTTCAGAGCTGGGGGAGCTGTGTTAAGCCAAAAGCTGGGGTGGATTATTCACCTCTGGGGTTTTTCCACATGCCTGGTTCCCTGTCTTTCTGCACCACAGGCAGGGGAGTGTGGGACCCCAGCCACCAGGCGTGATGCAGCACAGGATGGGGGGCATTTGCCCAAACCCCACTGTGCCAGGCCTCAGCCCACATGAGCTCTTGGCTTCCCAGATGGGGCTTGCACAGGGAGTTGAATAGGGGCTTGAACAGGGGCTCCTGTTCAGGTTCCTCATGAGCAGAACTTTCTGTCACTGCCTCAGGTGACCCCTGGCCCCGCTTCCAGCAGACCAGCTGTGGGCTTCTTGGTTCCAGAGCTGCTTCAGGCTGCTTCTCCTCTGAGCACAACTATACCGACTTTCTCATCCCTAACTTCTCTCTCCTGCTCCTGCCATCTGACCCACAAGTAGATTTATGAAGTTTAAAAGCACTCTTTGTGCAAGCCATGCTCCATAGCCTTGTCTTCCCACTCACACAGCCTGCTCTCACTCCCTTCCCTGGGGTTTGGGCAGAGGTACCATGACAGGGAGTTCTCCTTGGCAAAGCCACAACAAGAGCTCTCCCTCACAGCAACTGAAGATTGCCATCCTCTCCCCATGGCTCAGGCGCACAGGGCAGGAGGAGGTGGCTCTTGCTCAAACCAAATAGTGGGACACAAGGAGCTAGAGGAATCCAGCCAAAGGAACAGCTTTGCTCACTTCTGCTTTGGCTTCATCTGTGAATGTTTTCTCTCAGCATTGGTTGATGGGTTTCAAACTGAGGGAATGTTAGGAGGGAGAAGGCTGTGACACATTGCATGATATGCCAAGGACCAGTGGTGACGCATGGCAGCTGGCAGGACTCTGGTACGCACCTCACCTTTGCTGCCCCCACAGGACCTGCCGCCCTCACCCTGGCTGTCCCAGCATACCCACAGCTGCCCAGCACCAGCTGCAGCTTCTCTGCTCACACCAGCAGCCGGGGACCATCACCTACTACCCCGATGACTGTTCCTTCCAAAGGCAGATGACTCCCTTTGGGAAGGTGACTGGGCAGGGCACATGGTCAGTGGCTCCTGTTGCTCATGCTGTCTGGGTGAGCTGTGTCCTGTCCTGGCTGTTGGAAGAATGGAGCTGCTGCAGCCTCACAGGCCATGCTAAAGGCTGCGTTGGTGCAGGCCTCTGGGGACACGGGCTGTCTGTCACCCCAGAGCCAAATGAGATTGAATGTAGGACTGAAGCAATGCCTGAGCCAGTCTGCCTCTGAATCCGGCTTGTCTGGAAGTCACATCTTGTGGCTTCACATGTGTGTCCAGTGGCTTTTCATCCTTGCCCTGCACTCCGTGTACAGTGAGGCAGCAGGTTTTGGCTGTTGGAAAGAAGCTTTGGGCTGTTCAGTGGAACTTAGGAAATTCCTGTCTTTTTTCTTGAATTTTAACTTGCTTCAGGATTTACCTTGCATGGTACATGGTGATTGCAAAATGCCTGGGGTGGAAGAAAGACAGGACCTTCCCAGGGTTCAGATTCTTGTTATGAAATGGTTCTGTGCTGTTGGCACCCTGGGGTCCAGGAGTGGTTCCATGTGCTGGAAAGATGAACCTGCGTTGTTGCCCTGAACTCCCACCACCTCCCCAGGTACCAGCACCTCCCCACACACCAGAACATACAGAAATATTAAGCATCTATTTAATTTCCCAACAAAACACTCTGAGATTCGGTTCCCCTCTGCCCCCCAGCGTACCACAGCCACCTCTTCACTGGGGCTGACACGGGATGGCTCCCTGTTCTCCCTGGTCCTTTTCTCCACTGCCCAGACAGTCTCTAGGCTGCTTAGGGAAGGCAGAATGAAGAACATCAAGTAAGTCTCCTAACCATTCTGCTATGTGAGGAATGAATCCAAGAGCCTTTGCACATTATTAATCTTTTCCAGTTCCTAAGAAAGCAAACCATCTCCTCCCGCTCCCATAAATTCAACCTCTCTCTCCAGCTTCTCCCCTGGTGTTTGAACTGTTCGCCAAGAGCTTTATTAAAACCTACAAGATGCAGTTTTGTTCTTAACTGAATCCTAAACAACTGTGCTAGGTGGAGAAGAAACATTTGGTGCTGTCAGCTTTAGAGCATTTTTGTGTGTAGTCCACGGCTACTTGTCAGCCAGGGACCAGCCTCAGCCCCACACTGAGCCCAATAGGACCTTTGCTCTGATCCCCTGAGGTTGGGAGATAAATTCAAGCCAGCCAAACCTCATGGCCTCATGTCCAAGAGCACCTGGCAATGATCCATATGGGGGGTAGCAGAAGGAATATTCCCCTGGATGCAGCGTGGTTCTGTTGGCACCTTGCCCTCCTGTGCCACGCCATGGCCAATATCTGCAGCTTGCCAGTGGCCTTGGGGACAAGCTGTGCTGGGCAGCTGCCACACCCTGGCAGCTTTCCTGCCACCCCCTCTCCTGCTCTGACTGGAGAAGCTTCTGCTACAAACCCTCTGCTTGTCCCCTTGGCATGACCCGGCCAGTTCCACCGCTGGGGGATCTCCCCAAAAACAAAGTTAAGCTGGAAACTAGATGAGAGAATGGGCAGAGCCACTTACTTTCCATTGTTGGTCCCAGTCAGAGGAACTCCTAATTTCTACATGCTGCTGTAGCTGGGAAAGTCCAAGCCAACAACCTGACACTTGGCTGGGTATAAGTGCAGCATGGAGTGTTTTCAAGACTGCATAGACAGTCCTGGAGCTGTCAGCTATTGAAAATAAACTTCTGTGCTATTTATGGATATCTGCTGTGCTCTGATTCAGGGGTGGAAGGCTGCAGTGGTGCCTCAAACATTTCACTGGGAGGCAGAAGCAGCTCTTGGGAAGCCATGATCAGTCTGAATTTTCAAATAATACTAGGAATTATGTTTGCTCTTTCAGAGAATGAATGAAGAACTTGAGCAAAACTGCTAAACATAAAAGTCCCTGGACATCTGGAAAGAATTAGTTAGGAAGATGCTTGGGACAGGGAGCTCAGGCAAGTTCAGGAGACACCTACTGCAGATCTGTGTCCACACGAGGAGGGAGGAGGAGGGAAAGGGTTGGGGGGAAAAGCAGGAAGGGAGGATTGAAATAAAACCTCTGCAGGACGGGCAATGAGAACAGGCTCTGTCCACATGCAGTACAGGCAGCCCTAGAGGGTCTGTGGCGGGTAGGGGGCTAGGAGCCAGGCCACATTGGCAAAGAGCTCACCAGGTAACTGCTCGTGCCTGTCCTTGCAAGGGCAGACAAGGGCCCTGTGCTGAGCATATCCCACGTGGGAAAGCTCATCACTGCTGCGAGCAAGATGTCCCCACTCACTGCACACCCATCGGATCAGCAGAATTTGCCCCCCTTTGGAGCTCAACTGCTCAACAGGGCAAAAGCCATGACAAAGTCAAAAGCACTAGAGAAACACTGAGCCGGGAGTGGGGAACAGAGCAAAACAGCCAGTTAACGGGGAGTGGAGAATGTTTGCTGTATTTCAGAGCAGATTAAGTATTCAGGCAGCCCCTCAGCAAAGTCACAAAGGAGTTCTGCTTCAGGCCAAGATTAAAGTCTCAAAGAGTAAGCACAAAAACCATAGGGACTTGTGAAACCCATGCTTGGTTTATTAAATGAATCACAAAGCTTTTTATCACATATTTCTGCCTCCGAGTCACTTTACACTTCAGTTCAGGTGCCAAATCCTTTGTCTTTTCCATAACTGTGGACTCTTGCAATACACTCAGTTTTGGAATCTGTTTCAAATCCATGAGCTTACGCTGAAGCAAAGCTTTTGGGTTTGTTTTGGAAGTCTGGTGTTACCAACAGCAGGTCCCCATTTCTGAGCAGAACTCCAAAGGTCCCGCTGCACCAGAAGCCAACACTCACCCTTGTGGGAGGAAACAAAACAACCATATACAAGTCAGGTGCTCCTTATAAATGTTTTTGGGCATTTCAATTTAGTAACTGAATTTAGTTTGTGCTTTTCCTGTAAGTGAGTAACTGTTTTCCAATGGAGTTAGCAGGAGGTAAAGCTGAAAATCAAAGCGTGAGCTTTATGTTTCCTGACAATTTTCCTTTAACGTTTAAGGGACCTCCAGCTGCTAACTGCATTTTATTGCATTCCTCAAAGACAGATCTCCATGCAAGAATACTTTAAGAGCTCTACTCCAAAAATAAAGGCACTTGGATTTATTTGTATGGTTACATATCTTTTACCAGTTGGTCTCAGAGCCCTTAGGGCTGCCTTACCCACAGCCCCACTAAGGTATGGCACAGTCTGGAGTCCCCCACCCCGCATTTGGCTCCCCAGGCAGTTGGAGCAGTGAGTGCTGTTCTCACTCACCTCCCTCATGTCCTGGTACTCAGGCAGGTGCTGAAATCCAGCACCCAGAGATATCTCCGTGCTGCACACAGGTGTCTGACTCAGCCATGCAGGCTGCCAGGCAAGGAGGAGCAGGAGTGGCCTTTCCACCTGCCTGCTGACAAGTGCAACGCTGAAAGACAATGCCCACCCTGGCTGTGTTCATGGGGGAACCCTCGAACCCCCACTGCCTCCCAGGCAAATGGCAGCTAAAGGGAGTTCTGCACATGCAAGGAACCATGTCCTTGTTAGCAGTGGGGTCCCTGGCAGCCATCCTGATGGAACATCCAGATCTGGAACGGAACAAGCCCACAGCTGATCCCAATTAGAGCGCTCTGATGCAGAGACTCACTCGCACCCTGCAGAACGCTGCAGACAAATGCAACTGATGACATGGCCCATCAAACAGGAACAGCACAGAGCAATTAATCATACAAAAACTTCAATGAGCACCTCCTTCACCCTACTTCAGTCAGTCAGAGTCAGGCCATGGCCACTTTCAATGCAGAAAGTTCCCTCAGCACTTTCATCTGTTATTAGCACAAAGACAGACATCAGGGGCCAAACATCTGGGAGAAGCAGAAGGGCCACCACTGAACTGTGCTGAACGTGTTCCAGCATTTAAATCCATTTGTTCATTGTGCAGTTGTCCTGAAGAGAGGCTGACAGAAGAGGGGTGTTGAAGGGTTGTATAGCGTGCGCACATGTAAAGACAATTCTGCATCCAAGCACACCATAATCTGTTGGTTTGTGATGATGATACATCAAGGCCTGAGTGAGGATGACACCCCTGATTCACCCTGAGGCATCTGCCTTGGCATGCTTCAAACCCTGTGTAATGAGCACGAGGCTGTACAGCCACGTGAGCCCCCACCAGGACCCCGAGCCCTGCCAGGAACAGAACCCACCTCACTTCCACCCTGGGCAGGTCACCCAGCACCAGAAGCAGGACGGTGGTCTTCTTTGCAATTAGAACTGTGTGTGAAGCCTTACCTCGTGAAGCCCCCATCCCTGATGGGAGCACTGGCAGCCCCAGCCCCGAGCCAGCACCTTCCCACCCCTGGCACACCCCAGCACCCCGATCTGCTCCCACCCCATCTGCTCCCCCCACCACCGCTCTTAGCAGGTCGTGCAGTGCCCTCAGGTGGCCGCGGGGACACCTCAGGTTGGAGATGCAGAAACATGAGCACAAACACCCACAACGTGTCCAATGCAATTCTTTATTGGCTTTCTTTGAGAAGCTGCAGCTCCTTACCAAATACATTATTTAGAGACAAACATCCCACTGCTTCCCGGGAACGTTCAGAAGATCAGTGCCATGGCCAACAAAAAGTGTCCCTGAACTGGCAGCAGCTGCTACCAGAGAGTGATGTTTTAAGACTGATTTCAGTGGGCTCTGACAGAGGTAACAAAGCAGTGTACTGTAACATCCTTGAAAACTGCCCATGTCAGAACTCAGGCATCCATGCACCTCCATGCACCATAATTACATTTTCAAGCCAGATTTGCTCCTTCCTGCTCCATGCCCAGGTGGGATGAATGCAAACACACTGCTCAAGGACATGAGGTGACCACTGTTTGTAAGCCCTAATCTGACATCTTTTCTTTATTCGTAAGGACGGACCCTATCTTTCATGGCACCAGCGTGAAGGACTCTGTTACACTCACACATCTGCAGCACATCATGTAAGTAAGTATCAATATTTTTTCCATGATACAAAACATCCATGTCAAGAGAAGGAAAGGACAAGTTCCACAGCTGAAGGTGACTCCCTTCTATTCTCATGGCTTTTTTGGCTCAGCCTCTTCTTCAGATGCCAAGGCCATTTCCACTTGAAAATGGCACAGTTCAAGTACTTCATGCTGAGGCCAAGAATCAACTCATTCAGCTTCCAAAAAGCACCAAGAGAGCTCCCTCAATTCCTCATCCCCTTTGCAGCATCCCAGAACATGCCAGAAGCTGGTCAGTGCCAGTCCCTGCTGCCCTGTCAGGAGGCAGGTGAGCAACTCACCCCCCGATGGTTCTCCACGAACAGTGAGACCTTCAGGAGTGTATCTGAGTTGAAGAGAAAACAACAACCCTGTCAGCTTAATGTACTTTACCAGTATTCTGTACTCCCAAAATTTCACTTGTTTCTAAAAGCAATAAAAAAAAGCGTAGGTAAAACTGACTGAGCAGTGAAATGGGTCACTGAGCCCTTGCTACATGTTGCTTCCAGCTGTGCCCAGGTGTGATGGTGAGTACTTTCAACTGAAGCTGACCAAGATCTCAGAGCAGGTCACAAAGATCAACTGAGTGGGGTCACCCACTGCTGCTGAGACCAGCACAGCCAGCACGGCCAGGCCTGTGTGCCGTCCCCAGGGGACATCAGCACAGAGCCCTGGGAAAGACCCTCGGGTCTTTGTACACAGAACTACCTTGAATGACGTCTTCTTTGTAGCACTCCAAAATCTTCTCCCAGGACCGCGGGAGGGTTTCCATGTCTGCCAGGCTGTCCAAGCTGAGGCGCTGCAGGAGCAGTTTGCTCTCCAAGTACCTTCGTGCCCGGTAAGGACCACAACGAGAAAATGGCCCCTCCAGCGTTGCCCTAACACCCCCCAGCGCTGCCCAGAGACCCCCAGCAAGATACAGGTGCCGGTAGTAGCGCTCCACGTCCTGCAGCCCCTCCAACACGTCGGCCAGCGAGGGGCAGCGCGGGCCGCGCCGCAGAACCCCCGCCAGCCCCAGCTCGGCCGCCCGCTCCTCGTACAGCCGCAAGATCGGAAGAGCACA
>VXAZ01004200.1:243011-341865 GCA_013399875.1 Gymnorhina tibicen | reverse complement strand
GGGACGCGTGCATTTATCCATCTGCGCCGCCAGCGCGGCCAGCGCGCCCAGCAGCGGAGCCCAGGCGGCCAGAGCCGCCGTCGCCGCCGCCTCCGCCCGCACCGCCGTCTCCACCCAGGCACGGAGCGCGGCCACCGCCGCCGCCATCGCCATCGCCGTCATCTTCCCGGCGGCGCTCCGCTAATGCGTCATCGTTCCGCGCCGCGCCGCGATTGGCCGGTTGGCGGCGGCGGTTGGTTCGAACGCGCGGCCGCGCCTTGGCCCCAGCACCGACCCCGGCACCGCCATGGCTCCCGCCAGGAAGAAGGGCGGCTCGAGCTCGCGCAGCAGGAAGCTAGCGGCCTTCCTGAAGGATTTCGACCGCGAAGGTAGGAGCGGGAGAGCGAGAAGGAGAGGAAACCGGAATGGGAGCAGGAGAGGGAAAGAGAGCGGCCCCGGGCCCGCGGCCAGGGCTAACGCTGCGTGTCCCCGCAGTAAAAAGGCGCCTGGAGCGGTTGCGGGCGGACGGCGAGCGCCTGGTCAAGGAGATAGAGAACCTGTACGATATGGCGATCCTGCGGCTGCCGGTGGAGTTCCGCCAGATGAACTGGCTCGAGTACTACGGTGCGGAGCGGGGCCGGGAGGTGCTGGGCTGGGGGGGGCGCGTTCCCTCTTGGATCATAAATCCCAACGGGAATAAGGGAGCAGCTGGGATCTACTGTGCCTGCAATCCCCAGGGAAGCAACCCACGGGCTGGCCGGGAGTGCTGTTCCTGTTCTCTAAGGCTGGAAACTGGTTTGTGCTGGGTTTTGCACACCAGTGGTGACAGCCGTGCTGTGCTGTGTGAGCTGTCCCGGACACGTACTGATCTGTCTGAAATGTTTTCTGTCTAGCTAAAGAAGGAAGTGGAAAGACGCTGGAGGAGGTGGCCATGGTAGGTTTCCAGCACAAACATAAAGCTCTCTAGAGCCATCACACACTGCAGTAGGGGCTCCTCACGCTGGAATAACGCGCTGGAGCACTATAAGAGAAACAGTTACATCAATATTTTCACAAATGTTTCTTTAAAACTTAACAATAAGAGATGCTCCTTGTATCAGACGTGGGATTTACATGATCCTGCTGCTCCATGTTGATCTTTTCTTGCCTGCTAGATTGCATTCCCAAATCCCTGAGAGCACACACACTTTGCAGTAAATGAAAGCATTTCCAAACTGGTTGAGCAGCAGGGCGTGGGCAAGGCACACCTGCAGCTGCCAACCAGGCACTGAGTCTTGAGGGTGTGCAGAGCTGGGGTGCTGTCATCCCCAGGATAACATGAAAGGGCCCGGTTTGAGCACAACAGCAAACATGGAGCTGATCTGGCTGTAAAATTATTGGCGAGTTGCTCTACAACTTTGACTTACAAGAGCTTTGTGCTGCCAAAAGTCCTAATGGTGCCATAACTGTTTTTAATTTTAGGCAGACTTGGAAATAGCAGAAATAGACAAGCTGACAGCAGGAGTTATCAATGCCCCATTTGAAATCGTCAAGAAAGGTCAGTTTAAGCATTGTGATGCAATTGGTTAGGTGGAAGCATGTTGCAGTTACTTAATGTGAATAATAATTCAGTTCTTGCTCACATCCCTCAGTATATTTAAACCAGGAAAATAATCCTACTTTTATCCCTAGTACGTGCAGCACCTCTAATTAATTTTATTAAAACATTATAAATAATCCAAAGTACTGCTCTGTCAATCATTAGGATTGATTGGAATTTGGATTCTGAAGCAAATTGTTGCCAAAACCACTTGTAGTTGTTTGCTGTTTGCCTCCCCTGCTAAATAATAATTAAAGTTATTATTTACTTAGATAACACTTTCTCTTTCTAGTGGAGAAATCCAAAAGGAGTGTTGAAGCCACTGAGGAAGCAGAGCCTCCATCGCTTCCTCTGCCAAAGAAATCCAGAGTTGACAGCCAGTGTCCTTCAGAGACAGAGGCTGAGAATGTGAATCCAAGAACTGCCAAGGTGAATAGCTGTTCTCTGGTATAACTTTATTCTCAAGATATAAATTCCTGACTAAGCTGATGACTAGGGCTGTCTAGGATGCTCTGAGGGGGACTTCAAACAGTTGTTGCTTCTCAGAGAATTCTAGCGATAGGGGAAGTTCCCAAAGGCTTGAATGGTGTTTGTTCTGGGCTCTTGCGCCATGAAAAGGGACTGAGCCAAACATTTTGTGTGGAATCATCTGTGTGTGTGGATTCAGTTGTCCCACAAGAGGAAAGTAACTGATCTAGTGAGTGATATGTGCTTCAGGTGAAGGCATCCACCAAAAAGCCACCCGTGGCCAGAAGACCCCCCTCAGCAAGAGTGAAGCGCATGAGCAAGAGGTAATGGGGATGTCTCTGTCTCATCTCTAGAAGTGGAGAATAAGAGTGTAAATATCTCTCTTTCCTGGGATGGACTTTGGTTCAGTAGTGGTGGGGAGGAGAGTTGTGCCACACTATAGGGAAAAATTGATGTGAATGAAAGATGGACAAGTGCCTCTCCTGTGAGGACCAGCTGTCCCCAGTTTTGGAGGTCACTGGTTAGTAATAACCCCTGGGTTTAGTGGTGATCACCTTCTTCAAGCCTTTACAAGCGCCTGTACATTTGTTAAAGGTCATCTTATGAGCAGATGTTTATTTCCCTTTAACAGATCAAGCAAAAACAGCTTTATCACTCCAGCTACTGGCAGAATGGTTGATATCTGTGCCCGGGGAGGCACCTCCATGGTTACACCCAGATTTGATTCCAGGTTTGTATTTTGTTAGATTTCTCTGTTAATTTGCTAACAGAGAAAATAAATATATTTCCCTTCTATCTCTGTTATAATCTGCTTTATGTCATCTGTTTGAAACACAATCTTTAGTGGCTCTTTGAACCTGAAATGAAAGACTTTGACTAGAAGTGCTGTGAGAAAATATTACTCACTCATAACTTCTTGTTTCAGGGTGTTCAAGACGCCGGGTTTGCGCACACCTGCCCTCAACGAGCGCGTTTACACCATCTCTGCCAACGGCAGCCCCCTCGCCGACACCGGGGACGCCGTCCTCACCCTGCCCCTCGGCGGAGGGGAGGTAATTCCTGACCCTTCACCTGCACAGACAGGGCTGGAGGGGTGTACCGGCGAGGCTGAAGCTTCGAACCTCTTGGTGCCTCACCAGCTTCAGTTCATCCACTCTTGTCTCTTTAGCTGTGCCACTGCAGTTTATCAGGGGAATGACTGAGCTTAAAAAGGACCTTAAGAGACTCTTAGCCAGAAGTGGGAGCTGCTCAAGCTGGTTGAAACAGAATAGAAGGATGTTTTGCTGTGCATTCACTTTAAAATACTTAAAGTGCATTAATGCACTGCAGGAAAGGTGTGAGATGAGCTTCTGGTCATGTAGTTCTCTGTCAGTCTATCTATTATGCTTAGATCTGAATTTCTTTTATTTTTTAATTTAATTTTTTTTACTGCCTCCAGCTGCTGCAGCTTACCAAACAGAAAACCTGAGATTTGAGTTTGTTTCCACAGAGCATACGTTTAACAGCAAAGGATTTGACCAAGAAGAATTTTCTTCAGCTGAACCCCAAGGCCCGAGGGCTCATGAAGAAGCTGTCAGTAAGTCTGGGTGTTTTTGTCAGCCATGACCTGAAGCTTTAAGGCAGTGCTGTCCCTCTGTCATCAGTCAGGAGACTGTTAAGCTGCAATAGAAACTCCTTTTTTCCCCCCAGCCCCTTGTCTTGAATTTTGGCTCATGTCAGAGGTGAAGAAGCAGCACGGAGCAGGGAAGGAGAGGCAGGAGCTTTATATCACATCTGGCTGAATACACAGTGGGGAAAAGAACTTTTGTCAATGCTCTGAAAAACAAAGTTGTCCGTTAGGCTGGAGCTGCAGGTGTTTGTGGGCTGTATCAGTGTCTCTGAGTACTGATTGGTTTCTCTTTCCTTTCAGGTTTGTCTCGCACAGGCTTGCAACGAGGCAAAAAAACCCCTGGATGGAAGTCAGTGAGCAATGACATCCCTCTGTAAATACATTTTATATTTAGGACTGGTACCTTCATTTAGTTCTTGTTCTAGTTTGTATCTTCCTTTCATTGATTTACAGAATGGAAGCTAAGAACTAGTTTTTCTACCTATAATATATAATGGTATCAAAATAAATTGAATTTTTTTTTTAATTTGGGGAGAAAAAAACAGTCCTTATTTTTTATTTCCTTTAAGGTTGAAACCATGAGACAGTTCTCCTGGGCTTGCAGATTAGCGAGTAGGCAGAAAGCCTGTTGACTGGCATGTTAAGAGCCATGTTCAGAGTAAAGAACTCTGCTTCTCTTTGTCTAGAATTTTCTTTTTCTAAAAATAAGCCTGTTTCTTTGTTAGCTGGTGCACTGTCCTTTCCAAAGATGCCTCTTTGTCTTTGATTTAAGCCTCTTTATGGGGCTATAAAAAAGATACTGAGACTTTGGAACCTTTTCTATATTTGAAAAGTTCTACTTTTGGCAAAACCAGGCTTGCAGCATGCTTAAAAGGCAGACAGAGAAACTGCAATCAGAGCTCTTTGGTGCAGCATGTGGCACGGGAGAAAGCTTGTAGAACAGCATTCATACATGAATTTCCTTTGGAGAGCAAACATTTTACTGTGTGGAAGACCTCATGTATATACCATGGATTTGGAAATCTCTCTTTGAGAGGTTTTGGCAAGTTCTAAGTCCTAACTGCAGGTGGCAATATTATATACCACTCAACTACACATACACCTGCCTTGCCATTCTGTGAACATACTAATTAAAAGCATCAATTAGTTGAGCTGTAAATAAATTTAGGTGTTTATGGATATGTAAGTTGAGATTCTGTTTTAAATACATCTTACCAGGAAAACAAAATTAACTAGAATTTTTTGCCTGCCTAGAGAATTCTTCTTTTAAATCAACACTGTCTGATTTAAAAGCTCTAGTTAAAATCTTTAAGATCAGAGCTCCTGCCCTGAACCAAAGCTCTTCCAAAAGAAGTTTCCCTTGGGAGAGAGCAGGCTGCAGAGGGAGAGCTGCCAGCAGCACAGGGAGCAAGCATGTGGCCGTTTCACCAGAGCTCGTGTAGTGCTGGGTGTAACTGCAGCCTGGCAGGGAAAAAGCATTCCTGCTTCCCCTGGCTGTGCCAGAGCTTGTCCTGCTCCAGCCACAAGTGCCTGTAACCTGGGGGCTTGGTATATGTGCTGAGCTGTGGTGTAAGAACTCCAAATTTCTGCCCAAATTCATAATGGAAATGTGAAGCTATTAATCTGGAGAAATAATGAGCCGAGCAGGGAGCCAGTGAGGCCCCTCCCTCGGGCTGTGCTGGTTCTGAGCTCCCTGCCAGGGGCTGTGTCAGGCTCTGACCAGCAGCTCCCAGCAGCCTGACAGACATGCACTGCCAGGTTTGTCATCCTCAACATCTTCCAGATGGCCATTGATTCAATGGCATTGTAAGACATAAATAGATAATAGTTCCCTGCTTGCTGATGGAAGGGATGATGGTTTGGAACAAAATAGAGCTGTCTCCAGGCAACTTTTTTCATGCAGGAGTTCTTGATTTGAAGGTGCAGGACAGCACATGCAGCTCTCCCCCCTGACCTATATAATTCCACCAAAAATCCATGTTTCCTGGGTCAGCTTGAAAGCATAAGGAGGGAAGATATTCCTTAGCATCACTGAAAGAGGCATGGATGAATTCATGAGTCTTCCTCCTTTTCTAAATCAGTGACTGGGGAACTGTACCTTCAAAGGTGAAATGAAATGCATCTCTGGAAGGTGCATCCACACGTCTCCATACACATCTCCTAGGTGTATGTCAAGGATTTCCTTGAGTCCAGGAGGCAGGCTGGGTTGTGGCTTTCACAGCCTCACAGCTGAAAGTTTGAGCCTCTCAGGAGACCAAAATCACTGTATCAAATTTATTCATAAATGGGAGCTTGCTAAAGGCAGGATTTCTGTCTCAGCTGGGCTGCACCTCCAGTCCACGTTGGCTGTGAATTTCATTTGCAGCGAGATAATATGGAAACTGTTGTGGCTGGGCCTGGCTGTGGAACTGGAGGGAGGGGAGTGGCACTGCCTGGTTGTCACCAGAGCTGGAGAAAGCAGAAATGTCCTCTTAAAATCCAGTGGGCAGAAGCAGAACCTACGGGATGCAGCTTCAGAGCAGTTTCAGCCTCATCTCTGATGAGAGTAGGGAATAAATTGTCTAGCTCAGAAAATTACTGCCTATAAGCCACCGAGATTTACATTCCCCTCACCCAGAAACATTGTTACACTAAAAAGCAGGATTAGACAGAATTGCTAATTTTAACATTGCACACGGACACCAAAATCCCAGGCAGCCTCCCTTGTCTCTCCAGGGGAAGGTTCTTTGCCTGCTACACTGTAATGACACTAATTCCCTTAGTAAGGGTGAGACAGGAAAGCCACATCCTCAAATTCAGGAGCGATTCCGTGTGCCTGATACCCATGGGAGGATGCCGACGCACAGGCTTCTGTGCAGGGTTCCCAGCAAGGGTCACAGCCCTGGATATGGTCACCGAGTCACAGTTACACTCCTGCAAGTCGGGGGAAGGGGGTGCTCAGGGGATGGGGTGGGAGATGTTTAGGGCATGAACAGCCCCAAGCTCTGCTCCCAAGTCTGCTGGCGCAGCAGCCATCCCTCTGGAGGGCTCCCCGAGGGAGTGCCTGGAGCTGCGACTGTAGTTCCTGTCAGTGCTCCTGTGCTCTTCTGCTGTGCTGGTGCCCGTGGCTGCTCTGTCAGGGTCACGCAGCCCCACAGCCACCAGACCAGAGCAGCGTTCCAGGGAAAGGTCAATAGTTATGGGTCAGTCTTCCCTACAAAGTACAAACCCTGCTGATAGTGCAGAGTTCAGGGCTATGCTGAGCAGGACAGCCAATGGGCTTCATACACAATTTGAATTAAATTCCTTTGCTGTGAGGGTAGTAACTGGAAATGTCTATAAGCTCTCAGCTGCTGTTGCTGAGTCCTGAGCAGGACTGGGACCCGATTACAGCCCCAAACTGAACATGGTGCCCTGGGGGAAAGCTCTGCATCTGATGCTGTCAGATGTTCCTGTGTATTTCACTATTTCCCAAAACAAAAAATTTGTGAATTTTCTTCCCATTTATCCCTGAAACAGTCTGAGAGCCCTGAGGCAGGATGGAGGAGTCAGTGACCAACTGCAGCTTGCAGATCCGGGTCTCTCCCTGTCCACCGTGCAGCAGAGCTGGGGCTGTGGTGGAAGAGGGATAGAAGCAGGGCTCTGCTTCAGCTGGAAAGCTGATCTCCCACAGAGGGTGACCTTGTGGCCCGCGAACCCAGGAAGCTGGATCCTGATGGCACTTGATTGATGGGATCTGAGGAATCGTTCTCTCTCAATGTCATTAGGCCGCCTCTGCTGACTGCAAATGAAGGCACAAGAAACTGGATAGTAATCGATGCCGAATGGAAGGTGCAATTGGAAGTGCCTCTGTCTGGAGCATGTGGCCAGCGGGGGCCCTGGCCAGGGCACCACTGAGCAAACAGCTCAGGCCCACTCAGACACTCCTGCATTGTCTTTCTGTTCCTTCATTATTGCTCAGAAAGGTGATGAAATGCAGCTCCATGGGAATCTGCTGGACAAAGAAACCCTGCCAAAAGCTGCCAGCAGAGTTCTGTCTGATGAAGCAGCTCCTGCAGATCAAAATGTGCTGTCACCCTGCCAGAACAGGACTGGGATCCGGAGCACGATGGCTTCACAGTTACAGCCCCAGGTGCAGAGACAAGAGCACATAGAAGCATGGTGGGGAGCAGAGCACTCAGAGACCACATCACAACTGCCAGGTGTCAGGGAACGCTAAGGGCACGGGGCAGCAGCCAGGCCTTTCTGTGCCTTCTTTTGCCTTGGCAGAATGGGAACCTCCAGGCCGGTGCAGCACGTTCCCCAGGCCAGCACATTCAGCTCTCGGGCACCATGAGGGGAGAGGCTGGGAGAGCCGAGCATTGATCAGGGGCTGCAGCTCAGCCCTGAGCACCGGATTAATTTGTGCATGTGTGCCCTTGTACCTGAATGTAATGTACCTGTGCATGTAATTCCCTTGTACCTGAATGCCCAACTCAGGTGTGAGCACCCAAACAGGGTCCGGGTGAGGGCCTGGTAGCAGTGTCTAGCAAAATGGGAATTTGCTGGAGAAGTTTTTCTAAAGGAGCTGCTGTCCTGGGGTCCTTGACTGAGTTGGGAGCCCAGAGAGGCACCATTGGTCCTGTCCCCATGGCTCCCCTTTGGTGTCACCGGGGCTCAGGGTTGGGAAGATGTGCCAGCACAGCCTCAGCACATTGCCTCAGCTTTGCTGTGCCCAGTGAGCAAAGAGATCCTGGACAGAAAAGGGGTTTTTGCTTCTACTCTTCCACCTGCCACCTTCCGAAGGTTTCCAGGGTGGGGGACAGTGAAGCATCCCTCAACCGCCACGTTTGAACAGGGCCATCCCATCCTGTCCCATGGCTCAAGGAGTGACAGTGACTCTGCGAGGTGGGACTGGAGCTGCCCACAGAGACCCAAGTGACAAATCGCTAGTGACATTGTTGAGGGGAGCACGCACACGCAGTGATGGGGTTGTAATGAATTAAGTGCTGTTAAAATTGATACAGGACTGCTGTAAGGAATGTGCATGTATTGTGAGGAGTAGGACACAGGTGTGATGAATATTGTCCATCAGCTGTGATAAAAAGCCTATCATCCCAATACATATTTTCAAAAACTAATTTAAGGCTGAAAGAGATTATTAAAAATGAGGAGAGGAAATTGTCTGGGATATGTTTTGAGTCCATTGCTAGGTAAGATGAATTCCAGAAGTCAAAATACTGCCTGTGGGGTGAGAGGGATCGATGTAGATATTGTGGTGGCTCATGATAAGAAGACAGGGCTGAGGCAACTTTGCTGCCGGGGAGAGCGTCTGGGGAAGGAGAACCCTTGCCTGGGACTGGTGTGCTGGGGATCCAGGAAGAGACAGTGCAGGGACTGCCCTAGAGCCATCAGCCCTCCCCCAGAGAGTGGAGCAGGTCTCTGCCCCCAGCCTGGCATCTGGCTGGTCTCTTCCCTCCTCAGTTTCCTTCCTGAGCCTGTGGCCACTTTGCAGCTGGGCAGTGGGGACACAAGCTGGTGAAGGATCCTGGGATCCCAAGAGGAAGAACGCTTCTGCAGAATGAAGTTCACAAGCGGCAATGCCTGGAGATGCTCAGGAGAGAAGCCTCCAGTGCTGGCACTGGGTGGGCTTAGGGCTCTGTCCCTCTGCATTTCATTCTCTGCCTTTAAGAGGACACATGTCCCTGTTTCCTCAGTGCTGTGACAGCGTGGGTCTGAGGAGATAAGCATGGCCAGCCTGCAACCTGCCGTGCCCTGGACATCTGGAGATTTGAGTTTTGATCTTGGCTGTTACCTCGCTCTTTCATTTATCTCTCTGCTGTTCTCAATGACAAGATCATTAGAAATCCAGTTGCTGCTGCTGAGCTCTTCCTCCCGAGCTGTGTGTAACCATGGACGATGCCTGCAAGACAAGAGGTTTAATTGTGTTCTGCCAGCAGCCCCGGGATGTCAGCCAGGCAAATTTAAAGCCAGGCTGGACGGGGGTGGGAGTTGCACCTCCATTACTCACCAGCCTGGATGAGGTTTAGCTTTATTGTATCCTGAAATAGCCAGAGCCTGGGAGGTGCTGATTGAAGCCATTTGAAAACATGACAGCGTCCTCGGGACAAGAGGTGCCTAATCTAATGAAGCCAGAACGCATTAGCTAAGAGCTGTGCAAAGCGAGGAAAACACAATTAAAGCATTCCTGAGGACAGCTGTCGACCTGCATCAGGGACACTGGGACAGAGATATTGGTACAAGTCTAATGAAAATAAATGATCTGTTTGAAACATTCCTCAAGTCAATGACAGAGCCCCAGCCACTGCTGGGCTCAGCCTCAGAGGGTCCCACCAGCCAAGAGCTGGTGCAGGCCTGTGCCCATGTGGGGTTCCCTGAGCAGAGCTAGTGGCACCTGCCTGTGCTGTGCCGGGGGCATGGCAGGGTTTTGTCTTTGCAGCAAAACAGCCTAGGAGCATGTTACCACCCCATCCCCTAGTGATGGAATAAGGGAGCCACTGGAATTAGTGCCCATGCACGGCACATGAGGGCTTTCTCCAGACAAATGCCCTTCCTGCGGCTGGCAGTCTGGTGCCTTTCTCACAGTTTGTTAACCAGGCAGGATCCCTTCCCTCCCTGCAGAGTTTTGTAAGTTTTTGTCTCTAAATAACCCCTTAAAACCCTTCAGGATGGTGAGATGCAGGGGCCAGTGCTCTGGCCAGGGGGGCAGTAGTCCTGCCCAGAGCCCTGCTGTATCACCACCATGGTGTTGGGGAAGTGGAAATGGAGGAAACACTCCTTTTCCTTCAGTGCCCAGGATGGATTATACTTTGTGCTCTTTCCTCCCAGCTCTGCTGTATCAGAGCTGCATTTAGGATCTGGGTTTCATGTTGGACCTTTGAATAGAGAAACCTTCCACTCTCTCTTTAGACTCTTGCTATTATAAATAGTGATTAAACCCACCCACTACTGTAAATCACTGGCAAGAGGAACTTGTATCAAATCACGCTTCTTTGGCAAGAGATTAAATTGACAGTGACAAGCTTATTTCTAGAAGAAAGTTTTATTTTGGGGAGTTTGATTTATTGTGCCACTTTGCATTTTGATGCAGTGTGATGTGATACCTAACACATCCTGTTTCCCACGAGGCAAAGCAGGGATTTGTGCATTGCTGTGAGACAGCGTGTGCCTCACAGATCCACCCGGCTCTCCTCAGGAGAGACAACACTGCTAACAATTATTTTAACCAGCTCAAGGAAACTCTCATCATTTTTGGGGTCCCTGAGCCTGTTTTTCGCTGAGGATGTACAGCATTCCTGCTGTAGATTCCATTACTCTAGGAGACTGTATTTACAGTCACAAACAGCCATTTATCCAACACACAATTGTCATCACCCAGGAACACCTAAATCTCACAAAAAGCTTTTTCATTGCCCTCTTAATCTTTTTGCCTCCTAGTGTTCAATAGAATTCACTTAAAAATACTTAACAGCATAAACCCTCAGGGCTGAGTTGCCATCCCTTCGGCTGCCTGAAGGGACATCCCCACCACCTCCATGCTCAGGACTCCAGAAGTGCACGGCTCCTCTATGCTCTCGTCCCTGGCCCTGCAGCCACAGGGCTTTATGAGTCAGACAGGCCCTGGCAGCACTGGCTGCTGCCCCACTGCTGCCCCATCACACCTGAGCCGTATTAATGTTCCAGCAAACTGAGACACAGCATTCCCCTGGGAACGTCAGCAGGAATAGGCTTCATTATACAGAAGGGACTTGCAAGAAAAACTTGAATTGCCCAGTTCTAAGTTCTTTCCAAACGTTTCCCTAGGGTGCCTCTGGAACAGATGATTGAGATGCTGCTGCTTTATGCTGCTGCTTTATTTCAGCCCCATTATGGAATTTAAATAATGTGGGAGTTAATGGAAATGTTTATGGCTGCACATCTACCAGCAAGCTGGGCTCCTGCCACACAGGGCAGAGCAAGGGCAGCTCCCCACATGCTGCAGCTGCCAGGGGTTTGTCACAGCACCCAAGGAGGTGCCCAGCAACAGAGCACGCAGGGGGATGACCCTGGCTACACACCACAGAGCTGGCACTGCCACTGTGGTGGGGACAGCACTGACAGCTGTGCAGTACCACTAAAAGTGACTGTTTTTCTGAGAGTTGTATGAACAGTGGTGGAACACTCCTCCTGGCATGACCGACTCCTGAAAGTCTGGTCTGTCAATAAACCAGAGCTCATTAAAATGACTTTTTTCATTACTGACATCCTCTAAGTCAGACATCACCCCTAAAAAAAGGGGTGTGGGAGCAGGTGCCTGGGGAGAACACTGGGTAAGTGCTCTTCATTGTTACAGAAACTCCAGAAACCTCTGAACAACCTCCTGTCTCTCTCCTCCTTCCCCTTTGCTCCTGCTATTGGGGCTCTGGAGGTAGCAGAAAAAAGGAAGCTCTAGCTCCCTCAGCAGTGGCCATGCCCATGCCACGACGTGGCTCTGGGACAGATTTGGACCTGCTGACACAGTACAGCTCCTCTGCTTTTGTCTGTGCCCCTTCAGGGGTGGCAGCTGCCCAGGAGTAGTCGCTGCGCCGAGCGATAACAGCTGCTCTTTGTCTGATGCTGAAGGTGCTTGTCAGCCTCAGGAAGATAAAAAGGCTGAAGTTATTTATAATTGTGTAATTAAATGGCTCTTTGTGCCTTCCAGGCGGCTCTTGCCATTGTGCAGATGGCCCCGCTCTAAGTGGCAATCCGCAAGTGCAGAGGCAGCTGAGGTCACCTACGGCGGGGCTGGTGGGTGCTACTGGCTGGCACCCGGTCCTGTGCAAATTTCACCCAGCACTGCGCAGAGGTCATCCAGCTCTGTGCCAAGGCTGCCTCAACTGGGCCACAAATGCCAGCATCTGCCTCACCATGGGCACCCCTTGGCCAGCTAATACAGGTGCACCCACCTTGTCTCGGCCAAGGCAGGTGGTGCACGGCACCGAGGACAGCTCAGTGTAGTACTGGGAACCTGTCCTTCCTGGGGGAGGAGGAGCTGCGGGGGTCTGGCCATGTCCCAGCCTGTGCAGTGCTCTTCAGGCATACCGAGACTGCGGGAGATGAATAGAAGGAGGAAAGAAGCATCCATTCTGCTGACACTTGAACTGACAGATCGCTGATTACCATGATAGATGGCACTTGCTCTTCCTGATAATTAGCAATTATTCATATTCAAACCTTGCTCTTCCTCCAGATCCAGGTTCTTTTTAACATTCCCTGAGCATTGCCCTCCTCTCACCCATATCCTTCCTGTATGGGCAGGATGGGGACACTGGCAGCAAGGCCGTGCTCATCTGACCCCAGCGCTCTGCTCTCACAGCAGTGGTGGCTCATCCTGGCCTCCACAGCAGAGTCGTGTCTGCACAGCAGACATGGGTCTGCGCAGCCTCTCTGCAGTGAATGTCCAGGAGAGGAAAGGGGGAAGGTGATGGATTTCCTGTCTGAGGCTGCTGCGTGGGAGTGAGGGGCAAGAGGAGGAGCCCTGGCTCCTGCCTTGCTCTCCCCAAAACATGGACCTGCTGGTGGTGCCAGCTGGATGCTGTGGCAGCTGCTTTCACCAGCACCATGCAATGAACGTTTTATTTTAAAAATTCCCCATATGATCAGAGCCTGCCAAGTGCTGAGCCCATCCTTGACAGCACTGCTGCACATTGGGGTTCCCTGTCTGAGCCATAATGGCTTATTGACCCCCCCCTTTCACCAGAGCCACATCCTTTGGTACAGCATGGGGCTGAGCAGGGTGCAGGGCTGGTGCAGAGCGTGCAGGGCTGGCACAGGGGGTGCCAGCCCCCAGTGCAGCCAGGACAGGAGGTGTCCCACAGCTTCCAGCAGAGACAGTGCCAGGAAGGTCACAGAAGAGAGACAAACCCATCTTCGCATCTTACAAGGAGGCACAACTGCCAATGACTGGGCAAAATCTGCCTCTGGTTGGCTGTGACTGGGAATCCACTGTTCATCACCCCGCTCCAGAGCTCTAATTATTTCTTTATAGTGCCAGTACAGCCCCAGCCAGGCTCTGAGCGAAGGCTGCCTGAATTAATTGATCAACAGAAGGCAAATAGACTTCACCCATTCTAAGCACCTATTCAGTCCTCTCCCAGCAGCTGTCACTGCTGTCACCACACCAACATGCCTGTTCCTGGGCATTGAACAGCTCAGGAAAAAGAGATGAGACGTGAACGAGTGAGAGTCATGTAAAATCATTTTTAAATACCGTTTTTTGTGCTGAGTTTGCATTTAATGTGCTGGCCATACATGACTTTCATTTACTCAATAAAACAATTAATTACATGCCTTGAGTGCAGGAACTCTGCAGTATTTTCCCCCTGCTCAGCAACATCCCCACACTTACACACCAGCACCTGTATCAGACTGACCACTGCACTGACAGCTCCACACTGCAAGCATGTCCAAGGTTATCCGGTCCCAGGGGTGATGGGAGGGATTCCCACCTGCCTGAACAGCACCTGGGCCCACAGACCAGGCCATGCACCTTTCTGACCACACAACATACACCAGCAAAGTAGATGCTTTTGTCCCCCCTATAAAGAGGCAGTAGTAAGAAACCACCCCCTCCAGCCACTCTACATCCGGAGCACAGGCTCCCAGCTTAGCATAGATGTTATTTAACAAAACAAGGCATCACTTCACACCTTGATGCTACTAAAACTGTCTCTTACACTCCACATGGCACTCTTGATAAAGTGGCATTTTCCCCCAGAACACTGAAATGACCCACACAGACAAACCAGGGCAGGATTACTGGTTGGTTTTACTTAGATATTTAGATATCGCTTTATTGCCAGCTTCAACTGTGGTTCAATAAATACAAAATTAACAAAAATGCCAATAGATTTTTATTAGCATTTATAATAACTATTATTATTTTCATTATTATTAAATATTCCAAATCAACTGAGATTCCCTGGAGATGTCTGACTATAGTTCAAACATGAGATGCACAGAGTCCCTTACAATATTATATTACATTTGTCTCAAGCTTATAAAAATATATATTGACTTCTCAAGTGTGTATTTACAGTACTTAACACGTGGCTAATGAATATAAAAGCATCTGGAGATGAACCAACTTGATTCCCACTTGATTTCTTGTGAGGGGAGTGTTGCAGATGCCGCTCCAACAGGATTGGGGCTCTCCCAGCCTGTAGAGGAGGCAAGAGCCTCATGACATGCCAGAGGCTGGATGGGAAGAGACCAGGGTCATTTTGAGGCATTTCCCTTGCAGCTCCAAAACAGCATTGCTGATTAATTTAATTATACTACTTCCCCAAGGAGAGAAGCTGAGAGGATGCAAGTTAATTTTAATATCATAACAACAATCTATAGCTTAATCTACAAAGTTTATCTTGTGTTGGTGAGGAGCTCAACTAGAAGTGTTTATTGTTGCAAAAAGCTGGGCTAGAAGGCTGCTTCCATGGGGTGCTTTCCTTTCCTTTCTTGAAGGAGAGACCAGGAAAGCTGATGACTCCTGTTTCTGCTGAGTTAGAGACCATCCCAGAGCTCAGAGTTCCTGTGGAATCCCTCCACACAGCCACGGCTACTTCCCACAGGAGCCACAGCCCCCGGCCAGTCACGGGCCACTGCAGCCCAGGGAAACAGCCATGATCATACATAACTGTGCTGAGGTTTATCCCTTTTCAGCTGGGCAACACCCAGAGAGACAGAGGAGCAGATTCCAGTGGCCACAAGTGGCACCCAGAGCCAGCCCCTTGTCACATTCCTTATTCTGGAGACAGGGTCTGTTCTGGGGGACTCAAGGGAACATATTGCTGCCTGCTCATGGCCAGGTCTGTTTGCCAAACTGAGGCACATTGTCACCTCATCACCAAGTCCTAGATGTCTCCAGACCTCCTTGAGAACAGATGAACCAGCCTGGAGCCAGCTCCTCCAGTAGCAACTTCCCAGCATGGCTCCTGCATCCCAACAGACAGTACGAGAAAGGAGAGGGAAGATCTAGAATCAAGCTAGTTCAACCTCCTGCCTGGAGACCTGTAATACACTTTCTCTAGAGATAAAATGTAAACGCAGAGAGAACACAAATTGCACTTGGTCCTTGGGATCGGGCATTTCATTAAATGCAGGGCTCGGTTCACTGCTATTCCTCTTCAGGGTGGGAAACAGTGGGATGGCAAGTGACCAACCTGACTGGACATGGGCCAAACTTAGAGAAATTAGTTCTGCTAAAAACACTAACCAAGAGACATTGGGGAGGGAGCATAGTTTGAACTGCAGAGGGGGCAGGAAGGAGAGATGTCGTTTTCCCCAGAGAGCAGCAAACTCCCCAGAGCATATGCAGCACTTGCCTGGGCAGAGTAGTCACCATGCCAGCCCCCAGGGGCCTTTCACTCAATCTTCATTCAGATCCTCACCCTCTTGGAGCAGGCTAAGAGGAGTGTCTGACTGGAGCAGATTTCCAGCCAGACTCTGAGCATCTCCCACAGCCTTCATCCCCTATGTAAATCTTTGCCTTTCAGCATTAATAATTCACTTGCGATACTTACAGATCATAATAAAAGCCTTACAAAACTCCATACAGAGCTGCAAAGACCCACTTAATTAACTAACTTCAAGGAAAGTTGTATTATTAAGATGCTATTTATGTCTCCTCAGGGATCAGGCTGCAGCTATGGGAGCTGCCGGCATGCCAGGCAGGCAGCACTGTGCTCACAAAATAAAGTGCGGGTGTGCCCTGGATTGCATGGATGCAGCACCATTTCCTCTGCACTTTACTGGAGAATATTTAGTTTTGTTCACCAACTGAGGTGTCAACATTCGATGAAGTAACTCATGGAGCAGAAGGGATGCAACTGGGAAAGAGTTTCCTTCAGCACAGATGGGGAAAGTCACCTTCCAGGAGTTGGGCATTGGGTGAGAGCTGCTCTCTAAATGTAAAAGCAATAAAAATTCCTTGTGGGGTTGCTGTGATCTGTCAGGTTGTATAGAAGTACCCATGGATTCACCAGCAGGATGCTAGATACAGAAATGTTGGCTCTGGATTAAGACAGTGCAAAAAGGTCCATCCCACCCTGTGAACTCAACTACCACATGAAATGGCATCGATACAGTTTGACTCATCTTACAAAACAGTGCTGGGGAGAGCCATGTCCGCCCAGGCACGCCGCACCATCCCAGGAATCCTGGGCTGCCCCGGCACAGGGGACAGAAGCCCTGCTCTCTTGCCACATGTTTGGCAACACCCAGCAATTCCCACAGCCCACCTGAGACCACCAGGTTTCAGAGATGGGGCTGGCTGGGGCCAGCAGGCTGCTCCTCCCCGGGAGCACCGGGCCGGGTGCTCTGCACCTTTGCAGGACATTGCTTCACACCTGCACGCCTCGGCCATGCATCTGGATGACCTGGGCCCGAAGGGTCTGGATCCCGCTCAGGATGGTCTTCTGGTGTTCTGCCAGCGTGATCCCCAGGCTGAGGATGTCTCTGCAAAATGAGCCCCACGTCAGCCAGGACAAACCAGCTCTGACCGCCACATGCCCCAACACTGACTGCTTCCAGGCCAGACAGCGCATGTTCCAGACATGCACAAGTAAGAAATCCCCAACCTTTTGTCCCAGGCGAAGCAATACTGATGCTGACCAGGCATTGCGGGCTAACAGGAGCCTGTAGCACGCCAGGTGTGGGACAGCTCCGACCCCACCGCCCTGTGGCAGGGGGGTGACCCCGCCGCCCCTGTGGCAGCACAACAGCTTATCAGTAAATCACATTGCATTTGGCTCTGCTCTCTGGCAGGGGCAGGGAACATTGCTCTCACTGCACCCATGACACAAGGTTACAGCCAGGAGAACAGGTCACTTACTGGGCCGTCATCCTGGCCACCGACTCCAGGTAGCAGTAGCCTGCAGCAGTGAAGTTGTCCTTGTACCTGCCCATTTCTATAGCTTCCAGCCACTCACCCACGGAGCTAAAAGATGGGAAGGCCGAGAAGGTTCTCTCGGAGAGGGGGATGGACATGCCATGGGACCTGCCAACAGAGAGGCTGTTGAAGAGGGAGTGGGGCACGGCACGGCAGAGGGGGGATGGGAAGGTGTGGCAAGAGGGTGGTCACCTGGGGCAGGTGGAGCTGGGACATGTGGAGCTGGGGCACTTCGGGGGCTCCAGGCTCTGCACCAATTTGCTCAGGATGTTGTGGATTTGCGAGAATTTGGGCCGCTGGCTGCAGTCCTTCTGCCAGCAGTTGAGCATCAGCTGGTGGAGGGGTGGCTGGCAGTTCGCCGGTGCAGGCAGGCGGAACCCATCCTCTACAGCCTTCATCACCTGCAGGACGTGAGGGGCTGGGGTCAGGCGCTGCCATGCAAAGTGAAGGTGAACCCTGGGGCAAACCCCTGGGGCAAGCCTCCCTCCTCACATCCCACCCAGGAGCAGTGGCAGCTCCTCCATGCGTCGTGGAGCCACCACACTCCATCAGCAGTGGCTGCACCATCATCCACCACGCAGCTGCAGGGGACTCACATCCTGGTGGGACATGTCCCAGTAGGGTCTCTCGCCATAGGACATGACCTCCCACATGACGATTCCGAAGCTCCACACATCGCTGGCAGGACTGAAGTGGTGATACTGGATGGCCTCGGGGGCTGACCACAGCACCAGGCTCTTCCCACACTGGACAGGCAGAAGGGCAGGAATTACGTACTTGCCCAGTGGGATGTGGCCAATGCTGGCAATTCCCGGGCAGCCATCCACCATTCATTGTGCCCTGCCTGCCATCACAGGGTGGACACCGAGCAAACCCATGTGCCATGAGCACATTTAGTACTAAGAGAAGACTTTTTCCTCAATTTGTTTAAAATGTCACTGCAACTGTATGCTACATGGGAGTGTGAGTACTGAAATATTAATGGGAGAGGAGAATGTCCCCAGGAAGAGCTGATGACATTTTGTACATTAATATTTAACGAAAACCACCTCACAGCTGTACAAACACAAGTCCCTCTGCCCCAATTTGTGCAGCGGGGTTGTGGCCAGAGCAGGCATGGTGCCAGGCCACTGCTGTGCAGTTCCCTGGCCAAACACACTGGATTTCTACCTGAGAAAGAAGTTCAAGGTGCAGAGTCCCTGTTCATACTTGAAGAAGGAAATGGGAGCCTAGGAAAAGTGTTGACAACAGAATGTGGAAACGCAGCTCACCATGGTGGAGAAGATGGTTTCCATCTTGTCTTCCTGTGGACGTCTGAACCCAGTGATCTTGCATGCCAGGCTGCTGCTCACGAGGACCTTGTGGGCAGCAAGGCTTTTATGTACGTAACCCATCTCTGCCAAGTACGCCATGCCAGAGGCTATGCCCTGCAGCATGCAGATGAGCTGGGTGCCTGTGAACTGCCCCTCATGTTTCTGTGAAAGCAGAGGAGGAGAAGCCAAAGGTCAGCAATGGGAACATAGCCAGGAGAGCCCAAGCTGGGCAGACACCCCAGTACTCACTCTGAGAAAGGAGTCCAGCAGGCCGTTCCCCATGTACTCCATCACTATCATCATGGTGCTTCCTGCACAGACAGACCAGCGACACGGTGTGAGTGCTGTCATCACTCAGGCAGTTCAGACACCACAGGGGTTAGAAATCCAGGTGCCAACCCCTGCACTGCCTGGCTTTTGGGGGAGATAAGGGCATTATCTCAGCCAGGTTGTAATAAGCACTGGGTCCAAGGCTTCCTTGTCATTCCTAGCTAGGAATGGATTCCAGTATCAGAAGTTCCTTTCATCAGGACTCTGAAGCACATCACAAAGGACAGCACAGCCCAGTGAAAGCAAAAGCAACCAGCTCAGCCAGAATACTTCCTTTCCTAATAAAAAGCCTAGTTAGAATCAGCTCACATGCTCTGGTTTCTTTGGATTTACATGAATATCCATTTAACTATCGCATCCATAGCCTGGTTCTGCACACATGCTCATGGGAGAGAGCTGGAGCAGTCAGTCTCATCTGTTTTACTGACAGAATCTCACTTCAATTTACTTTTATTAAGAGCACACATGTTTGGCTGCTAAGCCAGTCCCACTACCTGCATTTATTAATCTAGCTGGAAGCTTTTTATTAATCACCAGAATGCAAACCCAGCTGATACATGTGGGAACAGCTGGTCTCCAGGTAGCCAACTGCACCTCTAGCACCAGGTCACCTCCCTAGTGCAGCAGTTTAAGCCCATTCCTGCATAGGAGCCTCCCGGGACCCGCATACCTCTGGTGATGACCCCCTCCAGGCGGATGACATTGGAGTGGTCGAACTGGCCCATGGTGCAGGCTTCGGCCAGAAAGGAGCGCTGCTGCTTCTCCGAGCAGCCTGCCCGCAGCGTCTGGATGGCCACCGGCAGCTCGCGCTTGCTGGGCAGCTTCAGGCACCCCCGGCAGATCTCCCCAAACTCTCCTGAGCAGCAGAGAAATGGGTTAAACAGATCCATGGCAGGACAGCTGCCACTCACACCAGGCCATCCTGAGCACCTCTCTGGATCATGCCACTCCTCTGCACGGCCACTGACCCTCGGCCATCTCCAGAGCCTCTCAGCTGTTCTCTCCACCCTCTGCTTCAGTGCATATTGTGTTTTATCCCATGAGAGGAGGAGTAACCGCCTGTCACCAAGCTCATGCTCTGGGCCTGGCTAGTTCTGCCCTCTGGCTCGGCAGTGCAGGGTCTGCTTCCCACAGAGCTGGACATGGCAGGGCTGGAGGGTTCCTGCAGTCCTTGAGGAAGAACATCCCGCTGCACAGCCATGCACTCCACAACAGGAGCTACGGAATTCCCAACATAAAAAACCAATATTGGCTTTACAGCAAAAAGTGTGTAGCTATGAACAGCTTTATTGTTTTGAAAATCAGGTTCTTGTTATGTCAGCAGTGAGACAAACACACTCCCAAATTCCTTAGACTTAAATGTCTTCCTTACTAATTTCTCTCTTGATTTTTCAAACACCAGTTTGCTCATGAAAGGTACATGGGGCTCTTCTGAGCTGCTCCACGCTGCAGTTCAGAGGCAACCTCATCCCCTCCTCACTGTCCTCTCCCCTTCAACACTGTCCTTCAGCTGCAGGCAAAGCCCTTCCCTCCTCCCTTCCTCCACCTCTGCTGCTGCTACAACTGAATTTATCTTTAGGAAAAGAAATGACAAAGAATGATCATGTTTCCCACGTTCTGGCACACAGTAGCCATTAAGGCTCTAGGGTCCAGTCAGGGGATTTTAATTTGCTTTTAAGTTTTAGGCAGTGAAGTTGATGACAATCAATAAATCATTAGGTTCACATATTTATAAATAGTTTTCATGCTGCTGTCAAACTGCCCAGATGCAGGTAATTGCTGATGCTTTCTGGTCCGTGTGGCACTTGCTTGGCTGTGTTCAGTGCCTCAGGAAAACACCAGGAAGATGGAAGCTTCTGGACAAAATCCTCACCAGCCCCACTCCCATTCTCTGCTGCAGACAGGTACCCCCAAGACTGGAGCAATGTCACGGCACTGCCATGGCCCAGTGTGCTGGGAGCAAAAGGAGAGCGCACCAGCACAGCCCATGGCACGGACACCACCCTGTGGAACTTGCCTGTCCTGATAATCCTCTCAATTTTGATGCTGGCATTATCCAGCTCCTTGGCAAAGAGGTGCACAGCCTGCATGGGGTCTTCGCAGGTGTCAGGGTCGATGTATGTCCTCCTGGTCGGTATTTTAACTGCAGGAAAAGCAAAAAGGGCAGATGAGAGGGGCTCGGCAGAGCTTCCACCCACCCACCCTGGGAAACACTATCCCAGCTTATCCTGGTCCGTGGGCAGGACCAACGTGCCACCTTTCTATAAGCAAAGCAAAAGACTCAGTTCTAAGGTTTCTAAGAACTTTTTTTTTAGGATTAAGTGAATCCAACTGCTCTGCTCCACTGCCACAGCCCCTGGGTAAAGGAGAGCAGGCTCTTCACTCCAGTGAAGCTCCCACCCTCCAAAACCAGGTGAAATGGTCAAGGCAGGCCCTTCTACTTCCAAGGTGCTTTGGGGAACAGAAGAACATGTGTGCACTCCACGGGCATATGCCAGGAATCAAATAAACTCATCAATCCCGACATCTGAATTCCCTCTGACAACTGTTGTCTGTAAAATTATTGCTGCTCAATAATCCAGAGTAGCCCCAGAAAACAAGGCTCTTTGCTCATGTTCATGAGAAGGTGACAGAATAATTTACACACCCCATGGAAAGCTCCAAGTATCCCCATTTCCTCTGGCACACAGTGACCCATACTCAGGAAGGACAGATATTGGCACATGAAGCTGTCAAGCCTACGGTCCTTGGAGAGCCTTGCTGTGCCAGTCCCTGCTCTGGGATAACACAGGATGACAACACTTCAAAAGTGAGGACTCAGGGCTGCTTTGGTGGGTTATTAACAATGATAAATACAGGGATCCCCACAGTCGCACTGGCCACGACGGCTGGGCACCACTTACAGTGGAAGTACAGTTCCTCATCCCCATCCTGGCTGGCTTTGCTGTACCCACACTGCCTGCAAAGAGAATGAAGATGCACACCAGCACCTGGGCAGTAGCACTCTATCCCAGCTCAAACCCTCCTGGACCGTGCCTGGCCCTGCTCACCTCCTCCAGACCATCACGCCAATCACCATGGACACCAGCACTGTCAGCCCCGCGATGGCCACCACTGCGATGATGAGGACAGGGTTCTGCTCGCTGGAGGCCACTGTCACTGCGGGAGGGAAGCAGAGCTGGTCATCAGTGTGCTCCGGGGCAAGTTCAAGGAGAGGAGCTGCTTTGGTCACTGCTCCCATGGCCAGCCTGTGTCCTCCAGAACGGCTGTGGGAGTAGCCACCTGGCTGCTTTTCACCATCCTCACAGCAATTCATGTTCTGGTTCAGCTTTAAGAGCCCAAGCTGGTGGGATCAGCCCAACATGCTGGACGGTGCTGCAGGCACAGACAGAGCAACCCAGCACTGCTGCACCAGCTCCTGGTTTTGTTAATCAGAGCTGAGGAAGTATTTCTGATTATCAGAGGAACATATCAAAATTTATGGCTTACAAATAGTTTTCTTTCATCACATTAATCCCTTTTCCTCCTGCTTTTGCAAACAGGGGTATTAGATAGCTGCATTCTCTGTAAAATTTTTATTGGCTTCAATTCATTCTGAAATGTCTTCTGTGTAGCAAATGAAGGCAATTTAAAGGCCTGTTAAACACAATCTGTGGGAGCTGTTCTGAGCCTGCCAGCTCAGCCTTGCACTTCCAGTCAGCCTGGGGGATTGTGCTGAAGCCCAACATCCCTCCAGCCTTCTTTTAGTGAAATAAGATGCTTTTGGACCACAGTTATGAATGGGAATTTAAAAGGAGAAGTCTCAGCAGATAACACTGATGCTGGCTGCCCTGAGCCAGCCAAGCAGCAGAAAAGCCAAGTGCCTCCTGAGCCAGGACAGCAGCAGGAGGCAAGGAGCAGTCAAGAGCTAAGCATGTTTTTGGGCAGTCTCAGCCAAACAGCAGAGACTGTCCCAGCCTCCTCATGAGAAAGAAGCTAGAGAGCAGTTGCCCTCATTGACTCTTCACTGAGAAGAGCCAGAACAGGCTCCCGCAGGACAGGCAGGGCAGCAGGACCAACCTCATCAAAATCTAACAGGAAAATGCAAGGAAAAGTAAGTTCCTGGACAGTAGTGGCCCTTAGGAACAGAGGAACAGTTGCTCCTCCATGAAACCAGGAGCAGCTGGGGCACGAGCTGCGAGCGCAGTGTCTCCAGGGCCCAGCCCAGGCCTCAGAGCCCTGACAGGGACACGAGCCCTGCTGCATGCACCTACACTCTGCCAGTGTCTCCACTTCAATGCCAGGGTTGTAGTTCCCGTAGTCTGGAGAGGAAGATGTTCGTATTTGGAAAATATAGAGAGTACCAGGCTTCAGGTTATTGACTGTCACGGCCGTCGAGGTGGTTTTCACAGTTGAGTAACTTTGATCTCTCTGATCCTGTGAAATAATGAGATACCTGAGATGGAGCTGGACTGACAGCTGTGCCATGAAGCCGGCATGGCACAGGCGTATCCTCAGCTCTGGGCCCCATCAGGACAGCTTGTCCAAAGAGCCAGCCTCCAAAAGAAGCAGTACATTCACTGGATGTCTCATGAACAGAAATTACACGGGAAGGTCACAGGAAATGGCAGATGGAGCCAGATGACGCTACGAAGACACAAAGGCAGAAGATGGGGTGATGGGGAGCAGCTGTGCCATCCCACACAGCAACTTCCCCCTGTGCCAGGCTCAGCTGTGGCACCAGCCAGCCCTTTCCTGCTCCCCTGCTGCAGCCGCTCGAGTACTGGAGCAAATCTGTGTGGATTGGCAAATGGCAGGTGGAGCCTCGAGGAGCATCCCAGCCCTGCAGTCCAGCACGGGCATTGCCCCAGTCCCACAGTCTGGGACAGGCAGTGTCCCAGCCCCGCAGCCTGGCACAGGCACGGGCAGCAGCCACTCACTGCACTGCTCACATCCCTACCAAATGTGTTTCCATTCGATACATTTTCCCCTTTGAATCTTCACAGTAAAAACAAAAGCTTTAAAAGCAAAGATGAGGAACAAAGTTGATATTCATGTCAGCATCAAAAGCCTTATTTCAGTGAATAACTGCTAAACTGAATTTAAATTCTCTATCCAAGGAGGAAGGTTCCTCATTTCATACCCCAAGCATCATGTTGCTGCAGCCCATTTGCACAGGAATTACTCCAGCATTTGCCCTCCCCCACAGATCCCTCCTCTCAAATCTATCAGATGCTGAAAATCACATTAATATGAATCAGCTTCATGGTAGCTTGTTTCTAAATACAGAATGCTGACATGTCACCTGCACAGTGTGCCTGACATGCCATCAGCTCCATAACGAGCCTGAACACACGCAAATAAGGTAATTTGCAGAACTGTGTCATAAACTGCATTTGTCTTGATTTAGAGCCTTGTCCCTGCTCTGCCCACTGGTATTTCTCCTAAAATTCCCAACCTACTGCACCTGTCATATAGCAGCAATTTTTAAAATCAAGAAACTGTCATAAAAATATTTGCTGGGTCTCCTCCCATGTAGAAGGGCCACTCATAGCTCACCAGAGTCACAGGTTTGTGGTTCTCAGTCCTAAACCAGTGCAGACCACAAGGTCCAACGCTCTCCTAGAGAGCAGGCTGGGAATACAGAGACCATCCCCTCAAGGATGTAGGAATCCACTGTGGTGTCTCAGTCCCTGTCTAGCTGGAGTCACATGGTGGATGGGTGACTGGGATCGGACACACACAGCACCTGGCACTGTGCTCCTGAGCACAGACCTGGCCAGCAAGTGAAGGACACGGAGTCAGCCGGGGCACAAGCAGAGCCCATGCCAGTGCCCAGAGCCTACCTTCTCAAAGTACTTGACCTCATACTCGGTGCCATTGGCAGTCAGGAAGCCTGGTTCCTGCCACGACAAGGAGACGCTCTTCTGCTCCACTTTATCCATGCGGATGTCAGTGACAGGAGTTGGCACTGAAAATGCAGAGAGGAAATGGGCAGTGACTGAGGTGCTGCTTCAGTAAAACCTTTAACTTAAACAGTCTGCTTCTGCAGACACCAGTCCCCTCTCTCTGAATCAGGACTGGAATAACTCCAAGCTGGTGACTATCTAACAGGAGAAAGTCGTGGTAAAACACAACAGCTTTGTAATCCTGGGCAGCCTGGAACACTCCAATGGAAAACTGGCGAAAGTCCTAACGTCACCCTCCACCCTTAGTGCTGCTGAGGGATCTGAGGATGGACTCACATCCTGGGCTCTGAATCCCTGTTGAGGATGTCTGGAAAAGGCAAAACACAATCTTTGATCGGGAGGGCTGATGGGACATACCAAGGCCTCCTGAACCACCTCACACCGAATATATCCCATGCCACTGGACTTCTGGGAGTATGGGAGAGCCACCCAATCACTCCGCTCTGAGAGCAGTTTGTACCTCAGGAGCTGGCTGTGTATTTCTGGTCAGCACAAACTTTCTCCCTGACATGCGTGCATCCTTTTAGCTCATCCACTGCAAGATGCACTTGCCAATATTCCCATTTTAACCAGTTTTGGCTCCAAACAAGTCTCCAGTCTGTGCAAGCAGAAGCTCACAACCCTCAGGCACAGCAAAAGCTGCCCAGGGACATTGACTGTTTCCAGCTTGTCCTACTTCCCATCAAATCAGGACATTTGCTGGACCCATCTCTGTCCCAGCAAGACTCCTGTGGAGAGGAACAAGTCCCTAGAATGTAAACTTAAGTATCTGTGAAATTTTGTATTTATTCCTTAGCTCATTAATCTTTGCTGAAATAAAAATCCCTCGTGATGTTTTATTCATGGTGATTTGCTCCTCGATTCCAAGTCCCTTCGGCTTCTGATGAGAGCGTGAGAGGACTCAAAGGGGCTCCTGTGCAGCTCCCAGTGCCCACACACAGCTCCCTCTGCTGTGACCCACCCCATAGCGTGGGACATGGTCAAATGTTATCCCCCAGTGAATTCACTGGCCCCAGAGATGGCCTTTAAGGGGACATCGAACTGTCGCCCTGTAAGGAACAGGAGTGAGCTCAACCCTGGCATGAAGCACGGCAGGAAGGTCAGTAACGCTCTGTCTGTGTGGTGGGAAAGGGCCAGTGCTGGCAGTACCTGCCTGCGGTGAAGGCTCCCCCAATACTTGCCTTGGGTCCTGCTCCTGTAAGATAAGCTAAGTGCTCCTTACTGTGTTATATGATTCCCATCAATAAAATATCACACAGCTGCCCTCCTGTATCTCTGAATCCAGGAAATGGACTGGAGAGACCTGAACGCATGGTCCTGACTGTTAACAAAGTCATCAGGAAAAATCCTACTCGCTCAGGGATGTGCTTTAGAGCAGAGCCCATGGTACATGACAGAAAAGCAGGTGCCAGCCTCAAACATGTTTAAAAAGCATTAAAGAAAATCACACAGGCTATAAATCATTTCATACTGTGAAAAAAATGTGTTTCCCATCCATATTTTAAGCTCTCCTAACATCGCCTCTATTCAAAAAAGCAAACATTAAATTATTCACCACTCTGCCTGATTTTATAAACTCCATTCCCCTGTACATGGGTTTTCTCCTCTTGATTAACCAGCGTAGCAGCAGAACAGGCATAAAACTAGATGTGGCACTGTGTCCCTTCCCAGAACAATTTGCTGCATCCAACACCTGCACTCGGCAAGGGACACCAAATGCCCCTGCACCCTGCCCTTCTTGTGCCAGATAGAGCCACCTCTCCCCTCCCTCACCAGTTACTAACATCCCAACACAGAACATGCCCTGGGCACCATCCAAGGAAGCTCCTGCCTCAGAGATCTCCATTCCAAAGCAGAGAAGCTGCCTCACCAGTCAGCAGGCAGCCCTTTCAGGGCAAAGACCCCAGGAGCTCAGACATTTGTCCCAGAGCCAGCTCATCCTGCAGCCCCACTGTCCCATGGTCACTGCATCAGCCCTGGACACACACAGGCAAATCTACTTTCGAGGACCAAATCCAGCTCAAACCCCTCCTCCAGCATCAGGAAGGAGGATACATTCTGGCACTGGTTGCATTATTAATCAGCAACAGATTTAAAAGCTCTTTAAGGTAGGAGCCTTGTATTTCTGCCGGGAATACGAATGACACGGGCCCACAGTGTACATTTACATGGCTAACACAGCTCCACTCCTGCAGGTGAACAGCTCTGCTCATCCCTCAAACACTTTTATTTAGTCCCATGCTGGGGACAGATTAGAAAAAACACAGTATTAATTTCGCCACCTGCAGACTAAATTGCATCTCTTCTTTTCCCTGCAAATACAAGGAACGATGAGCAATTCCCTCCGGTGACTGCTGAAGGGGAAGGACAGCATGGAGCTGCACTCAGAGCTGGATTAGAGGAGCAGGATCTGACAGCTAAATAGGATCTTGTTTCTTGTTTAATTTTTCCTCTGAACCTGCATATTAGCAGACAGAGCTCCCCTGCTGCTGCAAACAACTTCCGAGACCACAGCATGACAGCCACAACGGAAGTCACCGCTGCTCAGGCTTCCCTGGAGTCTCCTTCCTCCTGACCTCTGGCCCCATCCAGCACTTCTGTGGTGAGCTCTAGTGACAAGAGGCTGCAGAGTCAGGACTCCAAGAGACGATGTGCTCTGGGGAGCACCTCCACACACTGTCCCTGCCAGCTGTGGCTCCGCATCCTGCCCACACAGGGTCCCCTCCTTGCAGCGGGGTCTTACAGACAAACTCAGCTGTGCAGCCGCCCCCCCCAGGAGACGACCTTCTCCCCATCTTCTCCCCTTCTTTGCTGATAGGCAAGGGTTAATCATCACTGTCGCTCCTTGCACACGGTGCAAAGGCAAGAGGAACCAGGGCACTGGGTGCCTGCAGACAGGGCAGCCCTGTCCTGGCACTGCCTGGGAGCAGACACCTTCAGTAATAAAAAACTGTCAGGGTTCCAAGAAACTTCTGAGCCTCATCTGCTTGGGTAATTCCAAGCCACCATCTGCATCCGGAGACTTGACAGCTCAACAAGAGACATTGATGTTGAACAGATTACAGGATTAATTATCCACATTCTTTATGTGCATTTCAGTTCCCTCGGGAGTACACAGTATCGAGTAAGGGGCTGAGATCTCCCCCTTCCCCAGGGGAAAAGCTGCTCTTAGCAGCCAAGGCATGGACTGGCATCACCGACTTGCTGCTTCGCTCGCTAAGAGAACAGGGCACTCACTGCCCATACCTGGCCGCTTGTGCCCAGCTCAGACCTGGGGGCCCAGGCAAGGTGGGAGCTCCGGAGCACCGGCTCCTCTGCCTGCACCAGACTGGAGGAATGGCTTGTTATCAGACCTCTCTAACCTCAACCCACCCCAGCCTGTTTCTGTTCCCCTGGCCTGAGCTCAGGAGGCAGAAGATCTTCCCAGAGCTAAATCCATCCTTGAACAGCAAAGATCATAATGAGGAATGACACCTCCGCTGAGGAGCCGTCTGCAGCACAGCATCCCCCAATGGAGCCACAGGGATTATGGTATGAGGGAAGAGAAAGCAACAACATGGACAAAAACATTTGATCAAGTGGTGGGAAAATTATTTATATCAAGACCAAAGTTTAATCTCCTCAGATGAAATTGTTGGCCAATTCCTGCCAAGAGGTATGTGAGGATCATCTGTCTCCATTAACTGTGGCTTGGGAAAGGGTTTTCATGCAAATTAATAATGTAACCGCAGAGGAACAGACAAGGACACAACAAGCCAGAGCCGACTGTCCTTCAGCATAGCCAACAGCAGAGGAGGGACCTGACTGTCCTTTGGCACAGCCAACAACTGAGGAGGGACAGACCCCTCTGGTCAGGTGCTATAGGCATATAGGTAAAGCCTTACAAAATGAAGGCCTTGTTGCCTTAGTAAAATCATGGCTCAGGCCTGTTACTTTGGCTAAGTAGAGAAGGACTGTGGGAAAGAGACATAGCTGAATTTAGGGGTAGAAAAACATGCTGCGTGACCATCACGCGTTTACATCGTGTATGGTGGTTGGTTGAAATTATGTTTGTTATGCTTTAAAACTATGTAAACAGATAAAAGCTAATAGCCAATGAACATTTAGCACAAATGCTAAGAAATTGTATAATAGAAGCTGTGTAGTATTAAAGGGGGCTTTTTTGCTTGGAGCTGTTGGCGTGTATGTATGTCGTGTCCGCCTCAACAGCGACCGTCAGGGACCTGTCCACAGGCATGGGCACTTGCTTCCTCTTACCTGAGGGAACAGAAATGCCAAACTGGAAATGGAAGGGGACAATTACAGTAAGACATAGTGTCACAGACTAGCATAGGATAGAGAGAGGAAATCAATTTTTTTTGTTTCTGAAGGTTAGCCAACATTTGAATTATCTGTTTTAAGGAGGGTTTTTTTATGAATGGGCTGAAAATTTTTCATCAAAGGTATTTTTTTTTGTGATTTGTAAATTCAAACTGCAGCCAGATCACAGAGCAGACTTGTCCCTTCACAGCCCAGGCTGTCACCACGCTCATTCCTTGCCTCCCAGTGGCACCAACTGGAACTCTCTGAGAGTGCCATGGGCCAGTCTTCATCTGCCCCTCTGCCACATCTAAGCATCACGTCTGTGCCACCAGGACAAACCGAGCAGAAACAGGGCACTGCCATGGCACAGGCATTTAGAGCCCAAGGACAGTGACCACACCATCCCCAGACTCCATGTCCTCCCAGCAGCAAAGCCACCAACCTGGCTGCAGAGCAGACCCCTACACCCCAGAGCTGACGTGCCAGAGCAAGACAGCACCAGCAAGTGTTGCCCCCTTGGTGTAACGGGGGCAAAGCACTAAGCCCTGTCCGCGCATGCCACGCCGCAGCCGTACCTGCGCGGCCGGTGGAGACGTTGACCTCGGCGTACTGCTGGCCTGACAGCGGGCTCACGGCCGAGACGCCGTTGAGGGCTGCCACGCGGATGGTGTAGTTGACATGAGGCAGCAGGTTCACCAGGGTGACGGTGCGGTCCACCAGCCCCGTCTGCTGCGGCACAAAGCCCACGCTGCTGCCGCACTGCTCGCAGCGGCCCCGCAGCGCTGCTGGGCACTGGCCACACCAGAGGCTGTAGGTCAGGTCGCTGCGGCCACCCGCATCAGCGGGGGCACTCCACTCCAGCACTAGTGACGACTGCCGCAGGCTGTACACCAGGTTCCTTGGGGCAGAGGGTGGACCTGGAAGCAAAAGAGTGTCTGTGCACAGGTGTTGGGACAAACCAAAGGTCCTCTGGGAGCAGCAGCACAGGCACTGGGCTTAAGAGCACAAGAGAGTGGTCCTGCACAGCCACAGTGAGGGGTGGCATGAGGGTACATGGAGGCATTGGTGCATGCAACACCATGGATGTGCTGTTGCATGCTGGACATGGGACAGAGGATCCCAACTGGAGGGATGTGTGTGCACCAGAAGCCACAGCATACACTGTGCATGAGAAGCACCTGGCTGGACCCAGCATTTCCCTGAGCACCACCGGGGCCCGGGAGCCTGCTGCTGGTCAGACACTGCCTGGCCATGCTCAGCAGAGATGGAGGGTTCCTCATCACTGTGCCGGCAGCTGGACAGCATCCATCACCAGAGCAGCTGGAGTCCAGTCCAATTAACTAGAGGCCATTTAATTAAAACCTGTGAACTATAGTGACTAAATGACTGTGCCCCAGTTTTACCAGGGAGTCTGCAAGCCTGACTGCGCGTCTGTCTCATCAGCCTGCAACCTTAGCCTGCGAGCTCTGGGTTGTAGGGACAGCCCCTCCATCCCCTCCCCACTGCAGCATCACCCCAGCGCAGACGGGACCCCCAGCAACACTCTCCCACAGGTGAGCACATACTGCACACAGAGGGAGCCTGGGACAGCCCTGGGCACTGCCCGGCTCTGTGCTGCAGGACAGACAAAGTGCCTGGACACTGTTCCCTTGCCATAAAGAGCTGCTGTTCCAGCGAGACATACGTGTGCAGGAGGCAGATGGTGGGTCTGAAGGAGACCTGGAGTAATTCTTCTGGCACAAACAGAACGTGGAGGCTTCCTCGTGTGTGAAGCTGTGCTCAGGGCATGGAGAGCAGAGAGGGAGACGGAGGGAGAGCTTGTAAAACCCCGGAAGGCAAGCTGAAAGAGAGAGAGGATGTTAAGGAGAGAGCAGGACAGGACGAATGGGGTCATGTCTGATGACTCCATTTCCCTGTTTCATGGGAACTCCTTTGCTGCCACTGGCCAGCAGACACCACACTCTAAGCTGTTTTCCCTGAGCACCTGCATGATCCTGGCACCAAGACAGATGTCCCTTAGTTTTACCCAGAAGAGACATTTGGGTGCTGTAGCTCTGCACTGACTTTCATAGTAAATGTCATTCCCTATCTAGGGTGCTAGATAAACCAGGAAAAAATAGCAAATGTCAAAGTTACTCCCGAAACTTCCAGTTCCCTCTTTAGATTTGAGAAACCAAATCAAAACTAGTAGTATATTCATAGAATGGAGGCAGAGTTTGCTTTTTCCTTTAGTTAGGCAGCACTGACCACAATACAGGGCAGAAACATCACTGCATCAGACAGGACAGGAAAATCAATCCTGTTTACAAACATGATGGGATCCAAGCATTAAGCCCAGAGCCCCCATCCTTCGGATGTGCCTGTCACACAAATCTGACATCTCATCATAGGAAATGGAATATTTCCAATTAGAAGTGTGTTTCAGACTATTCCTCCCTGTTTTCTAACAGCCAGAAGTAAGTTTACAGAAGTGTCATTAATAATAGCACAAAATACCCCAATTTGCATGTCCCAGGAGCAGGCACCACAACCCCATGTGAGTGTGTCGCATGAGGAGCCATGGGCTTTACTTGCTAATTTTTTTCCTTGGCTGTCCAAAACTTGCCCTTGAGAAGAACAAAAGTGCCCAGCACATGTGATGCATCATATGTGTGTCTCTGTTTCTTTTTTCAGACAAACTCCCACCCTCTTCCGCCTCATCCTACGAGTGTTTTTCTTGGTCTCCAGCTGGTTTAGGTTTCCCTGTCATTTCACAGTGCTTATTTCTGCAGTGGGTATGTGAGAGCTCTCGGGAGATCAGGTCATCACTTTATAGAATGAAATTCTCTTTTTTGTACACTGCTTTCTATCCTGTTCCTGGTCCTCTGGTACTACCACAACTAAATTATTAAACAATAAAATTCAATAATTCATTGTCCCAGAGCCAAAGAGAAGCAGTCGGATGGGTCAGATGGATCAACTGCCTCTCTCCAGCTCCACCACTGCTGACCACAGAAGCTCCTCAAGCGTGCCCGATCCATGTCACTGACAGAGAGAGCACATTCCCCCTTCACTGTCCCCCCGACAGTGTAACATTGTCTGCACACTGTCAAACCAGCAGCAGAACGAGCTACACTGATTTGTGCTGCAGGTTGGCAGATTAGCCAGCACGAAGTAAGCATGGGAAAGGCTTCTCTTACCACCTCATCTGACATGGCTCCTCAGGCAGGAGCGGGTGCCCGTTGAGAGAGAGCAACGTCCTCTCTCACTCCCAGCCTGTGCCATAGGGAAAGCAGGGGTAGTTGAGGATGCAGACCTAGAAAATGCATGGTTTCCTACTCCAGTGGCACGGGACAGCTTTCAGTTTCGCTTCCCAGTCAAGTCCTACCAGCAACAGCATCGTGTGTGCCATTGTGAATCAGTAACAGCTGCAGCCTCATTCAAAACACTTATACAGACATTTATAATTAACACCACAACTCAGTTGTCTTCCAAAATCAATTCCTTTCCAGTTTTGGTCATGGAATTGTATTTGACAAAGTTCATCTGCTTTAATGTGTGTTAATTTTCTCTGTTGAAGCAGACATTCATAAAAATGCTCTTTAGGAAAGCCACAGCTGGGGAAACACACAGCCAGCACTGGGGATGCCACAGCAAGAACCAGGACAGCACCACAGGGTGAGGCACCCCAGCAGCCTGACAGTCCCTCCCAGCAAAGGGCAGACTGGGAGCACTGGGCCCCTCAAGCCCTTAGACTTGCATCCAGCCCTCCCTGAGCAACACTCAAACCTGCAATCTCACCACTGTCATCCAATGTTCCCAATGCATCTTTCCCAGGAGCTCTTGCTCCTGCTCATCCCTCGCTGGACCATGCTGGCACAGCCATACTCCATCTATCTTAATCCCATTATCAAGCGAAGAAAGTCACTGTTTATTATGTTCCAAACATTTCATCAGTGCTTCAGAGGCAAAGTGCCTCAGGCCAGCACAGTGGGAAGGAGAGGGCAGCAGCCCCAAGGAGAGACAGATGCTGCCAGTCAGTGCCCATGGACAAGGACGTACTGCCCAAACCAGACAGGGCACCTTGTGTAAATCACCGACAGAATAGAGTTTCAGTGGTGTACTGAGGTGGCCAAAGAGCCTTGTCGACAAACATCCTCGGGTAGCAAAGAGGCTCCTGCCCCCTCCACGATGAGGTTGTGATCTCGCCTTGCCTTACTGCACCAGCTGTAATCAATACTGCAGGCAGAGAGAAGGGACAACAATCATGTCCAGTGTCTCCATGCCAGTGTGAAAGGAACAAAGTCAGCATGAGGAGCGATCAGTGCAAGCACTGAATTGGGCTCCAGCTCCCCTCACCTTGGTTCCATGTCTGCCAGTATGGGAACTTTGGGCTGCACCACTTGAGAGAATCCAAAAGTGCCTTGCCTTCCACACAGTTTGGAGGTTTTTAATAACTGGTTTTCAACGAGCAGCCTATGGTCCAACGCATTCCCAGCAACTCCAACACCTCTAGATAATGCTAGAGGTGTATTTTTTGTCCTTGTTAAATAATTTGAAGAGTACTAAAACGAAAACCTGTGTCCAAGGGCAAGATCTTTGTGCATCCCCAACAATAAGCTCTTAACAGCTGAAATTAAATTTAGTGATTTAGTCCAGAAGAAAGACAGTCTTGAAATATCTAACAGAGTGCATTTGATGAATCCAGCCAGGACTGACTATTTATGCCAGAATGTTCCTCAAGGACGCACTGAAGCAGGCACATCCGCTGAGCCAACTGCAATTTACTGTTGTCTCTCTCAGTTCCCTAATGGATCCAACAGTTCCCGGTGAAGGACTGTCTGACCGGCCTCTCCAGTGCACCCCGTGCCTGCCGAGCATTTCAGCAGCCCACACAAACCCCCTCTGCTGTGGGCAAGACACGTCCTCTCTGTATTATCCAACACGTTCATCCAGCAGCCAGATACCCATGACCTTAACCTCACAGGAATTCTGCAAACAGCTTGTGATGCTTGTAATTGTCAGAGTAGTTTGCTCTGAAATTAAATGTCATGGAGCGATTTGTGTCTGAATCTGTCACAACTTCCATAGCCATAATTATTTCAGACACACTGTGAACCAGCAATGTAACATGCAATCCCAAATGATAAATACCTCCAAGCCTGGTCATTACTCCAGAGAGATTGAAAAGAGAGCTCATTTTACATGGGTGTTCTACGTGCACGGCTGATGGGAAGCAGCACCCACCATCCCGTGCTACGGCTGATCGCACCTCACAACCCCCCTGCAATGTCCCCAGCTCCAGCCCTTCCAAGGGTCAATTCCACGCAGCAGCCTGGCCCCGCGAGTGCAGGGCCTGAGTGTGGGATGCCTGTGGCTGCATCTGTGATGAAAGTAAAACCTGGTGCTTTGTGCAACTTTGAGAGTCCCAGGAGGAAAAATAAACGTGTGCATAATCCTCCAGCATCAGTCAGCAGATAAAATACACTCCAGGAGCACTTACAGGTTTGTAAGCTAATGTATAAAAGATTAAACAAATCAAAAGCTCCAAGCGCTGTACAATTGGATCCATTTTTTTTGTATTTAAATGGAAAAGCAGACCTCGGGCTTCAGGAGGTATCTTTGCAGTAAATGACAAAATATTGTAATTTATTATTTTAAATTTCTCTAACTTTCAATTGAACTATTTCTTTTCCACCTAAGGACACTGCAGTGACATGATGGTGTGGTGGGACATATCCAATGGACAGAAGAGCATCTTACTCACTCCACATCCCACCCCCACCCTAAACCTTTGCTTTCTCCCTAAGAGAAATACAATAAATCTTCCTTGTGTCTTGTCCGTAGCAGGTTGAATTCAACATGCTGCTCAAAAATCCATCCAGTGATGCAGAAAAGGAGGGGGAATTTCTGTTATTCCCCATTTCAAACAGCAACCGTGGACACCAGCAGCTGCTCCCCGTGCTGCCACAAGGCTGTCACTGAAGCCACCTCCTGTGCGAGGTTTTCCTCCCCAGAAAAGCAGCAACACTCGTCTCTTCAAAAGGTCATTTAAAAATCCTGACAAAGCACTAGAAATTATTTCAATTCTAAAACAGTTTTCAGTGATGTCATTCCCATGTAGACAAAGAACACAGACACTAATTAGACCATCATGGACCACACCGAGCAGAGCTCCAGGTGCTGATGAGGGAGAGCAGAGCATGGGACACAGCAGCAGTGCAGAGCTGGCTCCTGCCACTGCTGTCAGAAGTGGAGGAAAATGAATTGAGGAGGAAAGTTCGCCAGAGCACAAATTTACATTTCTGTCAAAGAAGAGTGGCTGGCAGCTATTTTTGGTAACTGGTCTCCATCATATCAATTCAATGTCTGGTTTAAGTTGTCTCATTTGCAGCAAATCTGGCTGGTAAATATTAACCTTGAGTTTTGTTGTAATTCTCCTTGCAGATATTACTAGGGATTGGATAGAAAAGATGAAGCAGAAGGAGACAACTTTGAAGGAAAATGTCAGGCAGATCCCCCACATCATGGATTCATTTACACAAAAGCTATTGCTACACACCACAAAATACACGGCACAAAGGGGCTACAGCTCACCCCTGACAAAATTAATGGTAAAAAGACATCAAAGTTGAGAAGCCAAGTGAAAACAAAACAGGGATGGGCATGGGATCATCCACAGAGCACAGGACTGCCCACTTGCCTGCCATGCATCTTCTGGGAATGGGTTTTATGGTCAGAGTAAGCACAGAGCAGCATCTGGCTACAGAGATACATCAGACAAGACAAGCAGTCTGAGTGCATTTTCAGTGACAAACTCTCCTCTTCTTTGTGAGTGGATGTTAAACAGACATAAAGCTGTGCAGTCCCACCCCAGAGACGGCTGCACTCCACCAAACACCAAAGTGATTCATCAGAAACATGCAAACTTGACAGGAGTGCTGGGCTGCCTCTGGAGCAGTGGTGCAGGACAGGAGGATGGACATGGAGAGACTCAGCTTTCCTGCAGCCAGAATTAGCAGAGTCATAAGTCCTATTGGCCTTTTTTCATCTCTCCTAATTTCAGAGGGAGGACACAAACCTTGTTTTGGTGCAGGATGGTTTCAGTAGTTAAATCAGGGTTACAGGGACACCAGCTCTGGAACCAAGTTTAAACACCTTCACCAGTTCATCTCCTGCATCCTCCAGCTGTACTGCAGCTGTCGTCAGCACCACAGTCCTGCTGCCACCACCACCCGCAAGCACGACTCTGGCCCCCATGCCACCCCACAGGCACCAGCAGCAGAGCCCCCGCCACCCCCAGTCCACTACCTGGATCTTTCAGGCCCACAAGAGCTGCAACAGAGACTGTGGCCAAGAAGTTTCATGGGCCAGCAGGATCCCGCAGATTCACACCCACTGAGCCCTCCAAAGCCACCACCACAGGATCACGGTGGTGGAGCCAGGTGTGTTGTGCCATCACCTGGCTGGTTTAACATCCCCAAACTCCCAAAGTATCCACCTGCCTCCAACTCAAGGGCTTTTGTCCTCATTGAAGAATTTCCACAGCCCTGGCTGCTTTAATCAGAAATCTTTTAAAGCTATTCACTTAGCACTATGCTAATGCAGGGCTGCAAACAAACCCAAAACTTTCAACCCTTAAAAACTATTTTCTGATATTTGACCAGACATCAGACACTGCTCCACAGAGAATGACTAATGACCGGCTTTCTGTGAGAGGGGGAAAAACTTAATTATGTCCATTAAATTACTTCAAATATTTTTCCTCAGAGAATATGAATTATTTAAACTCAGCACAGAGAAACCTGAAACATTAGCAAAAGCCTTCTGGGACTCACCATGTAAATCCCTACTCCAAACAGATGTGGAAAGCATGGCAAGCGGCCATGCAGCCACTGAAGCAATCAACAGCACTGAGATTTCAATTTGATAGCTTTAATAAGGTCTTCTTAAGGAGAAGCCACTGCCCAGAGCACCTGGAAGGGCATCCCACCACCTGGAGGAAGGCAGCACCATCAGCACAGTGTAAAACTGAAAAGCCTGGAGGCGCTCCTGAAGGGCAGATCTGATTCCACAGGAAAAGCTCACTCTCCTACTGCACCCCCTGCCTCCAACATGGGGGAAATCTACCTGCCTGGGACTTATTTAGCTGTTTTCCTCTCAATCTGTTTTTGAGGTGAAAAGGGAGAGATCCAAGGTATCATCTGTACACCAGGCATGGGTAGCAAAGGGTCTTTTCAGATGTGTTTTACTGAAGAATGCATCCCCTTTCCCAGGTCCCAGATGGCAAGAAGGTGCCCGGGGGAAGCATTAGCCCAGCAACTCTCTCCATTCAGAGGGTCACACACTCTGAGGAAGAGCACGACAGCCAGCATCTCACGCCTGGCTCTCACCTGCCTTTGAAGGCAAGATGGAAGTGGTCACAGCCCCAGGTTCGTTAGTGGGATGCCTGTTAAGGCAGAGGGTACGTCCATTTTTGCAGCTGTCCTTAAACATAACCTTGTGAGCTGTAAAGTCACAGAATTATTAAACTGTGTCCAAAGCATATCAACAGGGATATTAATGTTCTAGAGTAATTTTAACATTACAATTAAAGCTGTGGGAAATGCCTGCCAGCATCCAGAGCTCTGACACGTCTGCCCAACCAGGACCACACTGCAGAGCAGCCCCACGCCCTCCAACTGCCACTCTCCAAACAAAGGTCTGGTGGTTCACTGGGGAGCTGCCATCACCTAAAGAAACAAACTGCTGACAAAAGACAATTCCACTTGTCCAAAACTGTGTTCGGGCACCAGAGAGGTCTGGCAGCAGCATGGACTGACATAGACAAAAACTGCCAGGACACCAATGGCCACTTTTACCTCTGCATCCCCCGTCCTTCTCTTCAAAGCCAGGGCCGCACATGCATTTCCCTATGGGGACCAGCCACTCGCCCTCCGCGCTGCAGTGCATCCGGGGGGGATTATCCACGTCCACTTCAGCATGAGCGACACAAGTGCCCTTAACTTCCACCAACGTCACAAAGGCCGTCTCTGCGACTGTGTCTGGGAACATGGCCAAGTTCTGCACAGTGGTGAGACACTTCTTGTAATAGACCCGCACGGAGACCAGCGCCACACAGGCGCCTACGTCCTGGAAGACCAGGTGGAAGCCTCTCTTGCTCAGGTGCCCAATCTCCCTCAGCTCAGTATTCAGCTTCATCTTGCGCTCACCCAGGTCCCCCTGCGTGAAGCTCTCATCAGCAGCAATGGTGTCGATCTTGGTGTGCTTTTTCTCTCGGACACTCCGGCCCAAGTCAGAGTCAGACTCGACATAGTACAAGTTGAAAGTCTCCTTGCAAGTGCTCGTCACACCAGGGATGCTGTTGCAGTCCCGCAGGGTGAACTTCAGCTCAATGAATATCCTCTGGCCATCACGCCTGGCGATCCAGCCTGTCTGCAGCCAGTTGTTCTGGTTCGGCTCCATGACATTGCAGACCTGGTATGTGCGTATTGGCTTGTAAGTTTCATCCACGCCACTGATCTCTTCCCACTGGGGAGAGAACACAAAGGGCTGTAACAGCTCAGGAGCTGCCCCAGCAGAGACACACCAACCAGTAGAAGTGTCACTACCACAAGCCTCCCCACTACAGGCCACTATGTCATCAGCCCACCAAACCCACCAGCTGCAGCAACCCTGCTCCTGGACCACCTAACTCCTAACCTCTCTGCAGAGTTGCAGACGTGAAAACGCAACCAGAAAGGCAGCACTGGCAGCAGATCTTGGAAAACAAAGCCTGATTCTGGACACATCATCCGCTGAGGAGCCAGAGCCTTCATCTCCCACACATTCCTCAGATTTTCTGTTCCTGGGAAGGTGCATCCACACAGTGTCACCACACAGTGTAAGGCTGGATGGGGTTGGGCCACCCAGAGAAATCCAAGATGTCTAAGTAGATGTGATACCAGTCACACCATCGCACGTGGACATCAAGCACCTTCATGAACAGCAGCAGCAGCTTCTCTGCCAGGAGAAGTTTTAGCTGCAACAGGATAAATTCTCCAACTGCAAGTGAAACAGTGTTCCCCCAAAGCTATCAGCAGAGATTCTGATCACTGAAATGATGATTCAACCCTCACAGCCTGAATGATAACCTGGCAATTTCCCAAAGCAATCCTTCCTGGGGGTAAGTTTATGCAAAATAGTCAAAACATACCCAAAACAGAGTTTCTTCTGCAAACAAACAGCTGTGCCACACAGATGACTCCAGGACCTATTGCTCTTTCCTCTGAATGCATTGTTTCCATTCAGGAAAATGAACCCAAAGCTGCAAGGAGCACAACTCCAAGCTTCCTGAAGGCAGCTCTAGACTGACACCGGCAGCAAAGCCAGGGGCTGATCAAACAAATGCTACATGACACAGCTCCCAGTGACTTACCCAGCCACAGCCCCTCGGATTCTAAGGGCTTGACTGACCCTTGGTGCTCATGCTGGTGTGCAAACCACAACACAAAGCCTTAACTACCCAGTGTTTATTTGCTTGTTTTAGTAGTGTAAAATCCATTTTGAGGAGGGACTCCACGCCAGTTACAGTGCTCACATAGCCAATGCCTCACTCCTCACTCTGCTCCCAGGGGCTCCCCGCACTGATCATGCCAAGCTACCCACAGACCTTTAATGAGGAGGCCCAGTGGCTACCAGCCCCCACCCCAGCTCTGTGGTAAGCAAAGCGCTCATATCACAGGACTTCAAATGCTGCTGAGCACCAAGAGGCTGACAGACCCTTTCACCCTCTCCAGTGGTACAGAGGGACAGTCCCATCTCCATGCTTACCCCGTTCAACGGGTGCGAGGTCCAGCCCAGCTCCGCCTGTGATTCCTTTGAGTCCAGCAGGACAACTGCAGGGAAGACAGCATGTTAGGAAAACCACTGACACAGCAAATGCTAGTAAAATCCACCCAGATCCCACACTGGGAAGCTTAGTGCCATGCTGTGCCAGGTTCCAGGGTGTGCGATCAGCTCCCACCTGGCTCCACCAGCCATGGCATCACCATGTGAGCACCATGCGTCATGAAGCTCTCACTGCACACCGAGAACAACCTCGCAGGTACCTGATCAGTGCCCTAACGACTGTGCCATCCCAGGGACGATCCCTCTGACACCACAGACAACACTGCCACTGTACCATGCACATAGTGTCCAGATGCTGGAACTCAAAGGTACCAGCAGCTGCTTTGAAAGAGGGATTTCCCTGGCAAACGACACTCTTTTCCCACAAAACAGCCAATTCTGTCTTTGACAGGAAGAGCCATTTCCCTCAGTTCACAGCTTCACGATCCTTCCACAACCAGCAAACAGCCACAGCCCCCAACCGGCAGGTTGAGCCTCCTCTCGGGCTCAGACACCGGTAACAAGGGGCGCGGCGGCGCATCCCCGGCGAGCACAGCCCTGACGACCGTTCCGCTCGGAGCGCTCCGGGATGCTCCGAGACACTCCTCCCGCCTCCGGGACCAGTCGGGCCCGTCCGTGGCAGCGCATACTCCACGAACACGGACCCCAGGGCTCGAACCGTCTCCCTGTCATGGTACCGGCAGCGCGCTGCCTAGTGCCTCCGGTGATCGCGGGGACTGGGACACCCCGGGCTGATCCGGTCACTCCACGAGGACCCGTCCGTCCTCTCCCGCTCCTCCGGCAGGGCGAGCCCCGGAGAGCGGCGGCACATCCGCCCCACAACNCCGCGGAGCCGAGCCGGCCGCTCCCGGTACCGCAACGCGCAGCCCGACCCGCCGCGGGCAACCAACGTCGGGGCCGATGAGGCGACACCGCGCGCCGAGGCAGCCGGGCACGGGGCACACGGGGCTACCGGAGCACCGGGGACACGGCGCGGCCGGGGGTGCGGGGGCGCCGAAGAACCGGGAGCCGCCAGAGCAGCGGGAGCAGCCGCCGCCGGTCCACCCGGCTCACCCTGCTCGGNAGCGCCGTCTCCATGGCGCCCCGATTCCGCGCCCCGCGCCGCCGCCGCGCTCCAGCTCCGCGCCCCGCCCCCGCCACGGCGCGCCAACCGCCACAGCCGGGGCGTGGCCTCGGCCCGCTCAGCCAATCGGCGGCAGGGGAGGGGCGAACAGGGACGGGCGAGGGCCGGCAGGCGTTCACTCTGGAGCCGACTGAGGGCAGCCCCGGGCCGGCGCGGGTCCGGGGTCCGTCACGGGGCTCGTTCGTGAGTGAACGGGCTGCACGCCGCGGTGCTGAGCTTCGGGCTGCCTGGAACTGCTGCCCAGGGCAGGGGCTGCCCTCCCCATAGAAGCCAGAGGACTGCTGGGGCACCGGCAGCCCTCGCTGTTGCCGAGATGCTGCGGCCATAATCAGCAGGGCTGTGCCGCCCCCATGCCCAGATGATATTTGCTTCCTGCTGCCGTTAGCGAGCAAGAGTGTTGGGTTAGAGCCTCCTTCCTGCAGCACAGGGCCCAGGAGAGTAGCGGGGCAGGTCTCATCCCTGCCCAGGCCTGCAAGCGATGCCCAGGAATGTCAGTTTTGTCGAGCCGTCTGTCCTGCCTTTCTGGGTTGAAATTTCATTCCCAGCTTCATGTCGAGGTTCTCCAAGCCCAGCAACTGCTGTGAAAGCAAAAATGCCCAGACAGAAACCCCAGGAAAAGGCAGCCCCAGGTAGGGCGAGTCCTGCGAGACCCACTGTCAGAGACTGAAATAGTTCATACCTCAAATACTGATACAAAGTTTTGCTCATTACAGCAAAAACTGTATAAAGAAGCTACAACCACAGAAACCTCCTTGAAGAACTTTGGACTGTAAGTCAAACTACTGAGATTAGATAAATGGAAAGCCCATTCTTTAATCAACCTCAGGCCCAGGGAGAAACAAACAAGTAAACACAGAAAAGAATGTGAGCCAAACCCAGCAGCCATGCTAAGAATCATCTCTGGCTTGCTTCACGGTGGGAGAGGCCATAGCCCACAGACCCATTTGCTGGGAGCAGGTTTGCACAGATTTCCCCCCCAGCCAAGGTGGGGGGAGGAAGTTTCGGTGTGTCATAAACTCTGCTCAGGGACAGTGAACCCCCATCCTCCCTTATGCAAACTGGGCCAGCTGTGAAACCCCCAACCCCACAGGACACATCCGCAGGATATTCACATGAGAGGCAGCTGAGGGGGTGTCATAATCCATCAAAAACCTCCCAGAATANCGGTGGGAGAGGCCATAGCCCACAGACCCATTTGCTGGGAGCAGGTTTGCACAGATTTCCCCCCCAGCCAAGGTGGGGGGAGGAAGTTTCGGTGTGTCATAAACTCTGCTCAGGGACAGTGAACACCCATCCTCCCTTATGCAAACTGGCCCAGCTGTGAAACCCCCAACCCCACAGGACACATCCACAGGATATTCACATGAGAGGCAGCTGAGGGGGTGTCATAATCCATCAAAAACCTCCCAGAATACCCCCCAGAGTCATTCCTGAGGCCTTGCACTGCAGGACTGCATGTGATGCAACAAACCTGGAGTCTGTTGTAAGAGGCAATGGCAAACTTGTCCCCCAAGGAGGTGCCTGGGTTTTCCTACCTAGCCTGAGCATGTATTAACCCTTCANCCCAACCCCACAGGACACATCCACAGGATATTCACATGAGAGGCAGCTGAGGGGGTGTCATAATCCATCAAAAACCTCCCAGAATACCCCCCAGAGTCATTCCTGAGGCCTTGCACTGCAGGACTGCATGTGATGCAACAAACCTGGAGTCTGTTGTAAGAGGCAATGGCAAACTTGTCCCCCAAGGAGGTGCCTGGGTTTTCCTACCTAGCCTGAGCATGTATTAACCCTTCAGATTCTATGCTTTCCGGGGGGACCTTCACCACTAAGAAGACCAGCTGGAGAGGATCAATGGAACATCGTTGGGATCCACAGAGTGGTGATATTTTCTTTATTCTATCTCTGTCACTCTCTTTCTGATCCCCCACCTATTTTCTATTTCTTTCTCTTTCCTCTCTCTCATATTTACTATCAAATAAAACCTATACTATTGACACTGGCATACAGTCTCGTTTGCACCTTAATTTGGGCAGAGGCATTTCTAATAACCTTTTAATAACCGGATCATGACACCCACACCCAGGACAGTGCTGTGGCAGCAGGCACAGCACCACCAGGCTGCAGGGGGGCTGCCTGGGCTGGGGGAGGCAATTCTTGGCTCACTGAAGCCAAGGTATTTGCCACCAGGCCCACAGCCTCCTGCGTCAGGGGAGGAACTCAACAAGGTTTGATTATTACTAATTTTAGGGCATTGCAGGTTCCTGCAAAGTTTAGTCAGGCTGAACACCTGCCAGTTTTCCCCTGATGGCGGATACCATGATACCAAAGCAAACACTTGTTCCTGTGGGATGTTCCCTTTACTGTGACTATGTGTCAAATGTAAAATATTGTAGGTCTGAAGTAAAAACATGGAGCCTCCATCTAGCACAGCCTGGCCAGGCTATGGTATCCCATGGCCAGCCCCTGGTCATGGGGGTTGGTACTCAGACCACAGACCAAGCCCAGCTGGGCACTGGGAGCTAGAGGATGTTTCCAGCTCTCCTTTCATTTCTCAGCTCGTTTGCAAACATGATCATTACCTTTTCTCTCTGTGTTAACTTTACTGGTGAGGAAGTTCCCATCCATTTATCGATATTCTTCCCATCCAGGAGAGCTCAGCATGGGTCAGTGCTTCGTGTGCTGCTGCACCAGCACTGGAGACCAGCTGCCCCTCCTGCTGTGCACCTGCAGCCCAGGAGCTCCCAGTGAGAGCAGGAACAGCCATGCTGACTGGGGGCACAAGTTCAGGCAATCAAAACCCTCCCTCCATCATGTTATGGAGCAGGGAAGCAAAAGACAGGGTTTATTTATAATCTTCCTCAAGTGGAAACCAAAAGAAGTGACCCATTATTACTGAAGATTTCTCAAGCCACCTAGGAAGAAAAGTGATATTTAGTTATTGTTAAAGGCTCAGAACTGCATAACAATTTCATGCTATGTTAACTTCTAGGTTTTCTTTCGCATATAAATTTTTAAGGAGTAAAACAGAAAAACCCAGGCACTTGACCTTTAATCACAGTTATTTGTGGGATCAGTCAAGTGTGGGAAAAAGCTAGTTTGTGCTTGAAAGATGCCCTTTAAAGCCAGATTGCTCTAATATGACACACAACTCTCACAGTGTAATATACGGGATCTCGCTTGCCTGCCTCCGGGCACAGCAGCTTTCTTTTAGTATCCACGCACTGGGTCTCACTGCTGGACAGTGGAAGGTATCAATGTCATGAAGCAAATCAATCCAGACCCCTGGGACAGCTCCATTCACCACCAAGCTCCACAGTCGGGTACACTTTCCTGTCACTGAGGAGCCAAGCAGGGAAGAGGATTTTGGAAGTATATGGAGGATTTGATGTTAGATATGCTTTACTAGAAGAAGGGTCTGTCATGTTAAAAGTACACAACTTTTCCATTTATCTGAAATATTATTCCAAGCACTTATAAAACCTTGGTATTAGAACAGCCAGAGGTATTTTAATTAAGCTTTTAAGTATCATGTTTTGGGGAAATGATCTCAGGAATTTTGTTTCAGCAATAGCAGATAACTAAAAGCCGTTCCTGGAGTGAAGAAAACAGAGCAGCCTTTAATGGACACTACTGGATTTCTTCACAAGCCCAAAGCCAGGGACTGGACAGAGGGATGCTGTCCCCAGGATGGCATAGCCGACCAGCTCCTTGAGCAGCACAACAAGGGGCCAGTATTTGCAGGCGGAGGAAGAGGAATACCCAGTTTGTCTGGTCACCTTTGCTGCTCACATCCAGCTCTGGGGCTGCTGCCCTTACCTACTCCTGACTGCTGCTGCAGCGGCAGAAGGAACCTATAGAGACAAGAGCAAAAGGAAAGCAAAGACGTCGGGTCATCCAGGCTCCAGACTGTCAGAGGAACTTGTGCAAAGAGTGGGGCCAGCCCAGAAAATGTGTAATTGGCCGAGCTGAGCTATTACCTGCTGTAAGTGGAGACAGAAAGATAGTTTTGACACCACAGTGAAAATAACCCTCCTGGAAAAAAAAATCAATACAAACACCAAGGAAAGAGAATCGGAAACCAAGACCATCAATTCCTGAGATAAAGAGTTGAAAGTCTCAGCGGGAGGACAGCCAGATCTGTACTGAAAAACAAAACTTTGCTTCTTTTGCTGACAAATTACTTTTTATGCTAAAGGACAAAGGAGCCATGAGGATGCAGGCCTCAATGTACATCTGAAAGAGCAATCCTTCACAAAAGACGGAGCAGGCAGAAACCTCATGGAAGCTTTTGCACTTCTCCTTTCTCTTCCACACTTGAAAGTATTTTCGTACAATGAAAAACAAAGCATTTCTGCAATTTTGTACTGTTTTGGGCATGTCACGCAAACATGCTCCAGGAACTCTGCTGCTTCTGCTGTGACAAGGGCAGAGCCAGAGCAGAGGAAGCAGCAGCAATACAGCACAAGTGTGCCTGGCATTAGGGAATACCCCACAGAGGAAAGTGGCTCAGGCAATCTGGTCCCAACAGCACCTCACCAGTCTGCCACCCCCAGCTGATCGCAGGGCTCAGACACTGCTTCCCAGGGGCACAACGCTCCATCACAGCCAGTGCTGGCCAATCCCTGCTCATCCCCTCCTGCTAACTAGCAGAAATCACAGTGAAAATGAAAGTTCCTGTAAAGCTTCCCCATAAATCCCATGCTCAAAGCTGCACAGCCCGGCCTAAGGGCTGCAAAGGGAAATCCCTTCTACCTTCTGGGTTGTTTGTCTGCAAATACAAAGCAACCAGAGCTGTGCACTTGTTTTTTAACAGCTCTGTCTTTCTGTCAGATCTGTACTCTTTGCTTCAGGATGTCTGCACTATAAATGTTTTGCAGCAGTTCTTCAGCTTTTAAGGTAATCACATAAAAGGCCCTTGACTGCATAAATGCAGCTAATCTGGGTAAATGCCTTTAAGCATCTTTACATTTCTTGCTAATGGATTTCCAGACAGCCCACAGATATCCACGTTCTAGAAAATAATGTAAAATAGAGTAAGTGTCTAATTTTTTTAAATGCCTCACATTCATCATACACCGAGAAAATCCAGAGCTCCAGGCAGCATAATATCATTATACTTATATAAGTCATACCCCGTTCTGTCATCATCAGTATGAATCCCGCCTCTGGCTGGGGCACGGGTCCACTCGGTGTTAAGTTCCAACTCAACCAGAGATAAATTACCACATGCTATTCATTAGAACCAGATAGGAGGGTTCCAGGTGTCACAATCTGGTGACAGAGCCTGAAGGACACGTGGAGGCAGGCACTGAGCTCAGGGGTCAGAGTGTGTGCGATCTGCTCCCCGGATTGTGCCCTGGGAGCAGTGGGAAGGCTCATGGAGGAGGCAGGTCTTGCCCCTCAGAGATGCTTTGCTGGTGGTGCTGAGTACAGGGCAGGATGCCAGCACCTCAGTCTTTGTACACCCAGTCTTCTTTCCCCTCAGCCTGCCCCTCTGCTGTGGTTTCACTTGCTCTGCTTGAAAGGCAGATGTGCAGAGTGAGAGCTCAGGTGTGTGAGCCTCTGAGAACTGAGTATGTACCTCAAGTATAAATGGTGCAAACAACCACTAATGTAACTTTGATACCAATTACAGTAATTAGAACAACGGAGTTGTCCTACCTTTGATTTGCTCTTCTTCTCTTCCTGGCTGGTTTCATTAAAACCACTTACAGAGATTTGCAGCAGTTCTGTTTGAAGTGCTGTCATCAGGATTTTGATTTTCAGTCACATCAGAAATGGTCTTACAGCAGGCTGGTTATGTTTCACAAAGGGATCTGCAGCATGTGGCCATCATTCATTGTCAGAAGCATTTCAGACAGGCTGGTCCTGCTGGTCACGTGGCTTCTGAGGTGAGTGTCCAGCGTTGAGTGCCAGGGAAGAAGCTCCAGAGTGGCCACAGCAATGGCCAGTGCCTGCCCTGGTGCCAGGCTCCCTCCACAGCTTGGGCTCTTCCCAGACCTCCCTCAGCAGCTCCAAGCTGCACTGCACTGAATCTGCAACCCAAACCTTGGTTCATTTGAAGACTAAGTAAGTGCCAGTCTGGTTCACATTGCTCCTGAGGAGAGAGTCCCTGTGCACCCCAAAGAGGGACCCCAAAGTGCCAATGCACCTTGGGCCTGGATTCCCCAGTTTCATGGTGTTTCCTCTTATTATGAGCTTTTTTTATGTTTATATCTTTGTACTGATCACCATTTTAAATGCATTACCAAGATTTCTAACTTTCTTGGTCCCTCAATAACGAGGCAGTAAATGCCCTTTAACAACAACAAGGGCACTGAACTGCTGTGGATTTCCATGGCTCTGGCTCTTACTCATCAGGCAAATCAGAGATGCAACTTGCATGATACATTGATGAGGAAAGACACTTCAGGACTTACTTGGTAACTCAATCACCACAAGACATTCACCAATTATCCCCCCATCACGGGGTGAGGGTGACAGGGAGGTCATGCAGAGTGAGTCTTTTTCATTTGTCCATGATAGAAGAGGGGAATACACTTTGCAAATTATAATTAGCAATTTAATCCAGCTGTGGCTAATTCGTAGATACATTTTGCACTCCAGGATTCAGCACTCGGGCAGACTCTAAATAAGGCACCAGCATGGTCTTTCCAGCTCCCTGAAAGCTCTCCAGTAATTACAGATTGCTCGCTGCTCAGCAGAGAGCAGGACAGCTTTCCATGCCTGCAGGTGCCTCTGCTCCTCCTGTGACCCTGCCAGGGCAAGATGCAGCCCTGGAGAGAGAGACTGCCAGCTGCCAGCCACACCATCCCCCAGGATACCTGCCATGGGGGTCCTGCCAGCCCTGTCCCGATGATGGAGAGAGGGATCCTCCTCAGTGGTGCATCCCAGCCCTGCTCTCATCCCGGCTCAGCACTAGCCAGTGGTGGAAGGGGGTTGGGGAAAGGGTTGCAGCTCAGGGAAGCAATAAATTCTGCTCCATTCTAATGGGACACTCCGGGCCCAGAAAGAAATTGGCATATACGTTCACAAAAATCCTGCCTGAATAAACAGAAAGGGAGGGTATGCTGGAGAGAGCATCCAATCTGCATCATAATTAGGGAAAAAAATAACAAATGGCAGAAACTACCTGTTCCCATCTGCAGCTGCAGTTTGCTCCCGCTGTATCGAACAGCCATGCACCAAGCCTACCAGGAACTTTCTCTGGAAATGTATGAGTGTTTCATGCAATAAAAGTGGGAAAAGAGCCTCTTTTTATGTGTATTACAGAGTCTGCTCTAATGAAGCATCAGAGAGAATTTTGTCAACCAGACACTTACTGCTGTCTCCAGCCTGGTACCAGAAGTGGGGGCCTCACCCCTGGAAGAGTCTCAATGAAGAGAGCCCACCTGGGGACAGCAATTAGGCTCCGGATCTGGGGGTCACCCTGGTGTGGGGCTGGGCCTCTGCCCCGTGCAGGGGTTCAGGTCATTGTCACATTTGGCTACCCAAGAGCAGGAAGGTACAGTTCTCAGTGCATGCATTTCAGACATTATTCAATCCCAGACTGACTAATTTATCCATAAACCTTCCTAATGAGTCTGATAGTGTAGGAATAAGAGAAAGCAGCATTGTTATCTGTAAACAGCAGCAGCTGACAGCATGTTTAATCACAGGCTGCATAACAGTGACATCGGTGGAGAACAGGATTAGACACTTCTCCAATTAGTCACACAGCAAAGGCACGAACACAGAGCCTGAGGGTCACTGAACCCAAAACCAAGAGCAACAAATATTGGAGCCAGGGAGTCCCAGTGAGGGGGAGGCACTTGGAGCCAGGGGCAGGCTGTGTTGGAGCCCTCCCCATCACCCTGAGGGCAGCCAGCATTCGAGGAGAGCCCTGGCACTGCTGCAGAGCCAAAGCCACCACTAATACCGCAGGCTCTGCGCTGCCTCGAGATCTGCAGGCTGCCTGTGCCTAACAGGATTTTGCAATCCATGGCGAACATGCTAATGGGATAGAGAGGTAAAGAGTTCATCCTACTCACTTTTCTCTGCTTCTTTTCTTTTTTTCTGAGCATCTCTCTCCTGGTTTTCTCTGCCTCATCTCTTTCTGAGGTCTGCAGATTAAAAGCATTACTACAAGCCAGAAGTTATTATGTGACTCCTACTTGTCACAAAGTAAATGGGATCTAGTGGGCTGCAGCCTTGGAAGCCATGGCCGTTGGTTAACAAGGAGTGTTGTCAAGGCCATCAGGGTTCTCTTTTCCCAGCCCCCAAGTCTGGGGAGTGCAGCTCACAGGACTGGGGGGAGCACAGGGAGAAGGGAGCACAGCTGCAGGAGCTGCTGCTGATGTGCCACTGCATGTAAGGGAGCAGTGATGACATGAAAGGTATATTGGTGGGGTCCAGAAGCTCTGCACAAACTGTGGGGAGGTGCTGGATGTGCCAGGCACCACCAGGCAGGAGGGAACAGACCTGGCACCAGTATAATGGGGGCTGCAGCATTACTGCTGCTACCTCTGCTTCTACAGCAGGCAAGGTTTAGCATGTGCCCTCTCTTCTTCCCAATTCCAACTCTTGGGTTAAACCAGTAGCTGCTCTGTGGTGAAGTCCAGGTGTTCTGATTTATCTCTGAGAGATCTCATTATCAGCCACAGCAGTAGACTTTGACCTTTCATGGCAGGGCCCCTTTGAATTTACTTTCTGCCCCAAGGTACAAGAGAAACCATAAGAAATCAATTTTCTTTCCTCCAAGACCCCCTAGTTTTCAAGAACTTTTAAAGGGCAGACAAACCATAACTGGGACATCTTCTACCTTTAAAAAGGTCCTTCATCATATTAGATTTTGATTAATCAGCCTCCTACTCTCCTGTCACTTTCACAGTGGAGAGTGCTGGAGACCTCCCACCAGCCCCTCTCTGCAGAGGGAGAGGGAGGAAGAGAGAGGGAAAGGGAGGAGAGGGAGACAGAGACTTCCGTGGCTGGGGGAGCCACAGCCCTGTGCTAGCCTGCCCTCCTGGTCCTGCTCCAGCTCCTGTTAGCAGGGAGATGCAGCATTGCGCCAGGTGCAGGACGCTCCGTGGGCACTGCCAGTAGCCAATTCCTGCTCAACTGGTGCCACTGGTTGCCCTGTGGCTGCCTCCAAGCTTTGAGACATTTCCTGGGGCTGCAAACCCCGAGACTACCTGACTTGCCCAACCAGTCACCAGGTCCTTGGCACAATCACCAGGCTCACAGAGGAGCCTGACACTGTAGGAGACAAGGTGCTCATCCCAGCCCAGGCCTCAGTCAGCAGCCACAGGGGCCCGGGGAGCCCTGCAGGCTCTGAGTGGCAGCAGGCAGCCTCCTCTGCCTGCCAGAAAACATACATAATTCAGGCAAAATATTAATTTAAGACTGTCTGAGCCATGGCAATAACCTAGACATTATGACAATACAGATCAATAAGCCCAGAGAGGATCCTTCACTGAAACACGCTGCAATTGTTCAAACCAAGTCTTAATTGTGACAAGAATTGATTTCTCTTTTCTAATATCCCTGACTTTTAATTAGAAAGTAGTTAAGTAGACAATGCATTTCCAGGATCATTTAGAGGCAGGACAATATCAAGGAGCACACACTTAAAATGCAGAAGTGGTACCTTGTTAATACAATGGGACCAGCCTGGGGAGTTGCTCTGTGCAAGTCAGAGATGCCCATGGCTGAGTAGGGCTCAGGGACACCAGGACCCCCAGGCCAGCAACCACAGCGAGTGCTCCATCCTGGCCTCAACGCAGACATGGGCACGTCCCCACTTGTTCTGTCCTGCTCCCCAGGGTCCTCCATCCATCTGAATTTCACACCCTCTTGCACACACGAGTGCATCTAATAGCTGTGATTATCCAGCAGACTCCAGCGCTTTGCTTTGCCCTTGTACGTGGCGCATGGCAGAGGCTGGCAGGGAGGACAGGCAGGGAGGGCAGGACCAGGCAGGCAGGACCAGGCAGGCAGCACAGCTCCCACTGGGGAGGGCAGTCACTGCAGTATCAGCTGCCCCAGGAGCTCCGTAGGGGTCAGCACAGCCTTCCCCCTACTCTCCATGTGCTTCTTGGGATGGTCCCAGGATGTGCCCACAGCCCAGAAGAGGCTGGTAGGAGGGAGTGCTGAAGCCCCTGTGAAGGGAGGAGGTGAACTCCTCCAGCCTTTTTTTTTTTTTTTTAATTTCCCAGCAGTGTCTCAGTGGCAGCAGCACAGCACAGTGAGAGTGCAAGGAGCCAGCTGTGAACCAGGTATTTCTCAGTCATCCTCCATTAGAGTAAAATGGGCCAAAACACCTTAATCTGATTGGAAGGAGACCATTAAGATCAGAGACTCCATTAAAAGAAGAAATGGTCTTTTACTTACTAATCAAGAATCATAAAGAAAAACATTTTGGAAGACACCCATAAATGAGAAGTAAGGGACTGCATACCCCCTGTTCTGAGTTTCCCCATGCACAGACTGTCTTGGCAACGGTTTATTATCCCATCCCATTTTGGGAGTTTTTGATCTGTTTTGTTTCATTTTGTGCCCAGGGGTGGTGTCTGTCCCTGCCCCACCCCCCCATCCTCCCTGGCTCCAGGGCTATCGTGATGAATGGCAGCCAGGCTGAGGTTTCTGGAAGAAGTTGAAGGCCAAACGAGAGGCAGACCCTCTCTTCCGGCACGGGCGGTTCGCTTGGACACACACGCCAGTATCTCAGACCACAGATCCTGATGTTTCTGTGGGTTTTGCCTGCTTCTTTTGTTGGGTTCTTTTTTGCTTCGGTACTGAGCTTGCCGGCTTGACTTCTTTTGCTGCTCGGCTGTCTCCAGAGCCTGTGTGTGTCTGCCAGAACCCGAGAACACCCCACTTCCCACCAGGGGCCGCCCCCCTCCGCATAGCCTGGACCCAGGTTCCAGCTAATGCCAGTGAAAAATCCCGGGGGGCCTTTCCCCTGCTGTGTTCCAGGGTCGGGCTGCCCAACCCCCGCTGTACCTCCACCGCTGCAGGGTTTGCGGTACACTGTAACTTTTCCCCCTCTGCCTGCCGGGAAGTCCTGCCATTCCAACTTGCTTCTCCTGAGATTCATACTAAGCTCCTTTTGCTATCCAGAGAGAACACCGAGATCGACTGCCCAAGGGGGTTTGTAAAAGAAGCCCCTTCTCCATCCCTTCCTGCTGGCTACGCCCGCCATCGTCCATGTGGAGCAAGACGGCCGGACCGCGCCACAGCGCCCCCTGCAGCCGCGGGGGAACCATCGCACCCGCCCTGCCCGGCCGGGAGCCACCAGCGCCCCTGGCGGCCGTGAGCGGAACTGCACCAAAGGGGAAAGGGCCCGACAGCCGGGAAGGTGTCACTGGGTCCATGGTTCTGTTTGGTGTTACTGCCATTATTGTTGTTTGTTTGCCTTGTTATACATACTAGTAAAGAACTGTTATTCCTTTTCTCATATCTTTGCCTGAAAGCCCCTTAACTTCAAAGTTATAACAATTTGGAGAGAAAGAAGTCATATTCTCCATTTCAAAGGAGGCTCCTGCCTTCCTTAACAGACACCTGTCTTTCAAACCAAGGCACAGATCCTCCTCTGTATCGATGAACCCAGCTGCCAAGTCTTGCTAAAGGCCAGCAGTGGTGGAATTTGGAGCAGCAGCCCAAAGCAGGGAGAGGTCCAGGTTCCAGAGATCTTGTCTCTGCGTTAAAAGAGGCTGGAATAGCTTTTGGCCATTCTCACAGAACATGTCTGGCATTTACTCTGCTGGTGGGTATCTAAGTGGTCAGACACTGCGGCAAATCCTCTTTCCCTAGGTCTGATTAGATTAGAGAGCAGCGGTGCTGGAGAGCTTGCTGATATTGCCAGGAAAGGAGAGCAAAGACTGAAGAAGATTCTCAGAAACATCCTTACTCACTATTCCCCCCCAGCCCTTGTTCATGCCAGTCAGAGATGCAGAAGCATCACCCTTGCAAACACAGTCCATTTATTTATATCCCCTGACTCATGAAATAAAAGTCAAACCACAAACAGTAAGAAATGGTATCCTGGCTCTTTAAAACCCCCAACAACCACACAGTGCTGCATCCTTGCCAAAAGCCGCCATCTGCCTGCCCCTAAAACCTCTTTCTTCTTTGCTGGCGAATCCAGCAACCAAGTACTGAACAGCCCCAGAGGGAAGGACAGTGCTGGCTGGCAGTGTCACTTTTCTCAAGGAGGAGTGGGATAGCCCAGACAAGTCCCCTGAAGAATTTGTAGGGCTATAATACCTTTTCACACTGTTAAGCTTTTAATTCATCCAGCTTTGTTAATTTGGGTATTTTGTTCCCTAAATCAAACAGCCCCCATAATGATAAAACCCTTCGTTAACACCACTGGGCTCTTGCCTAAAACAACAGCACATGATCTCCTGCCTTTTAGTTTGATTTTGCTGTCACTTGGGACAGGATTAAAGAGAAATAGCTCTACTAATTCTTCCAGTATCCTTCAGCCAACATCAGCTTGGACCAAAGAGGATACAGGATGCCACTGTTAGGAATTCTAAAGAAGCTCTTCCCTTGCAGATGGTTGGGGACCCTTGGTGGCACCCCAGGCTTTGAGATACTCACCACAGGCCTGGAGCAGCTGCCAGCCTGCACGGTACTCAGGTACTTAACCAGCTTCTCTTCTTAGCAGGGGGTTTTCATCCCTGTTCAAACCCTTTGCAGAGGTGCTGCCTGGAGCACACACATGAAGGGGCTGATACACAGTTTGTGACTCTTCTTGCTCAGACAGAAATTAGCATTTTGCCTTTGAAGGGGAGGAGGCAGTGCTACCTTCTGCTGCAGGACTGGGAGTCAGCAGGACCTGTCCCCACCACATCAGCAGCCAGAGGGTCTCTCCTGCCACAATGCCTCCAAGCACCTCTCCCAGCCATGGCCATGCCAGGGACAGGACTGAGCCCTCACCACAACAAGCCGGAAGGCCTTGAGCTGCCCACAGCTGCCGTCCTTACCCAGCCCTTCCTCACTCTCATCTCAGCTCACTGTGCTTTGGCCAACAGCTTGTCTTATCTCTGCCTGCAATGGGTGCGGTTTGGATCCTGCCCTTTCTCTCTCAGTGTGGGCCTTGCCACAGTGTGCACAGGTCAGCCTGCCCAGATCACCTGCCAAGAAACCCACAGGACATCTTATCCCACTTTCCATTTACTGCTGGGTTTTTAGAGCTGTTCATAATCGAACTAGCTCAAGTGTTGAAGCATCACAGTGACCTTTCCCAAACAAGCCAGAATTTTCCAGCCAGACACCTGGCTTTGTGTCAAGTTGCAGCTCCCCAGCCAGCAAGTCCTAGTGCCTGCCAGTCAGTACATTCACATCCAGTCATTAAGCTCACATCAGCTGCTGGGATGTTGTTGCAGTGCCAGGATGGCTGTGGTCAGTGCTGACAGCTCTCCAGGGCTACCCCACGCCTGCAGAAAGGTTTACTTCACCAGACGTCCCCAGAAGGGAATGTGGCAGTTGGTCTGGGATGTCTTCCCATTCATTCCCATCTGATAGGAAGGCATGAGGAGCATTGCCTCTGTTTTCGCTGGCCACAAACGTAACTAACATGGGGCCACATACTGCTGGAGCCCTGCAGCACTGTTGTGGTGTGTAGTTTCCTGCGCTGGTATGGCAGGCCGCAACCTTCCCGGAGAGCTCTGCGGGGTTATCTCGGGGAGAGCGGCTGTTCCGCTTCCCGTAGCCCTTCTGGGCGGCCCACGCTGTCCCGGCTGGCTGTCGGCTCTGCAACACGGTGGCGATACAGGAGGCGAGAAGGCTCCCTCCATGGGGACCTCAGAGGATCTTTATTCACACGGTAGCATGCTGCTTCCCACGGGCAGAGAGAGAGAAACAGAGCACATGGCCTGGAGCCCCTTATCGGGGGGGGGAAAAGGGGGGCGGAGAGAGCACATGGACAAATGGTCTCAGGGCATAGCAGCGGTACAAGGGCGGAGTTGGGGTAACAAAACCAATGGGAGAAACCCGAGGGAGTGGTTAGGACTAGGGGCGGGGAAAGGGGGGAGCCACGTGGAGAGGGCAGGCAGTCTAGTAAGGAAAGGAATCGGGAAGAACAGCACCACACAGCACCAGGACCAGAGCCGAAGGAGCAGCCTGTCCCCTGCACTCAGCATAGGGCTGTGGTTTGTGTTTTGTTTCCTCCTGTAACTCTCTGTTCCTGACCTCGCAACTGTTAACTCTCAGAACCTGACCTTAAGCCTTGCTAAATTAATTTCTCCTCTGTGTTACTGTAAGGGCTGTGCAATGCCAGGAATGATGCTCAGTCAAGGCATGCTGAAGAAGCACAGGGTCTTGGCAGGGCACAGACTGCACAGGGCCAGAGGCTGTGCCAGTGGTACAGACCTGCACCACATAACACTTCTGCCTCCCTGCAGAACAGAGCAATGGCAGAAACCTCAAGGAGGTCTGCCGGGCTGGGAAGCAGCAAAGTCCATAGCTGGAGCCCAGTGCTGTGCAGAGGCCACAGGAAGGAGCTGGGCGGAGCTGGGCCACCAGCGCGTGTCACAGGCCAGATGGCTGGGCCAAGGTGGGCAAGTCAGACATGGACTGAGAGCTGGCTGCCAAGGCACATCAGCCTCATGAGACACGTTCTCTGGCCCTGGCACCGCTCACCTGCCGGCCCGGGCCACAGGCACATCACAGTACTGATGATGTCACAGGAGGGAAGCATGAGCCTTTCAGGTGCCACATAGACTTCAGAGAGCAGTGAAGTAATTGAGTATTGACTGAGATGTCCCAGGTGAGTCCTGGATGCGCATTACATTCCGCTTAACTCAACAATTACCATTTATATTATCCCTTCCCACACTCTATTAAGCTAAAAGGTCTGTAATTAGCTACTTGGTTTAAGTGTAAAGTTTTAATTAATTCATAGTATGAAGTATAATTCATAGAGATAACGCCCATTCTATCACATTGTATCCCTCTGCAATGCTTTAACCAAAATACAAGTTTGTCCCAGTAAGTGAGCAAAGGTCCTACAAATCAGGCACTGTGATGCAAAACTTCCTCTGCAATGCCAAAAGGAAGCAACAAATGGACAAATGATTCAGTACAACCCCTCTCAGAGCCATTCCTCCTCTGAGCCCCAGGAGGACATGCCAGGCTGCAGCTCCTGCTGCTGCATCATCCCTAGTCCACCAGTAGCACCACACCAGGCATCCACAAATGCATTTAACTCCTGATTTATCTTTGATTCCATTTAATTTAGTTATTAGAAGAGTTTTAGTTTAGGATTTGTGTTTATGGAAGAGTGTCAGCACAGCACATCAGCCCAGGGCAGTTTCAGACCAGACAAGTTCTCTTGCCACATCATGACAACTCTGAGACACTCGCACAAACGCAAAATCCCTAAAACTTCCCAAACAAACACCAGCCATACAGAGACTTAGAGAAAAGCCTCGCAAAAGGCACAATAAATTACTGAACTTTTGGCACTGGGCTGAATTAAAATGATAAACTAAAGTTTTCACTTGCCAGATGCTGTTTCCATGGTGCTGCAGCAGCAGATAGTCTTTCCTGGAGGTGAAGGATTTTGAAGATTTGCCAGTGCAGAGAGAACCAGAGGGTTAACATATGTACTGTAAGATGTAAGAGAAGCGTACCTGGCGGTGCAGCCTGACAGGTCTGGCATGGCCGAGCCCCCACATCCCACAGAGGGCCAGGATCCACTGCAACTCACAGCCCAGCCCAGGGCCTACTCAGAGGGTGGATTGACCCAATTATCTGCTTATTGGGGTCCCTTCATAATTCCTCAGGAGGGAAACCCCAATAGCCACAGCATTTCCTTCATTCACACCAACAGCCTGTTCTGGCTCTGTTTTATGAGTCATTAATTCCTAATAAGTAGAAAACTGCCTGATGGGCATTGGACAAGAATATTTACTGTATCAGAGACAATATACAAGGTAAATTTCCAGCTATAAACCAGAGTTTGAATGTTGACATATCTTTAATAATGATAAATGAAGAATTTATGGATGCAGCTAAAGTTCACATCAGAATTTTGATTCATGATCACACGGAGCGCGAGTGGAGCCATCAAGCCCAGACCCAACATCTTGTCCCAGATTTGGACACCATCACATCCCTCACCTGCACCCCGGTGATGGTCAGCCCCCTTTCCCTCCTGTGCTGAGGGGCTGCAGACACAGGGCCTGATCCCCCTTCCCTGCCAGCCCTGGGAAGCTGTGCCACGGGAAGCATTGAGCTATGTGTCATGAGCCAGGGCTGTGACAGCTCCCCAGCCAGCCAGAGAAATGCTAATTGCGAGGCAAGTAATTACTGGCTATAAAATATGACCAGTACAATTACACCGAGGGTTTTTTCCTCTGTCTGTCCAGTCTTTGCACAGAACAGTGTTATAATTAGGTGACAAAACTGACAGGCAGCTCCAGTGAAATAGCCCGTCCTCGCCCTCTGCAGAGATTCCCCAAGTGTTCTGCACCAATAATTACTAATCAAGTTATTTCTCTCAAGATTAAAAAAGCATTCCTCAGGTAATTTGCCCATAATAGCACAGGCCTGGTGCTGGCAGAGAGCCCCACGCCTGCAGAGCCCAGCAGGTCTGGGATGGCTCCAATGCCAGCATCACTGACCCTTCCTGAGGGACACCCACCCCAGCTTGGGACCCCCTTTGTGTCCCCATGGGCTCTGAACTGCTTCTCCATCTCCCAAAATTGCCACACAACAGCACTCAGTGCATCCCACTACCACCCAGGACCTCCAAGATGTCGCGACAGGTGAGTCATGAAGGACTCTTTTAAGGTCAGTTGAAGAATCACCAGCAAAGGTGATCCCAACACAGCCAGGATCCCAACACAGTGGGCAGCGGGCGGGACAGAGTGAGGAAGCAGCAGTGATCCTGAAATGTTCTGGTCCCTCCAGACTGCCAGTGGGCACAAGGATAAACAATCTGGGGAGGATGAAGGGACACAGGGGCAGCAGTGTGTCTGACCACATCTCTGGAGCTCCACCCTGCTGCCCCACACCAGACTCACCTGGTGCTCACCTGCATGGGGACATGCCCTCCTCAACACTGCTTCATCCCAGGTGTTGCTGCTGGTGTGCTCAGTGGCACTGTGATGATGTCATCTAGCTGCATTTTCTAAAACTGTTTGGAAAAAAAGCCCGTGAGTCTGTAATTTGTCATTACCATACCAACCTGTAGAGCAGCTGAACAAACCACTACTATGGAACAAACATCCAAACAAAAGCTGTAATGGCTCCTGTCAAGCGGAGACCAACGCTGACAGGTGACCTGTAGCAGCACAGGAGAATAATTTGTGAATTGCCATTGATTTCCAAAATCAAAACATAAATTTTGCTTCACAATTGAAGTATCATGGAAAGTTTTGGTTTTAGTTGGTGTTTTGTCTCCCTGTGATTTTTTAGGGGGAAATAACATTCACTCCAGCCAAGCCTGCAGAATCCTTGTGACACAAACTTGCTGGTTAAACTCAGGCACCTGCTTCTGGGTCTGGCCTGGGTCATTGCAGGGAGTTCTCAGAATTCTCTTCAACACTGGTGTGGCTCCCAAGTCAACCCCATAAGCACCACTAGCCACTCACACCAGCATGGCAGGAGGAGTCCCAGTGTTGCTGTGCCTGGTTTCTTGCGGTGGCATGGCAGGCCGCAACAATCCTGAGAGCGCCGCAGGGCATTCCTAGGGAGAGTGGGAGAACCACTTTCCTGCAGCCTTTCGGCAGCCCGAGCTATCTCAGTTAATTGTGGGCTCACAACAACACGGTGGCGGTAAAGGAGGCGAGAAGGCTCTCTGGCATGGAGACTGCAGCAGGTCTTTATTCCATGCTAACTCTCCAAGGCCTAGGACCAGCACATGTGCTCGCCCCCATAGGCAGAGGGCTGGCACATGGCTAGAGCCCAGAGAGAGAGAAGCTGGTGGCTGGCTGAACCCCAAGGCAGAGAGAGCGCTTCCAGGGATCCCAAGTCCCTATCTTGGGGAACAGGGGGGCGGTACAAGGGCGGAGTTAGGATAACAGAGCCAATAGGGAGAACCTGAGGGAGTGGTTTGGACTAGAGATGGGGGAAGGGGAAAGCCACATGGAAAGGTAGGCAGGGATATGGATAGGGGTCCACAACATCCCAGCACCCACTGTATTTCAGTGCGGAGCATCCTGCTGCTGAGGAGAACAGTGCAAGACTGCCTGCCCAAGGAGAAGCACAGAAACCTGTAATTTGGACCCAGCTAGGTGACCACTGATGTTTTTGAAGGGCCCAACACCCTCTCCTCCGCCACAGCCCTGTATGCAGCTCCAGTCCACAGCTTCACCCCAACAGCTCCTGTCTGTGACCAACAAACTCCACAGCTCCCACCCCACCACCTTCCAACTTGGCTCCACTTTTGGGCAGGAGTTCAGCACATCACTGTGAACCCCAAATCCCCAGCACTTGCCCTGAGCTGCTTCATCTCTTTACCGGAGCATCTGCTGTGCCACACACACTGCAAGCGCTCTGCACTTCTCCCACCGCTTCCACTAACGGCATTAGTCCTGCTGCTACCAACTGAGTGTGAGGCAGGACTGAGCCTGCTGATACCTGGCAATCTGAAAACATGAGAAACCACCTCTCTATCCCAGCACACAAGAGCCACCAGGGCCTCTGAGCAACCCTGCTTAGCCCTGCAGACCCAGCAGCTGGGGACAGCTCTTCCCACAGCAGCAAACACCGGTGGTAACTGCCACTGGTCCATGCTCTGCTCTGCTTCCAGCAGCTCCACGTCTGTGTTCTCCTGCATCTGCAGCCTTTTGTCATTATCTAACCCATGACAAACCCATTATGATAGTAAAGATCAGAATCATTGTGATCCCGGGCAGATGCCCAGGACTGGCCCAGAGGAGCAGCAGTGTTTTGCACAAGGCAGAAACAAATTACTGAAGGTCACCTATGATTTATCATTGCCTTGGTTTCCAGACAGTGACACTGTTTCCCCCAGGGAAGCAGCCTATTTCCCCCAGGTTCCAGCACATCTGCTCTGACTGAGCCTCTAACAGGGACGATTTTGCTTATTTTATTGGATTGGAAGCACCCCCAATAAGCATGTTGTCTCCTTGTCTGATGTCTTTGCCATATAACACTGAATTTACATCCCATCCGCTGCACACAACTGCTCTGACAACTGGAAAAGCACCATATGGGGTGGGGACACACTCCAGGAACTCAGTCCCAGCAGGGACTTTGCCGTGCTCATGAATATGCCAGAAATGTCTGCAGGTGACAGGCCCTGCCAGAGATAAGACTATGCAGCACTGTGCCATGCTTTCATCTTCAAAGAGCTTTAAGATGCAAAGAAATTAACGGCAACTTCTCCTGGGCACGGCTTTTGTCTGTATGGGGGTCTGAGACACCGGGCTGGCACCGCAGAGAGACTGCTGGAGCCTGTCTGCAAGCTTGAGCTGCTCTGATGAGGAACAGACAAGGCAGAGACACTCCAGAGAGAACAGCTGCCTTGGGCACAGGCTCTTGGGAGGCTCCCACTGCAGCTGCCAGTGGGAATGGCTGCAGTGGCGCTTGTGCCAGTGCAGTTACTGCTACTGAGACCCCACCTCGCCACACAGAAATGAGGACAGACCCCCTCTGAGCCAGCCCTCCCTCTCTCAGCACCCCCAAAATGGGCCAGGGTACATCAGCAGGGGCAGGGCCACAGTCACCCAAGGTTTGAAACACATAGCAAACAGCCCTCCACTCTCTGGCACGACACCTCCAGACGCTGGAGCCAGGAGCCATGTCCCTTAGTCCCAGCAGCCACCTGGCCTGTGCCCCTGGTCTCGATGGGACCACAGCCTGGCCTCACCACCAGCGCCTGGCTTGTCCTTGCCACTGGCTGATTGTGGGGATTGTGGCTCCAGATATCCCTTTCATCTCATCAGAGGCTGCTGGATTTAATTCCCTGCACTTTGGTATAAAGTGAGGGTCCCATCTGGAAAGCAATTTGTGTTTCTCGGAGCAGACAGTCAGAACATTTCCCATTAAAATGTAAATTTAGCCAAGTTTTCTGGCATCTCTTTTCCTTCCTTAAGGTAAGGAGAATATGAACTTGTATTATTTTTTCCATCAATTATATCTTCCCCTCAGTTTTGTGTTAAGGAAAAAAGCTGCCTGATATACACCTTTAGCAAATTAAATTTGAATTGAGTCTGACAGCACAACAGGGATCCAGATTACAGGGAGATGTCCTGGCCTAATTGGAGTCATTGCCAAGAAGTTATTTGCAGAGCATTAACCACAGAGGGCACAAATAGAGCAAACATGGTCTCTGCACTAAATGCTCATCTCACCAGCATTCCCAACTGGCTGCAGGACCAGCCTGTTCCCAACACCAGTGGCACCTTGATGGTGTCTCTCAGGAACATCCTGGATGCTAAGTTTACTTTTACTGCAATCCCAGCCATCCTCAGCCAGGCACCGCAGAGCCCTACTGGCCACTCTCTCTACCAGCCCTGGGGCTCCCACGTCAGCCAGATGTGGTGGTTCCTGCCCTGCCAGAGATCCCCATCCCACCTTCATCCCTACTCCACCATCGATCCCTGCCCTACCACTCGTCTCGCCACAGCTGCAGCCACACAGCAGAGGGGAATGGATGTCTGGTAACCAGCAGAAGATTTTGGCCAAACACGCTCAGAATAATGAAACCAACTGTTGCGCTCACTGCATGTTTTAAAAGATGATATTTCATTATTAAAACCCCAAATCCCTGTGAACTCACCATTTCTTTTGCTTTCAGACACCTGGAGGCAGGGAAGCACTCTCTCCACACCTTGGGAAGCCTATCAGCATTTGAAGGGTGTTTAGACAATACAACTATACACCAAGGAGAAAAACCTGAAAATTCTCCTCTGCCCACATTGGGCAGGTAACTGCCACAAGCTGGGGAGCTCCTCGTTCCCCAGAAATCTCATCCAATCAAGCTGTGGCTGATGACAACTTGCATCTGACAGAGCTGCAACCAGGCCACTCCCAGCCCCTGTAGGCAGAGTTAATGGGGAGCATCACCCACCCCAGACCCTGAGGAGAGTGGGCTCATCAATAAAAATGAATTGCATTGCAGTGGGGGATCTAATCCAGTGCTTTCTCTGTCCCAAGGACCAAAGTTCTCCCCAGGGCCATGCGTGGCTTCCCTATGGGACTGCCCCTGGAACCCAGCATGTCTTGGACTGCAACCGAATGCTCTGTCCCACAGCAGCAGGAAGTGAATCAGCAGTCTCAGCCAGCATTAATTATGCAGAGAATCATCTGCTGGTAAAAAAAAAAAGTTCTAATTTAATCAAAATTAAATTAATAGTTAATTTAACACTTCCACAGTGAAAAGCTCTTGACCTCTGGACTTCTCCTCCTTGCACGCAGGGACTGTTCCTGGCTCCTGCAGCAGTGACATCCCATGGCACCCTAGCATTCAACATGTGCTGCCCAGCACTCAACATGTGCTGCCCAGAGCCCCCTCCCCAGGGACTCCCTGCAGCCATCCCCAAGGCATCAAGACCAGGGTGCGTAAACCACAGCCATTCTGAAAAAGGGAAAACATGGAGAAGACGTGGGTGAACACAGACCATGTTACCTTTAAGCCCCTGAAAAATTCCAGTCCAAATAAATATTTTTTTAAGGAACTGGAAAATAGGAAGAAGAGCAGCCAGGTGGAACATTGTCCAGAAAAGGGAGCTGAGAGCAAATCTGACTAATGTACCTGGAGTGATCTGGAAGAAGGAACGCTGTCTGAGGAAACAGACTCTCCAGATGACCTCAAGGTCTCTTCTGTCTCTATCATCTACACTTCTACAGACTAATTCCTTAAATCAGTATCCTGTGGAAACTTGCCCAGCATTCTGCCAACTCCAGAGCTGGAAGAAGAGCTGGAGGACAGTGTAAGTGGATATGCATGTGCAGTGTGCAGCAGGAAACCGGGTTTTTACAATAGGCCTTCGTAGTCTGTGAGGATAAACTCAAAAGAGTATTTCACAGCCTCCTTGTGTGACAGCAAAGCCGTGTCTGGGAGGTGCAGGAGAGGCAGAACCGCCCCAGCCAAAGTTGGCTGTCCAGCGGATGCCCCTTCCCACACACTGTTTCACAGCCCTCTCCCGACACAGATGGACTCACTCTTGTAGCAAAACCAAGAACTGCAACTCGGCATACCCTGCTGCGTACAGGCCTGGCCCAGACAGACAAGATCATCTTTCCTGGCTGTAACCACAGTGAGTGAAAAACCCTCACTCTGAGTTCCCAGCATCTGGCAGAGCAGGCTGGGCTCCATCTGGAAGCATCTCCCCAAGCAGTGGATTATCTCCTAGTCAAGGCATTACAAGAAAATAAGTCAGAAGAAGATTAACATAAATATTGTTTGAAAGACTTAATCAGCTGCAAATTGCAATTTTGTGTTTCCAGCTTAATTAGCCCAAGTCTGGTTTTCATCATATTGGGAAGCAGAATGAGGGCAGTAGCAGCAGCATCACAGATCTCTAGTTGCAGTGATGGAGGAAAACCTCGCCCTGGTTAGGGCTCTTGGATGCCTCAGACAGCAGCATTCCCAACAGCTCCAACAGGGCTGGAAAGGGTCAGACACCAATCAGCTTCACCTCTAATACCAACCCTGGCCCAGGCAGCCTGGCCTGGTGTTGCTCATTTGAACCATTGCTCCACGAGTTTGAACTGGCTCTGCTAGTGAGGTTCTACAGATGCACTTTTGTTTGCAGGGCAAGTGCTAATTAAAATGCAAACCCATGTATCTTCTGCTCTGAGTGCTCACACCAATGTGATTTCTACAAGGGCTGCAAACACAAGGGTCACCCTGGTCTGTGAGTAGGTTTATGAAGGTGTTAATAGTCCCACCTACCAGATTTCCAAAGGTACCTTCCCATTCCAGCAGAAGCTGTGTCTGATCCCCATGTCCTGACTGGGCTGGGGTGTATTTTCACCGTGTCCCAGCAGACAGGTCACTGTGTCCTGGTGACTCACTACAGCCACTGGTCCCACTACCATGTCCCCCGCCCACAGATGGCTCTGCAGTCACTCGGTGTAGCAGCAGGGTCCCAGTTTGGGAAGTATCAAGGACACCTGAATAAGCAACAAATCCCGGGTTTGCTCCATGCTGGCACATTCCAGAGGTGCTGACAGTGCCCCAACACTGATACACAGGCTTGTCACTTCAGCTGGTGCCAAGCACATCGTGCTGACAACGCAGTGCCCTGCAGACAGCCAGAAGCCAGAGGAAAGAGGGAATTTATAGTGCCTGCAGTTTCTGCAAGGGAACAACAGCACTAGCCCTTTCACCCATGCCTGATGCACAGCTCATCCTCTTGATGCTGGTGGTACAAATAAAGCTGTCACTTGCAGGGACACTGAACACTGGCAGCAGAAAATGAGCCATGAGCCAGTCCCATTCAGGCAAGGCTGCTCTTCCTTAGGGCTGTGCCTCACCTGGGGGAGCATCACTCCCCACCCAGCTGTAGGAAAGAAGACCTTCCTGGCTGTGAGGGCACCGGCTCCACCTGCACGTTTCAGAGTCCCTAAGGGGAGGAAGAGGACCTGCTGCAGCAGAGCTCTCGCAGCCAGGGAAGCAGCTCCTGGAGGCCCCTCAGCTGCATGGTTCAATCGGTGACCATGGCTCAGCTGCTCCATGGCACAGGGCAGAGCCATGTGCCTCTGCCAGCACAAGAGGGCAGGGGCACAGCTGCACCCGGTTATCGATGGTGCAAGATCAGCTTGTCTGAGCAGGGAAATACTTCACTGGGAAAATAGGAAACATTTGGAAAGTGGATGGTGGGTGTGAGTGATGGATGAGCACTGGAGTAGCCCAGCAAGGATCGATGAATAGCTGATGACCTGAGGAATGAGGCAGGGGTTGCTCACTGTGCAAATCCAGCAGGGAAACTGTTCACTGTGGTGGGAGGGTACAGCAAGCCCCCAAACAGCCTTTACACCCCCACAGGCTTGGGGGCACCAAGACAACAGTTCCGGCTCTGCTCAGTGCCGGTGTGAACTGGGGGATGTGGAGAGTCACCTGCCCAGATCTGCTGCCCACCAGGGCCCACAGAGGGACCCCCAGTGCCCCACTCTGTCCCCTCTACTACACCAGACCCTCTGCTCAGAGCACTGCCTGCCAACACTGTAGGGACAGCTGGGCAGGACAAGGGGTCCTGCACAAGCAAAAGGAAATGACCCCTGCGATTTCCCTCAGCCCCTCCATTCCCCAGGATACTTGACTGGAAAAGGCAAGGTAAGAGCAGAGATGGACAGAAGGGGAAACGGCCAGAGATCCCTCATGCACTCACTCTACAAATGACAATAACTCACCCAGCCTGGTGCTTTGGGAATTTCATAGCAGAAGCTCCAGACAGGCAATGATGACTCTGGGGTCAGTTGTGTGTGCAGCACAATCCATTAGCATTGCCTGAGATAGCTACTTGTGAGCAGTAACAACAGAAAACTCCTCCCTGGCCCTCAAGACACTAAGAAAAACCATGCCAGCACAGGCTGCGCAAGGGCTAGGTGCAGGCAGGGGAGCGGCCCCGCTCACCACACACGTCCCACGGGCAGCGCTGGGGACCCCGGTGGGGCCGTTCCACCCAGAGAAAGGATCCTGCCTCCATACCCCGTGCCACCCCCTCCTTGCTTCCCAACAATTTTACTTTTTGATCAATGATAAATATCAGTGGACGCTTTCATCCATTCCCTGTTTACTTCAGCTTAGCACCATTTCAGAGCAAAATCAAGAGAGAATTCTAGATTTAAATGAAGGAAGATCATCACGCCAAGAGCTTATTTCATTCTCTGCATTAGGAGGAAGCAGGTTGTTCTGAGCAGCTCTAGCCTAGGTTATCTGAATACTGTGCATTTTCAGAAGTACTGACAGTTTCATCTCAGTAGTAGGTTTCAATCGCATTTAGAACAGAGAAAAGCAGCCAGAGAACACCACAGCTGTAACACCCACAAAACTCCAAACCCCTCTACTCCATATTTGCTTTCCTTCCAGTGCAGATGGCACGGGATGAGCACTCAGAAGAGGGTGGGGCACACAGGGCCTTCCCCACACCATCCTGACAACAGTTTAACTTTCATAATCACTGTATTCACAAAGCCTGATGAGGGTAACAGAACAGAGATTTGGGAATGATACAGCAGCACAAAGAGGTCAGAAAGGGGTTTCTAGTCTTTTTTTTATTTACCTTGACATAACCCATTGACCTTATTAAACAAGGCCATGATCACCCACTCCTGAGTGCACAGACACACAGTGCCCAGCTCCACCAGCTCCCAGTCACAAGGGTTAGGAAGATTCTGGTACCAAGCCATACTTCTTCTTCAGGATGTCAACTGTGGGTGTTAGTGCACTGCAGGGAGACACAGAGCCATCAGAACAAAGGGTTTGGAGCATTAAACTGCATTTTCTGGGGAAGAGTAATCGGTGAGACACAGGATTGCACTTAGAACCAAGGAGAGCATGAACTCCAGAAACTACAGCTTCACACAGAAGCTGTGAGAAAGGGGAATTTGAGAGCTCTTGAGGATTTCTGTGTGTGCTCATAATTAAGTTAACATTAATGGGAAGGTGGAACTGCTGTGGGAAGCGAAGCAAAGCAAACAAAACAAAGCAGAGCAAAACAAAGCAAAGTAACGCATGACCCAACCCTAGCCAAAAGCTTTGTTTCATTTAAAGCAAAGGAAAAGCCCCAGCTACACTCACCAGCCAGGCCGGATGATGGAGAATTTCCCCGACACAGATAAGTCAACCACAGTTGACCCCAAGCGACACTCTGGGCTCTGGATGTCTCCTATAGGGCCTCCATCAATGACCAAGGACAGCTGAGGCCACAAGTCCTGGAATTCCTGCAAGAGAACTGTCGGTAACAGTCCTGACAGTGGTTTGTGAGTATCATTAAAATAAAATAAAAATATAGCAACAGAGCAACTCTTGGTTTATTGCTAAAGCTGAGTTCAACTGAGAGAGCTTGGGGCTCTGCTAAACTGCTCCAGTGACATCCCTGAGGGATGAAAGAACCTCACCAACACGGTCAAGGTGCTGCCGTGGGAGCTGATGTTGGCGCTGGTCAAAGCCAGCGGTCCCGAGCAGGCCCGTGCCAGGTCTCTCATGAAGGGGTGGTTTGGAATGCGAACACCAACCAGCTGCAGGGAAAGAGAGGAGGGTTTTACACACAGAAACTGGTTTTAATGTTGCATTGCCTAAAGCTCTCTTGACTTAAAGCTGAAGCTCTAGAGAACTGACAGATCTACATCTGCTGAACCAGCAATAACACAAGAATTAAGTCAGGCCCTAACGCTGGTTTATGCCATGTCCAGCTCACAGGGAGCAGGACAACACAGGGACGGCTTCTGGGGACAGGTAAGGACAAATGTTACAGCAGCAGCACAAAAGCGGCCCCCTGCCCCCGAAGCCGTGAAATCAATCCTGTAGCCAAGACTTACCGATGTGAATGGATTCAAGTCTTTATTTAGCTCTTCTGAACGCTGTAAGACCAGGGTCACTGGTCCCGGGAGTAAGTCCCGCAGCAGCTCGTCGGGAACATTCACGTGGCAGTACCTGCAGGGCCAGAGACAGCTGGATCAGGGTGTGCACACGGTGTCGGCCGGGCCACTGGACCTCGGGCAGCTCCGGCACGTCCCTCGCATCCCTTCCGTGGGGCTCCGGATCCGCGACAGGACGTGCTGCACCCCGCCGGGAACACCGGGCAGCCCCGCGGGCTCCACGGCCCGGCCGCGCCCACCTGTAGAGCCGCTCCACGTCCCCGAGGCAGATGGCGAGCGGCTTCGCACCGTTCCGCCCCTTCAGGCTGTAGATGCTGCGCACGGCGGCCGAGTCCTGGGCCAGGCAGGCCACGCCGTACACCGTGTCCGTGGGCACCGCCACCAACCCGCCTGACTGCAGCGCACCGGCCGCGGCCGCCACCGCCTCCCTCCAGCCTGCGCGACACCAGGCGTCAGCGGGGCGACCCGGCACCTGCCTCCACCGGCCGGGGCCTCTACCCTCCGGTCCGGCCCAGCCCAGCTCGACTGGGGGCCTCCCGCCGCCGGCCCAGCCTCCCCCCTCCGCTGGTTCCCCGCGCGCACCGTGAGGGTCGGGCCGGGCCCCACCGCCNCCGGCCCCGCCGATCCCTCCGCCACCCGCGCCAGTGCCAGCACCCACGCCGCCCGCGCCATGCGGCGCGACTTCCGCCCGCGGCGCCGAGCGATGACACAACACCCGGGGCGGGGCGGCTCCCGCCGTTCCCATGGCGGCCGGGGGCGCGCAGGAGTCGTGCGTAGGCTGGACGGAGACGGCGGGAGAGCGGCGGGTGCGGAGAGGGAACGGGAGGGTCGAGGGGCATCGGGGGGTCCGAGGGTACCCGCGGCGCCGGCCGTGACCGCTCTCCCCGCCGTCTCCCTGCAGGTTCCAGACGACCCGCGGAGGCTGTGGCAGCTGCTGGAGCTGCGGCAGCGGCACCTGAGGTCCCGCATCGCCGCCTGCGAGGAGCTGACGGCGGCGATGGCCGCGCTGCGGGCGGCGCTGAGCCCCGGACCGGCGGCGAGCGGCGCGGGGCCCTGAGGAGCCCCGGGGGCGGCGGCGGGACCGAGGATGGGCCTCGCGGAAGGGACCCAGGGGCGCGGTCTCTTTGGGGCTCCGGGAACGCCCAGTCGGTGCCGGGGGAACACAGGGACCAGTGACGGCGGCACGGCCGGGCTCCCCCGCCGTGGCGTTGGATCTCGCTTGGTCTCGCTGCGCTCGTGCCTTATCGCATTAAATTTACACTTCAAAATAAAGTGAGACGGGCTTGGTTTGTATCTCCCCACCCCCTGCCCCCCGGTCTGCTCCTGAGGAGGAGGCACAGCCGCCCCCAGCGCCCATGTGTTCCGAAGGCTTCCCTGGCTGCTCTGGGATCAGGACCAGCCCGAGCCGACGCTGGAGAGGCTGCAGAGGCACAAACCTCTTTTTAAGGGGACGGGGGAGGACGCTCACACTCCTCTCCCCCAGAATACTCTCAGGAAAAACTCTTATAACACAATGTTTAAATAAGCATTTAATTAGGATTTAATTAGTATTAATATTGCTTTCAATTCCAAAAAGGTTAATTTCCACTTCTTTGCAGATATTTCAAAGTACAATATTAACTTCATACAAAATGAGCAATTAAGCAAACACCATTATTTCACATTCTTCAAAAAAATACAAATGCATATTTACTCTTTTGGGTTTTGGAGATGCTCTTCCTTTGGAAGTACTGTACCTGTAACTAACATCTTCACATTGCTCAATGTAAGCACATTTGTTCCCATGTTTCAGAGTTAAATAAATTCCTTTATTACCATACACACATTCTTGAGAAACTGGGGTTTAGTTCAGCTGTCTCCAAAGCCCCAGGCAGTGCAGTCCCCCAGGCCCGACAGCTCCGCTGGAGCTGCCCCGGTGTGGAGCCAGGCTGGGGTTTGCCAGCGCTCGGCTGGGTGAGGCAGAACAGAGCAGGGTCAGCCCGAGCAGTGGGAGGACAACAGAGTCACAAACCAGGAACACCAGCGACTGCAACTACAGCACTGCAAGCACACCCTCAAGTCTGCTGGAAAAGGTCATGTGAAAAAAATCTTTTTTAAGAAAAAGTAGAAACTGCATTTATTTGAGAAAGTGTACACTGCATAATGAACCAAATTTTGGCCAGCTTGCACACCAATGCAGCATGGTGTGGGGTTTCACCTAGTTCCAAAAACACACACACTCAGACTATGTACACTACAACATAAATATCCAGTTTAATTTGCATTTCTCAGTGCAGACACAGAATCCAACTTCTAGAACATATGACAGATATCAAGACAAGACACAAAAAAAGTTAAAAGTTCAGCCCTGTCCATGAGAATTGACTACAGGTAACATTTATAAAAATTTGACATTGCTTCCAAAATATGTTACGGAAAAAATAGTATACAATTAAAAACTCTGCAGTCAGAAATTCATAGGGTTTATTAAAGACACGCTCTTCTTTTTTGCCTTACAGTCCAAACTGACTCCAACAGTTCTGCCCAGCTAGCTCAGATAACTCCTGCCAAGAACTTTTCACCCACAGATCTCAAATCATTTCACAGAGACAACACCATGTCCTCGTTCCATGGGGAGGATCCGAGGCACGGGGAGGTTCTGTGCCTTGCCCGGTGTCTCCCGGCCAGCAGTGGAAGCGAGAACGTGACACCGGATCTCATCTCCTCTGCCCCACTGACCCAGCTGCCTCAGCTCAGGAACCAACCCAGGAACAGCTGCTCATCTCCTATCACCTCCAAGGACAACTACCCTCAGCTCAGCTCCCCCTGCAGCTCCACACCAAGGGGCCGGCTGGCTCCAGCTCTGAACCCAGTTTATCTTGGAGTAGGAGTGCTGTAAACAGTTCACAGCATTGATGCAGATCAAGGACAACGTCGTGGATGGCTACGGCCACCCCCAAGAAATAAGGCAGTAACAGGACATCAGAAACCATCTTGAAGACAAATTTCAAAGGTGCAACATGCCTGTTTGAGAGCAGCTTGTCACTTGTGTTCCCACGTGGGTGACAGAACAAGGACAGAGGAAGAAGAACACACATCAAGGGACACAGCATGTCCAACAGGAGTGACAAGCAGACCCCAGAAGTGTGAGAGAAAAGGCTGCTGAAGCACAGTGCTCTCAGAGGGTTATTTGCATAGATTGGACGTTTGCTAACGATGCATAATTTGTCTGGGGCATGGGGGAAGGGCAGCACGGCACCCACCACACCTGTTCTGTCAGACAGACACATGGACCACATGGGACAAGGATCTTTAGCTACAGGTATTGCACCAAGTTAAGTGCTCATCTTTGCACACCCCTGTTAACTTTTACTCAGAGCAAAAATAAACTTTGTGAAAGTATATACAAAAGAAATTGCAGCAATTGGGTTAAAGATAAAATAACCTAAAGTGCATTTTAGATACCAATATGAGGTTCTGCAAACTTGTCTTCCTGGGCACACTCAGCATTACACAAGTGTCCAACTTGTACTTTGTTCCATGTAATTCAGTACCAGCATTCAATCAGTGCTGATTCCCCCCTCACCCCACCCCGCCCCCCCGCCACCTACAAACCTACAAGCACGAAAAGCAATTTTTCCAGCCTTCAGCTGCATGCCAGGTCTGCTCGCTTGGGTCTTTGCTTGGTGACCAGAGCTACCAAAGTCCGTAACTTGACCCCCTCTACATGTTAAGCTTCTACACCCCTCTAGAAATTACGAGTGACCAAGTAAACCCCCACTAGCATAAAACAAGTGACCTAGAGCAAGTGCAGTTTTGCTCTCAGACTGATACTTAAGGGGGTTCATGCAGACTTTGTAGAGGCAGGCATGCTGTTCCCAGGGGCTCCAGCACATGAACCCTTTTCTGGGAATCCAACATCTCACCAGATCTGTAAGGGCAGAAACTCTCCCTTTTATTAACCACGTAATAGTGAATATGCTAAATGCTAAATGCTGGGGCAGCAAGGAAAGGACAGGAAAATCTCTGGCCTTGCAGAATCTCAGGGCTTTGCTGCAGCTACCCTTGGATCTCCTCCCATCCCAGCATGGCACAGACTGCCCTGGAGCACAGTCTGATCACACACCACTGGGGTTGATGCAAATGTGAAAACATCTCAGACACACGCAGCACAAACACTCTGGAAAGCAGATGGATGATAAACAACAAAAGCACACACCTGTAAAACACAGTGGATGCACAGCCCATGTGCTCACAGAATCACGCGCTCCTGCCTCAGTACAAGCTCTTACCAGTTCTACCTGAATTGCAGCCTGCCTGATGCACGTATAAGAGGGCAATGGCAAACCCAATGCACCAAAGAATCAGCAGGACATAAAGCTTTTCCTGGAACACACTAAACAAACCCAGTAGCTGTGAAGAGAAACAGCAGACATTGACCCTGGACACTGCTGCCCATCACCACAGCTCCACATTGAGCTCCCCAGTTCAGAGACTTTGGCAGTTTCTTCTACTCATTTCAGTCACAAAAGTTTCTGAAGATGCTCTCTGGTCCAACCAGAAGCATACCTTAGATTGACTACGTCACAGGTAGCAAAAGTAAAAAAGCCTTCCTGAAGGCTGCGAAGGCTCAGAAGCAGTTGCTAAATTGCCCAGCTGTCACAGTGCAGGCTACATCTGGGACCCTTGTCCCCCATCAGAGATAACCCCACAACTCCAGGGGAATCTTCACACTCCTGCATCAGCAGTCTCCCACAGGCACACACCCACTCACACTCAAACACCACAGCTGCACTTCGCCAAAAAAAAGGCCCGAGGCCACAGTGAGAGGAACCAGAGGGACCCCCACGCAGGCTCCAGGCAGTGCTCACTCCCCTCCCAAGTGGAGCTCTATGCAGAATAGCTGGCAGGAGACTTCTCTGTGAGGACAGTCCCAGCCATGCAGGCTTGGGACTATTTTTTTTGTGTTCAGAGCAGTTCTTGCTGCCATGCAACCCAACTGCAGCACACAATGAAGCCGTAGGAGAAAAGCAAAGGGGCCACCACCTCGCTGCCCTCCAAGGATTGCCATTACAGGAACAAAACAAGAAATGCTTTGTTAACCTGTTTTGTGGATGCCAAACCTTGTTGCTGAAGGACTTGCAGCTCTGCTATACAACAGCCCTGCACAGCCCTGCCACACACCCAGAGGAACCACCACCAGCATGTGTGGTGCCCTCAAGTTCATCCCTGCAACTGTCAACACCAAGCTCCCTGCCCTGGCACAGACATACAGCATGTCCCAGGCACGAAGCGTTCCTGGCACAACCGTCTGCCCTCATGGGACAGTTTTTCCCTTCTGCACTTGACTGGAAGCAAGCTGTCCAAGAGGAGAAGACCAGTTCCCTTCAGTCCCTTTCCATCCATGCCTGGGCAGCACATTCTCAAGGGAACAGCATGAGAGGTTGATGAAGCCAGTCTCAGTGTTGGTCAGGTTACACTGAGCGTGTCACAGGAGGGTTAAACACCTGCTGATCACCAGGCAGCACTCACAGGGTTCTCCCTCCCCAGAGGTACAGACAGCAGCTCTGATCAAACATAAAGAGTGAAAGATCTCTATCCACTACAGTTAGCATTCCTAAATTGAGTGCAGGGACACTCCCTACTAACTGGCTTTAGTCATTATCTTTGTATCTCACTAATGACAACACTGTAAACTGAATAAAGACTATTTAATATTCTTTCCTTTAACACAAGAAAACTGACAGCCAAAGCCAGAAAGATGGATAAAAACTATAAAATTACATCTTTCAAAATAATGCAGCATAAATAAACCATTTAGAATGAGACTGCATTTATTGCAACATTACAGGCTTTTTGGTGGAAGGGGGGGTTTGGATTTGATTTACCCTGAGTAGGTTAGAATATAGACTCTCAGTTTGATATGAAAAACTACTCTGTTGTGTAACATCTTTTAGTCAAGAAATAGCCCCATGCACAAAAAGCTGGCATTGCAGTAGGCTGGAGGCAGAGTCAGGCAGAAATTATATAGCTCACTGGAAAAAAAAGAAGCACATACAGACAACTGAAGGACAGACTCACTGAATTCAAACTGAATTTATGTTGAATCTTTCTGAAAATTTTCATAAGAGTTATTCTTCACAAAAGATGAGAGTAACCAGCAAAGGCACCATGCTCCCAATTCAACAGTCCCAGGGTTAGGATGATGACTTGTTGCTGAACAGAGCCTAAGAAATCAAAAGAGCAGCAGGCGCCAACTTGACCACACCTGGGATTCACTGTGCCCTTCGGAGAGGCCAAGAAAACAGACTCTGGAGCCAGAGCCAGCAGCAACTCCGACTGTGCTTCTATGTTATGACACAGTGTCTGCAACACACTTGAGTCCTAGTGGAATTAAATGAACAGATCGATCAGGTACTTGTGCCCTGCTGAAATAAACTCCCCCAAAGCTCCTGGAGGCTTTAGTAAGAGCATTAGTACACAGCAAAACCAGGCACCAGCTCCTCATCAGATATGTGACAATCGCATTCAAATCACACTGCAGACAAATCCTCTCCCACAGCTATGCCATTTTCTCCCCCCGCAGCCTCCTTTCCTGGGCTCCCCTTTAGTGCATGGTTAGTACAGACATGAGAGACAGGAGGAAATTAGAGACCCAAGAAGTTGTAACAAAGACCCACTTGCTGCCAGTACCTTAATCCCAAATGGAAGTGATGTGCAATTGGAGACAAAGTAACCCTCCTTTTGCTTTTTAAAATCTTTCTGCACACGAAGTAACCTTAACTTCTGTGTTCACATATGACAAGCAAAAGTGACAGACAGTGCAGCCAAAACAGTTCATATATAACTTAGCTATTTCTTTTTTTTTTTTTACCTTTTCTTTTTTTAGATAGGATCTCAAAGGTGGATGTACCTGGGACGTGACTAAGATGACATCTGTGAAGCAGAAATAAGCCACAAAATTTCCAAAGAGGAAGGAATAAGAATCGATCCTTCAGTTTCTGCTTCTAAGGAGAAGGGTTTTACCCTCCAGGTGCAAAGGAAAATCTGGAACATCTTCACTTAGAGAAGCTGCTATTCAAACCAATTTCTTCCTCACCCTGCAGTAGTGCTTCAATTGGAATTATATTAGATGGGGTTTCAGGGCTTTGGAGGGACAGGAAGTCCGATACATCCATGGCACTTAATGTTTCAGTCTGGGAGTCTGAAGGGTTAACTATCTGACTGCTCTGCCCGCAAGAAGGAGGAGCAGAGGAGGAAGGAAAGGTCTGAGGCTGCAGCTGGGGAGCTGGCTGCTCCAAAGCTTTTGAATCAGGTGAGGAACATTCCTTCTTAACGGTGGTGGTGGTGGCTTTGTCCTTGGCAGAGTCTCGGCAGGCACACTGGCACTGGCAGGCCTCCTCCTGCTTTATAATAATAACAGGAACGCTGAGACCAATCTGCTGAACAGGGTTTCCTGAAGGTGAAAGAAAGACAAAACACAATAGAACTACATAACTTCACAGCAGGGAGAGAGAAATCAGCTTTGTTAAATTAGTTCAGCATCATGCTTACCTGTGTTACCAGCTACTGGTAATGCAGTGGTAAAAAACACCTTTTCTACTACTTTTGGAACTTGTGGCTTTAAAGGAAAAAAAAAAACAAACAAACAAGAAAAAAAGTGTGAATTGACTCCAATCAAATTTCTATTGCTCAAATTCTAAACAGCTATACACATATTCCAAAGAGACACACAGGAAAACTGGGCTCAAAGTATTGTCTCAGTGGTCCTAAAGATTAGGCATAACATCCCCTGCATTATTTGCTGGCTAACTCAGCTTGTGGGTTTTGACAATTCAATGACTTAATTCTTAAAACACTGCTGTGTATGCTCCCACTGCCTGTACCTGCAGCCACTCATTCGTGTCCACCTGCAGCTGAGAGCCTGAAGTGGCACCAATATTGTCAAAGAGAAAACTCCTGAAGTTTCAGTTACCCAGATTTAATGGGAAACCACAAACATTCTCTTTTCAGTAAAACTTTTCATTATCAGTCTAATTTAGGCAGAGACAGAGATTACAAAATGCCTCAACGCAAGCTTTACAAGTCTTTTGTGCGTCTATGCATTAAAAGTAATAGATTAAGGCCCATGTATATCCTCAGGCCTGGTGGTGCCCTGTCCTGGATAAACACACTGATAGCTGGTGGCAGAAGTCCACCACTGGGGGAAAGAAGAAAGCAAGATCTTTCTGCACCCTGGGTTTCTCTGTGCTGTATTTATTTCCCTGTCTATTCCAGGGGCTGCATTGGTGACATGTATACACATTAACATGACAAGCATTATACCACACTGCATCCTGGGGTTTATCTTACAGGTTTGACTCGCTCCCTTTTCAAAAGCAAGGGCTCTAGGAGGAATGGTTCAAGCTGTTCCAAAGCCTGCTGGATGTACTGACCATTTGTTCTTGGCTTTGTGGGGAACCAGTGGCACCATTTAAGATCCATTGTAAGTTCTGCTCTCCCATGACAATGCTGGACTGCAGAATGGCGGTGCTTGGAGAAGGAGTAATGGTTATAGTGGGGTTACTGGTCAAAACAGGGTTTGCACCAACAGGCACAGTCTGAACTACAGCTGGCAGGGGCTCAGCGGCACTCGGGGCTGTCGGGGCAGGAGCCCCAGCAACCACTGACAGTCCCTGTACAATGGGCTGCGGCGGCGGCTGGGTGTGCTGCAGAAAGTCTTGGTGACTGGCTGCAAACGGTGTGCTGTGAGGAACAGGCACTTCTGGGGATTGTAAAACAGTTGCAGGATTCCCAAACACAGCTGGCTGTGAGCTGGGTGCTATGGAGGAGGAAGCAGCAGGTGCTGCTGAGGCTTGCAGTGCTGCCTGCGCAGGCTCAGGGAGGCCAAGCTGCAGGACCAGGGGGAGGGACAACGAGGCTGTGTCTCCTGCTGGGGGCGGGACTGCAGCGACCGAGTCTGCGTCACCATTAAACCCTTCAATCAAGGCAGCTGCTGAAAAAGAAACAGAAAAAATATAAATACATCAGTTCTCATTAGGTCTGAATAAACCGCTTTTTCAATGAACTTATCAGCTAGCTCATGGATTGTTGCCAAGTAAAGCATTACCACATTCCTAACTTCAGACTAGGGCTCAAAAAACAACCCTAGGCAGTGAAATCTAAAAGTAGCTGCAAATTCAGGAAGTTGGTAACACTGGGCTCTACACTGAGCCTGGTCAGCCTCATCAGCTCTCTCTAATAAGCCTTTTATCAGCCAGGCTGTGCAGCAACTTCAAGAGAGAACCTCGAAAACAGGATGATGTGGACTCCTTGAGAGCTCCAATGCCAGTACTGCAAGACAGTGTGCTGGGTCACCTCCCCTGTCACTGAGTGTCACACAGTCTGTGCACACCACGCATCCCAACACCAATGAATTTCAACACTGACGTTAAAGTTCTTTTTGCTTCTTAAGAGTTACGTTGGGCATTAAGCTTCAGTCTGAAATGCTGAATTCAGTACGTGCATGCAGAGCTGTCAAAAAGTTCTCTTTATAGCAGTGCAGATACAACTGGTACCTGTCTGCTGAGAGTCATCCTGATTTGCAGTGTGGTCTGGGCTCTGAAACATAGACTCAAAGATGCTTGCTGGTGAGATTGTGCTGAGGTCCTGTCCATGTGTCTGACAAAAAGAAAACAAAGAGGAAGACATCAGACAGTGTTGTATCTCAGGTCTCCACAAACTGCACAAACCCCAGTCAAGCAGCGTGTGCATGTCAGAAACACTCCTCCAATGAACCAGCCATCTTCAGGAATGGCAACATATATTACTTACATGCTGTAAATTTACACTTAGTTTTTATTACCTGTAATCAAATTTACCAACATAATGAGCAAATCCCTACAAAAATAAGTAACTTCTTCAAAAGTAAAATATATTCCTCTGAATCCACACTTTGTTTAACCCTTATTTCTTGCAGTACTCCATCAGAAACAGAAACAGACATTAATTGGCTGCTTGCAGAACCTTTTCTGGAGCAGAAAAAAATAGCTCCATTTAGATTGTATCCTGGACTATGCAATTCTAGTCACTCACACTGCTGGAGGAGCAGAATATATACAAGAGCTGCACCCTGCTCCCATGCCACAGCACAAAGAACAGAGTTTCCTCAGCATCTAATTTTCCTCTATGTAAAATTCAAGCTCAGTCAACACTTATCAAGAAGCAAGAACACTGTTACGGTAAAATCAGACGCAGAGCCTTCAATAGCAGGTTGAACTAAGCACTACACATTTTGGAGAACAAAACCAAAACTCAAATGAGGATGAGGCAGTTCCAGGACAATAACTCACTGGATTAGAGCTCTCCCGCAACTCTGAATCTGTTGATATGAGGCTTAAATCACTCAGACAAAGTGAGTGACTCGTGTCCTGTAAAAAAGAAAAACAATTTGAATTATATATTAAAAGAATAATGTCATAAATGTTTTAAGTGACCTTTTAGAGACCCCACTCTGCTTATATGGGACCCATATAAGACCATAAGGTCTCAGTTCTAAAATCAAAGGAGCAAGATTTTTAAGCAAATGATATTTAGTAGCTATCAAGGATTCTTAACATCTCTGTCAAAGTACTTCCAAAAAGTCATATAACCCAAAATTTTAAATTAGCATAGGAACAAATCAACTTTTAGAAAATAAAAAAATTAAACCTTCACAGTTAGTATTTTTAGTTAGTATCTATTTTACTTCACGTTTATCCCACAGTACTGATTCCATCTGAAGCACACACAAGGAAAGCAGCCTGATGGATACAACTGCCCACATGCACACGTGGCAAAGTGAGCACTTAAAACTCCCTTTGAAAATCCCAGTCTTAGATGTTACACCTTAAGAACAAGCTGCAGAACAAATGATTTCTTCCCCAAGGTATGGTTTATATCCACCTAACACAGAAGTATTAGGCAGAAGTGCTACTAACCTCAGACACATTGTTATTGGGAAGTGCATTATAGGTATGTCCCTTCTCATGACCTTTCATGTGACTCTTGAGACTGTACTGGGTACTGAAAGTCTTCTCACAACCATTGCTGGGACAGAAGAAGGGTTTCTCCCCTAAGGGCAGCACAAAACACATTTAACAGACTTAAAAACATCCTATCAGACACACACTTTTAAAGCACATGGGAGAGCAGTATTTCATACGAACAAGACATTTAATGCCCCTTCATGCATTCAGTATTCCTGGGAGTCCTGCAAGTGAATGCTTCCATTTCACCATGGGAACTGACATACAACACAATATTTAATTGTTAGGCATCATTACTGATACATTTGTGAAAACACATTCATTGAATTCAAGACCTGTCAAGCATAAATATAACTGCATAAATGGAAAATGTGGATTGGCCTGACTTAGGTGCAGGAGTTTGCACTTGGCCTTTTTAAACTCATGAGGTTCACACAGGCACACTCCTCCAGCCTGCAAAGGTCTCTCTGGATGCCATCCCCTCCCTCACATGTGTCACCTGAGCCACTCAGCTCAGTGTCACTCCCCTATTATATGTAACTATAAATTCATATTAGGATTCCGAGAGTTAGTATAAACTGAATAAGCTCAATTAAAGAAAATTTTGGAAAAAAAACATAGAACTTACCAGTATGTGTTCTAACATGTGTTTTGAGGTGGTGGCTTGCAGCAAAAGCCTTCCCACAGCCATCATGCTCACACCTGAATGAGGCATCACAGGAGAGTTAGCATCAGCCCCCTTCAACGCATTAGCTACAACCTTAGATCATGCTTTGCAATAGTCCCAGGACTCTAAAAAGCAGGCCCAAAGCTAAGCTCTGTTAGCAACCAGGTATCTCCCAGAAGCTGCTGTGCATGCTACACAGATCATAGCAGGGCTCTGAGTAGGACTTTAAAATCCAAGCATGAAGGCAGTATTTGGGGGGTCTCCTCCATGGAATACACACTGCATCCCAGCAGAGAGCAGCAGTGTGTTTTAAAAGATGCTCATTGTGGTACAGGTTTATGTTTTAAAAAATACCTTGACTACTCTTGTCTCTTAGGACAATCACTGCACCCACTGCTAAAGGCAGCTGCGGGAGCTCAAGAACAAACATGCTCCAATGCCAGCCAGCCATGTTCACTTATTTCTCAGGAGAACACCATTCCATTCAGAGCAGAAACAGCTGCTTTTTGGCACAAGTGCCTCATTACCTGAGCCACAGAAGCCAGAACTGCCACCCAGCGACTCACCGAAATGGCTTTTCTCCTGTGTGTGTTCGAATGTGCTTCCTCAGGTCACTGTGCGTTGTGAAGTACTTGCTGCAGCCTTCTGATTCACAGTTAAATGTTTTCCCCGTGTGAAGCCTTTGATGTGCTTTCAACCTAAAAAACAGGCCGAAAATATCCCTCTTAGGACCGGCAGGGTAAGACACCCCTGGCCTGAGGCAATCAAGCCATTCTTTCAAATGTGCAGGACAGGATCAAAGGCTTAACATATCCTCAGCAGAAGGTAATGAGCTCATGAAAGTGACTGCTATCAGTTCCAAAGTCCTCCAGTAAGTCTGAGAGACGCTTGTGTTCATGCACCACCTTCAATGCTATTGGAATATAAAGAAATTAAGCATGTCACCACAGTTCTGTCATCCTACCCTTTGGACAGCATTGCCACACTTCAGGGGTGTACACAGAAGAAGCAAAACAATTGTATTCAAACATAAACACAAAATAAATGCAACTTGCAGAACAGAAACAGCCATACCTACAAGAAAACTCGCCAGAGCCTGCCCACATGTACAGTGCTGAATGCTCTCTCACCTGTACAGTGTGTTGAACGCCTTCTCACAGCCCTGCACGTCGCACTCAAATGGTTTCTCCTTGGTATGCACCCGGACATGGATTTTGAGGCTGTAGGAGGTGAGGAAGGCCTTGCCACAGCCCTCCTGGTTGCAGACAAAGGTGTACTCCCCACGGTGGGTTTTCTGGTGCGTGCGCAGGTTGCCAGCGGTGCTGTAGGTGCGGGGACAGCCCTCGAAGGTGCACTGGTAGCGCTTAACCTAAGGGACAAAATGCTGCATGCTTAATAATTTTTAATTATTTCTGGAATCCAGACAGGGTAGAACTGTAGTCAGACATCAAAGGCAATACAACAGATTTTGACCCCAAAGCCCCCCAAAAAATTTACTGCCACTTAATTCTCTGACAACAACATTTCTGCTGCACTCTGCGAGGAAGGAGTGGCACATGGCAAAGCAGCTGGCTTTGCAGAACAGGAGTCTAACAGAAGGGGAAAAAGGAAAAACATAATCCAAAATTTTTCTAGCTAAAATTCTGATAAAACAGTTGGAAAGAACATTGAGGAGCCATCAAACCTGTCCACTACCCGCATGTGTAGCACCTGCACTTCAGTCCAATGCTTCTAGCAGAGCTACTTATTTGTGGAGCAGGGAGACAAAGGAAAATGCAGTCACAACACTCAAACCCGCTGCCCTGTGTGTTGAATTCCCATCAACACCTCCAGCAAAATAGTTCTTACCATCTCCCATGGTCTAACCACCAGTCCATTCATTACTTCACTTTATCCCAAAGCAGCCTTCATTGAGCTTTGTTCTTTCCTTCTGTGGTTACTAAAACAGTCAGTGCCTGAAGGGTGATGGATCACATCAGGTCACAAGGACACCCAAATACAGGTGTCACAGATTTCCCAGTAAGTCATTGAGATCCCTAGGACAATTTCACATGGAACTAGATCTGGTACCTTCCTCACTTCTGCAACAGGCACAAGGGATCGTTTAGAAGCTTCCAGTGTGCAAGTGGTAACACCTAGTGAAATCTCATCCTCTCTTGTGAAGCAGAAGGAATACACCACCTGATCTTCCTGAATAAAGTTATCCTCCACCATTAACTAACAGACGGATGGTTTTTGTTTGACTGTCACAGTTCAGAAACCTCAACACCTAAAGGTGATTGAAGAGCCCAAGAGAGGACTTGGCAAGTCACACCCGCTATAAATCAGGTTCTAGACAGTTCTCCATAACAAAAGAGAAATAGTTTCTTGGTTACTTCCAACCTGCTTTGTAGGGGACAAAACTGCCAGCAGAACCCCTTTAAGAAAATTCTATAAAGTTGAGTGATCTTTTGTGTATCTCAATCCATGGTCTCTCGCTGCTCCCACAACAGGCTGGCATTCACCTTCATCTGGCCTCAACAAAACCCTTGTATTTGGAGAACGTTAAAGCATGTGAGACATACAAGAAACCTTTACACAGAACACAGAAATACCATAATGTGCTGGGTTTGGCTGTGGTAGAGTTCATTTTCTTCACACATATGGGGTGTGTTCTGGATTTGTGCTCAACACAGGGCTGATGATACAGAGATGGATTTTTTTAGTGCTTCTCATTCCGCCCCACCAGCAAGGGGCTTAGGGTACCCAGGGAGTGGGGAGGGGACACGGCTGGGACAGCTGACCCTGACTGATCCAGGGATATGCCTGGACCATGTGATGTCATGCTCAGTATAGAGAGCTGGGGAAGAAGGAAGGGGAAACATTTTGTGTTCCCCAGTCTCCGTTAGGCATGCTGGAGCCCGGCTGCCCTGGGCATGGCTGAGCTTCTGCCTGCCAGGGGAAGCAGGGAATTCATCCCTTCACATTTTCAACTAGTCACTCAGCATTCTCAGAGAAGGAAACAGTAATTTCACTCCAAAGCAATTTGCCCTTAATTTACAGTTCAAATCAGGCAGAAGTTACCACTAAATGCCCCAGAACTACAGCATGGTTACAATGCAGTTAGGAAGTTTGGTTGTGCTGAGCCAGCCACAACATGGGAGCACAGACCAGTAACACACCAACATCAGAAAGCACATTTTATTACATGAGGAGGGTACACCATCCTCCCCCAGGATCACCAGATCCAGTACAATTTGTGTATCAGTGCCAAAGTAAATGTTCCCTGTTACAGCTTTAAGGCAGTTGGAAATTAACACTTTACAGAACATTCTCCCCAATAATTCTCATGGTACACAAGGGATCTGACACAGGCAGGAACTACCTGAAATGAAGGGAGGGTTCTGTTAAGCTTTCTAGGTGTTTACATTTAGGTCTAGAAGAAAAAGGACAATATTAATTACAGATTAAGCTGTTTGGTTCCCAGCTGTCACTGCCCATGTGTAAGGGAAGGTAGCAGTAGCAACACCAGTTTAATGGCCTCAACTCTAACAATCGTCTTGCAGTGCTCCCTCCCCTCTAAAGGCCAAATCTTTATTTCACAAATCCTTCCAAGCACACCACAGACAGCAGCAAGATCACCACCACGTTCTGAACAAAACAAACCTTTCTGTGAAGCACCACAGCATTTAATTCCCTTTTCACATCAGCACATCAACACACGGCTTACACACACAAACAGCACTGCTTATACACACAAAACCATCAGAGACTGATTTGAAAGCCTCTCAGGTACAGCAGCAGGAGCTCCAGGCTGCCACAGCACCCCAGCACAACAGAAAACAAACAACGCAGCAGAGGCCAAGCCCCGGACAGGCAGGACAGGGCCCAGGTGCTTCAAGGCTGTGGCTTTTGGCCAGGGACAGTGAGCTGCTGCCTCTGCCAGGGGGACGCTGGAAGAGCCGTAATCCAGTATTTACCTCAGAAATGGGAACTCATTGTGCAATAGCCAACAGGGCTGGAGGAAGCGGAGCCTCACGCCCTGGTTCAAAGTCTAGAGTAACTGCTCCATTTGCCTTTAACTCCTCCTCAGTTTACAATATTCCTCCTAAATGGCTAATTTTTCTGTATCATCACTGAACAAAGAATAACTGAATTTGAAATGCGAAACTGTAATCATGTTTGTTCTTACCAACACAATTACAGTGAGAGACATGTAATACAACAAAAAAAAGCCAAAGGTAACTAAAGTGCAAAACCTCCTTTTTAGCTTCATAAATGTCTAAGACTGACCTGAAAATTTAAGACTTTAAAACAGTTATCTCATGTGTTAAAACTGCTGCAGACATTTTGGAAGCACCAAAGAACCAAGCTGCTGATTTTCAGAGAGAAGCCAGATGTTTGGGAGCTTTAGAGCCTTCCTTTCTCCACCTCCAGACAACTTATCAGACCTTTGAAACAGCAGGCAAAAAGGCGTTTCACAAGATAGAAGTTTCACACGTGCTCAGGTTTCAGTGCCACTGCTTTCACATTATAGTATCATTGCCCTCTGCTCTGGGAAATTAATTCCAGAAATGGGAAATTAATTCATATACAGGATTTCATTAGGAAATTCCACATCTTACAAGCCTTCTCTAAAAAGCAAGGGTGAAAAAATAAAGTCAGTTTAATTGTGGGAGCGGCTGACCTGGGAGCAGCTCAGGGTCCCACAAAGAGGAGAGAAAGCACATACATGACTGACAGAGAAAGTGAATTACTTTAGCAGCCATAGGCTGCAGCAGCTGCTAATGTGAATAACTGACAAAAGGAGACTCAAGCAGGCTCGCTGAACACACCTTAGTCCAGGAGTTCCCCAGCTGCAGAGCTGACCCCCACCCCCCACTCAGCCATGATGGTGACAGCTCTCTGCCGATGGACAGGATTCAGTGTCACAGCCAGGGCTCAGTGCTGCAGCGCTCTTCCTCTCAGTTACACAAGTAGTTGATGCTGCTACCACTGACACTGGCACAGACACTTGGAGTCATCACCCCTCACATAACTCAGGCGGGCCAAAAAAGGAGCTCTAAGCTGTCCCTGAGCTGGCGTCACAGTCAACTTCCCTTTGTTCTTGCACCCAAGAAGAAGAGTCCCAGGACAAGCCCTCACCACTGTGCATCCAGATAGAATACATCATGGAAACAGAATTAAGAGTAAACTCCATTTTAACCATGCAGGCTGACCTGAGCTTTCAAAATGCATCAAATGGCAGCTTAAAGCTTCCATCTTCTTCTCACGGTTTCCCTGTGACACAATAAAACTACAAGTAATTTAAAGTTTGCATTCTCACATTTGGTACTCCAGCTCCCAGCAACAGCCTGGTCCTTAACTGCGACCTGAATGTGCTTTTCTTGAGAATGTGGCCAATCCCAGAGTAACAGCTCAGGTTGTTTCAGCTACCTCTGAACTCACAAAATAATGACCCAACCAGAAGAAAACCAGAAGATCGCTAAAATTACACACATCACTGACACAAACATACGTCAGTGACATACCCTCCTGCCATCCAGTGCCACAAAGCGCCTTCTGGCAGGTTCCTAGGGCAGCAGGTGGTGTCAGAGGGAAAAGGGATGGCCCTGGAAGCTCTGCTGGGACATGGTTCTCCCCAGCACACAGCAAAGCTGGGGATGACAACAAGAGCAGATTTAGTGGAAGGCAATTCACTCCGTTACAAATTCACAAAACTCCTTGAAAACAAGCAAAACTACTGCCTGTCTCCTGAAAAACAGCCTTGGCAAAGCACATTTTCAATGCTTTTAAGGTCAGAAGACTGCATAAAATCCACAATCACATTTAGCTACTCACTTCCTTACGCTTGGTTTCTGGGCACTCAGACTGCAAAGTGAGTGTTGCTCCTTCGATGTTTCTTGGCATGGGAGTTGAACCAGGATTTATTGTTAGATGAATCTGATCTGGAGAAATAATATGTTGCACATAACCCTGTGACATTCCTTCATGATCTGCTATTAAATGAAATCCTTCTTCATGACCCTCTGGTAAAAAAGGCAAGTGATCACCACATTGTCCTTCATCGTCCTCATCCTCCAGCGCACTGTGGTCCTGCTCTATGAGCACAGTTGTCCTGTCATAGACCGTCCCAGACGAGGAGGACACCAGCCCGTTTTTATCAGCAAACCTCATCATATTGTCATCTTGGGCTAAGTCGTCTTCCTCCACTTCATAGTAGATGACGTTGCCCTCGGGACTGTTCTCGCCCATGGCTCCGCGCCTTTCACCTCGCTACCGGGAGCTCCGGCCGGAACGGCTCATCTGCAACACAAGGACGGGCGGGGGGATCGGGGGAGTCAGGCGGCTCGGCCGGCCCGGGCCCCGCTCCGCTCGCAAGCATAGCCCCAGGGCGGCCGGTGGCGGCGGGGCCGGGCCGGGAGGAGCGCCGCGGTCCCGCCCCAAGCGCGGCACTACCCCCGCCTGGCCCGGTCCCGCGGAGAGCCACTACTGGTGCCTGCGAGAGCCCCACTCGTCCGGCTCGGCCCGTCCTTCCTCCTTCCCCTGTCCCCCTCGCCCCCCACCCGCTCACCGGGTGCCGGCGGCAGCTCCGTCCCCGCCCCAGCGGCACCATGATCGCCGCGACCCACTTCCGCTTCCTGCCGCGCGCGGCCCGCCGGGCGCACCGCGCCCGCCGCGGGGGCTCACGGGAGGAGGAGGGCGGGCGGAGCACAGCGCCCCCGCGTGGCCGCACCGGCTCACGGCCACCACCGACACCGGGCAGAGGACGGGAAAAGGCTCCAGATCTTTTTATTTAAATAGCAGGAACTTAAAAAGTCTCAGTTTTTTAACAAGTTAAATAAAATATAGTGTAAATATCAGCTTTCATATTTTTTACTTGTCTACATACAGCTTATTGAGAAACTTTATATACTTTACAGCATAATCAGGTGTCAAACTGTCTGATCTCTGCCTTCAAAAGCAATAGATTGTATAAAATATTGTGATATCAAAAAAAAAGTCAGCATAACGTACAAAAAATATTTTTACAGTAATTCAATGTCTAAAAGTCAAATTAACTGCATCTGATATTCATGGTAAATCATCTTCTCTCACAAGGAACTGATGGATAAATTGCTGAGCTTTCCTCTTCTCAGCTATATCAGGTGTGGGATGTCCAGGAGGAGGTCGGAGTAACAAGCCACCAAATACACTGGCTGCAGGGAAAAGCCACACAGACACACAGTGAGAGCCCAGTGGTAGCAGCAGGACACCAAAGGCCTTTCCACCAACCCCAGTCCCAGGGAAGAGCCTGGCTTCGGAATGAGGTAGAATAAAGCTGATGATCCCCACATCTCTGGGTCACTTTCCCAGGCTCCTGCTTTTCTATGGACTATTCACTAATAATGAAAGGTTCAAAGCAGTACAAGCCACGACTGCACTCAGGTGTGAAGTGTTTTGTTGCCCTAACTGTGCAGCCCCTCTGAACAGAGGGCTATTTTGCTTGCCTTACCAAGAATATTCACATCCAAATGGTTTTTCCCTGAATTCTTCAGTAGTTCTCGTAGAAATGCCATCAGATATTCAAATACATTTTTATGGCACACCGGTAGGTCAGAGATAATCTGAGGAGGGAAAACAGCAACATATATATTGCAGATGCAGCAATGGCTTCCAGCTGCACCTGCTCCCAACATCCCCCTGTCTGCAGGTGCCAACATCTCTTCATAACCCAGAAGCAACAGTTCCAGATCCTTTCTATCAACAGATGATTAAGTTACTGAGAACAAAACCTGGTGAGTGGCGTAGCAGAGGACAGTTTGCCCCCCCTCCCTCTGAAACTGGAGCTAGTCCCTCAGGGAAGCCAGCAATACCTGGCAGCTCAGCCCGTAGTTGCTGGCGCTCTCCAGACAGGAGCTGTAGAACCTGCAGCAGATGACAGGCTCGGGCAGGCTCTCCAGGAAGAGCAGCAGGGCCTCTGCCACTGAATGGTTGCTGCCCACTGATCCAAACATGGTTAAGGAAGAGCACAGTATGATCTAGGCTGGTCCTATTTCTGCTGAAACATGAGTGAACTTTTGGTTAGGTGTCCCAGAACTCTGCCTACAGATCACAGCTTTGGGTTAATCCCCTGGCCTCCACACGAGCTGTTGCTGTTGGCAGTTGGACACTTGTGTAATTCACTGACGTTGCCAGGACTCAGCAGAGGCTTTCGGAGTGATGACACGGAGCCACGACAAAACACTGAGTTCAGTTACCCCAGGAGGAGACACAGCAACTTAAAAACCTCTCTCAGTTTTGGTCACTCTGTCATAGTGAGCCTTCCTGGACAGCAGTCTAAAAGGATACGCAAAGTATCGTACATTCCCTTGTCCAAACAGTCTCGGATTTGCTCAAATTCCGATCTGAGGCCTGGCTGCTGAAACAGGTCCTCCTGCAAAGACAACCCTTTATCAGTCCAAGGAAAATAGAAGAATTTTGGGTAAATAGAACAATGTTCTTATAATCTGCCTGGAAAAGCTTTCCAAATTGGTGGTTATCACCCAAGTCTCAGCACAAACAGCTCTAGGAAGGCTGTGGCACTGCAGTGAGAGCAGTGCAGGAGGACACTGCTGATGCCTGGACACACAGATACAGTCACTAGCACCAAGCAGTACAGCCTGGGGCATCAGGATCACTTATCTCCCATGGCCTTTGGCCAAACACACCCAGCTCGCAGTGACTGTTATTACCAGTATCTTGTTCAAAACTTAACCTAATGCAAACATCTCATTTTGTGTTTCCAGTGCCAACCTGCTGGGAAGCGTTGCGATTCAAGTGATCCACCATCATCCACAGCTCTTTTGGGATGTCCATAGGCTTTTCAGCTTGGGCAGGATCATCACTCATGTCTACTGGCATCAGGGTCTGAGGGAGGGCAGTGTGGGCAGGAGGGAGACAAACAAAAGGTAGCTAGCCAAGTTCTTATTCAACTTGGCAAAAATAGTTCACAAAGCTTATACCTGAGAATTGAGACTTTTAAATAAAAACAGACAGGCCTTAGCATCTAGTTTTAATGCTCTTGTGTGTTTGGAAGGGGATCTTGTCTTCAACTCACAAGTTTCCGAATGGATTCTGCTGACATGTCCTGGATTGGTTCCCTCATGTAACACAGTGTATGGATGGGAGACCCAAAGCAACTTGGCAAATAGTTGCCTGTTACAGATAGAAAATAATCTTTCCCTCTGATGAGATGTAAGACTAAGATATCTTCAAGTTTTTCCTCTCCAGAGTTTAAGCGAGTAGCTGATGATTTGTTAACAAACACCTCCAGCTCAACTGTGATCTCAGCATCTGCCAGATGATAAAAAACTCAGACTCAGTTACAACCAGTATTAAACCAACAGCCTGCAAACAGGCACAGAACTCTCAGAAATGTAGAGGAAACTAAGCCAGAAGGGGACAATATCAGCTCATTAACACGAGACAAACAAGGAGGAGCTCACCTGAGAGCAAGAAGCCCTTACTGGGATTAGCAATCAGCCACTCCTTGCAGTAGGTGTCCTCATCTGGTTTGCTGATAAATTCGAACTGGCAGGGCACTTGGCCATTGCGGATTGTAAACCTCTCTACGTGCAGCTGCATGTATTTAACATCCTCAAAATGGATCTAGAAACAAGTATCAGTCAACATCATCAGCCGATTCCACCTTGCTGAGCAGCAATTCCTGTCCTATGGTTTAGTTATTAAGCAGTAAGACAACTAGATTAACCCCTTGCTCCACATCCCATCTCTTCCAGGACTGCATAGGATCATGCTTGCTTACTCTGAATGCCGAAGTCCTTTGCATCAGTGGGCCCTTTAAAACAAACGCTCCCCTCAAATAACTACAATAAAATTGAGAACAAGATAGCTGTAGCCTCAAATGTCTCTTGGGCTTATCTTTATAGTCCCAATACACAAAGCAAATGCTGGTTTGTGACCTTCTCCAGATTCTTGGGATTTTACATTTTATGTTTGAAAGCACAAGTCAGAGCAAGGGTCACAAACCACCTTTTTACTTTCTCTCTTCCCACCTCAGGGAATGACACACCCTGTGTTTCAGCCTTGGACTGTGAATGGAATTCACTGGCATCTAAATAGGAACAAAGATTCCTAGGGCTTGTAAACAGAGAGCAGCTGGAAGTCAAAATATTCTACTTTTTGGAACCAGACCCCAGGGCCATCTTCTACTGCTGGGGTCTAGGGTTGCTCAGTTCCATGGCACATGACCATGCCCTACCTCTCTGCGGGACAGTGTCACCGAGGGAATGTTGGCATTCTCCAGCTTATCCAGGGAGCGGACTATTTCCTCAAAGGCTTTTCGATAGAGCTCCTCATTCACAACCTTCACCTGAAAAGGACACACACTGCACCAGCTAGCATTTGCTGTGCTTCTGCAAGACAGCTGGAACACAGCTGGAAACACGGGAAGTAATTTGATTTTAGCAGCACACTAGAGTGTACAACACAGGGAATGGGCAGAGCTGCTTGGAGCACTAATCTCCAAGATCTTCTCATGATCCAACAGTAAAGGACCTTGCCATAACTAACAAGAGTCACTCAGTCAGTACTGGATCAATCTTTTTTTTTCCCTTAAAAAAAAAAAAAAGAAGTTTGACAACACACTACTGTATTCCCAAAGAACACTGATAGATATTCAGGCCTCGTCCAGATTAACTGCAGTATCATTTACACAACCCTTGCTTACTGTGATCAACAATCCCATCTCCCTATCTGATCCAGCCCACCTTTCAAGCCATTGTTCTCTGTGGATGCCATAAAAGCAGGAGAGAGAAATCAGCACCCAAGGGATGAGGTCAGCAGAGTTACTTCATCCAGCATTGACATACTTACCCCAATATCAAACACAGAGCTCACTGGCTTGTGGTCACTGAGCTTCAGAGCCATGTGGCTGCGATAGCTCAGCTGGGCAATGTTCTGCCCTTTCCAGAGTATCCGATCACACCATGCTGGAACACGACACTTGTCACTAAAACAGAAGGAAAAATCACCGTTTCCAGGCACAGTTTGGGTGCAGTAACAACGCAGGGCAGAACACTGCTTGCCCAGACATCAGGGTTTCCTGCCATGGCCTGGAGATCATTCTCTATCAAAGTGGTATTTTTAACAGTTTCTTTGTGTAGATATAAAAAGTTTGAGTGTCTACTATAAGGTATCTCTAGCATATGCTTTACTTCCTACTTCTTCAAAGGTGCAAGATACAATTAACATACAAAGCAATACTTAGGTATTTTTGACCACAAGAGCCATGAAAAATAAAAACTCAGGCTCTACATTTAAAGCTTGCATTTATTGTTTTCACTGATAGCTGCACAGATTTAATTTCTGCAACTGAAGTTCCTGGTTTGCTAAGACTAGAGGAGCTGCTCTATGTATAGAGCATTACAAGAAAGATGGTTTTCTCAGACTTTTGAAGAACAGCACAGCTGACTCCATGTCAACCCAGGTACAGGTACAGGTACATGGTCTCACCTGGGCAGGTACAGGGAGAGATCAGCAAAAATGAGATCCTAAAAATTTTGCTTGGGAAAAAACCCAACAAACCAGACAAAAAAGAGTTAAACTGGCTAAAAGGATTAATTAACTTTGTACACCTCTAAGAGGAAACCTAATAGGATTACTGAGAAAAAAATTTTAGGAATATCTGACAAATAGCTGTGGGAGAAAAACAACATAAATAGATGTAAACAGGAGATGAATTTTGGAGCGAAGGGAGACAACCAGAAATAATCTCAGAACTGTTCCTATTTACAGTCATTAGACATGCAATCTTTCTTAGCCTTGTTTTTACTTCCTTCAGTGATAACATCAGCCATTTGTAGCATCGCCATCTGAGACAATCACTGTACCTTGTGTCCCAGTCATCACAGCCAGCATCATACTTGTATGTTGGCTGGAAAGAGATCTCTCCTTCCGTGAAGCCTTCAAAAGCTGCATTTGCCTTCATTTGCCTCTTCAGCTACAAAAGAAGAAAAGATGAAAACTTTAATTTTAGATAAGCTCAAGCACAATTTCCATATGGAGTAAAACGGAGACATTGAGCACAGAAAAGGCCCAGGAGTCATGTGGTTTGTACTGAGCACCCTTAGCACCATGTGCAGGTAAGGTGAGACATCAGTACCTGGTCATACTGGCAAAGCTCTAGAAATGCTTTCTCCTCTACCAGCTGCTTCACTTTTGCCACATCCAGTTCCTCCAGCCGATAGTTAAGGTCCCCCAGCCACAGGATCACACTGAAAGAGAACATACACCAGAATGTGCAGAGGCCTGAAGCTGCCCCAGAGTGCAGCCAGCCGTGGGCAGCAGCTCCACTTTGCAACTCTGGGGCTCTCCCCATCACAAGCCCTCTGATGAGAGCAGCCATAGCTGCTCTCATCCGGAATAACGAGTGAAAACTTGAAAGAGAAGCTACCTTTTCTATTTTTGATGTTATTATTCACTGTTCTGCATGTTTGTCACTATCCCTTAATAACTAGTGCTGTTATTATCCCACAGTAACTGAATTCCACAGCTGGGGAAGTCAGTGCTTATTCCTGCCCCATTCCCACTCCAGGCTTGAGAATAAAACAAGGCTTGGGAGAGCATAAGGCAACAAGCGACCTGTCAGAACTGTGGGTGAGCCCTGTCCAAACCAGGTAAAGAATTTCTGGCCCTTCCAGCTGACGTTTATGCCACTGAGCCCCGCTCCTCACCCCCCAGCAAATTCACAAGGTGCTCCCTTGCACATGCCATAATTCCCACAGCCAGACGGGAAGCATACTCGTGTTTGCCAATAGTGAGAGGGGGCAAATTTGGATCCGACTGGCAGAACTGCATCCGAGAGCAGATGTCTTTGAAGTCCTGGTTCCTCCGCTCATATTCCTCTGTGTGAGCTGCGAGGTGAGAATTCACAATGCATATGCTGGTGTTATGGAATTTAAACCTGATGGCAACACCACCTTTGTTACCCTGAAAGATAAAGACAAAGACATCGGTCAGAATTCTTCTACACTGCAGATGAGTTACTAGCAGTGGACAAGCCAGAGACTTTGAGACAGACCGTTTAATTCCAGAGGAAGGAATAGGCTGAAAATCCTAATTAGTGATTACTGCTTTGAACATTAGCGAGCACCTGGCAGTTCCCTCTCTCAGTGCCCTGAGCTGGCACGGGGATAGGACTATCTGCTTCTAGAGGCAGCCACAGCCCTTAGCTGGAGGAATAACCATTGCATCCAAGGAGGGGGGCTCCTCCAAATCTCACCCCTTTTCATGCACAATTACCATTCTTACCATCCTCCCCATGATTCCAGTTCCCACAGTCTCAACTTCTACCTCAGAGATGTTCAAAGCAAGGTCTGCCTTCACATACAACAGGAGCATGATCCCCACCAGCCGCACAAGTTTCACCTGAAAAACAGACCCTGGTCCATTCAATGCTGTAACGGAAGAGGTCTGCTGAGAGAAGGCACATCGCCCCCCATCCATAACATGGGTCACCGAAAAGAAAGTTTCAAGATCATCTGGTGCACCAGCAGGGCTCACAGGGCACAGGCCCCCAGCAGCACAGCCCAGGAAGGAGCTGGGAGCAACATCAGTAAAGGAAGTTGAAGCCCAAAGCAAGCACATGCATAAGCCCATGGAAGGAGCTTCCCTTCAGCAACAGAGACAAGAGATGAAGCAGACCCGTGGAGCAGGAGCTAAAACATAAGCAGTATTCCTACCAAAATACCTTCACAATTCATTCCACCATGCATTGTAGGCAGACATGGAAGAAGGTACAAAACTTCCTATTCTCCTTCCCCAAGACAGCAGGAGCTCCCTTTAAGTGGGGAAGCCTGGCTCTGTTTCCCATCCTGCCCCTGCCTCAGCACCCTGCACAGAAGCAGTACCTATAGAACCTGCAGAGCCTCTGTCATTGAGAACAAGAGAAAGCAAAGGGAAAAGAGGCCCAAGCGGAAAATTATTCCACACTCTAACCTCCCCAAAAGCCACATTTACCTTTGCATATTTGGCATCTGGGTGAAGACTATCAGTTACAGCTTTAAACCATTCTTCTTCCTTCGGTGTGTCATTGAAAAAGAAGGCTTCTTTAGTCAGATCAAGCTCCTGGAAACTGTGTTAGAGGAAGGAACCCATGGATGCATGCACTTGTTTATAACTCTCCAACCCCTTTTCTGGGAAAGAATTAAATCAGCTTATACTCACTAAATTTATAACTGAAAACTCAAATTCAGTTATGCTGATTGTAGATGTATGTTAAATGTAAAGCTAAATTACTGTCGTTATTACATCAAATGGCATTAAGGATTTTGTAACTCTGAGAGGCCAAACCCTACCAGAACAACAGCCCTTACCAGCTGTGGACACACCCACCCTGGAGCTGTGCAATGCACTACAGCAGTGTCAACATTCCTGTGGTGTCCTGGCTGAACCCCTCTGCGTGACAGATCTGCCAGCACAGTCCAGGTTTGTGAGGATGGGCCAGGGATAGACACTCACCCTACGCAGTAAATGTCTGGAGGCTCAGCATCACACCTCAGCCAAGGCTGGAGGCTCTCCACAGGCGACTGACCATTCACATTGTATGTCCCGACAAAAACCCTGCAAAGACAGTGACAGAATCCCAGAACTGCAAACTGCAGAGCCCAGGAAATAGCACTGCTATTAACCAGGTAAATAATGTTCCATATAACTAACATGTTGCCAGGGAAAATTAAGAAAGGTGACAAAGTTTAAATCCCTAAAATGATTTAACTACAGCTGCACCTATACAGACACATTTTTACAGAAGGACACATTGTTATACACAGATACAAAGTATTAAAAAAACCCAAAAATAAGACTGTAGCTATGCAGTAGCAGTTTGAAATGATAAATTCACAGAATGAAATGCATAAAATGATTTCAAACACAGTAAAGTTTTGGTCCTAATTATGTATTTCACTCAAGCTCTTTCTTAAGAGCTTATTGGAACAACTACAAGGATAAGCAGTGGACAGCAATGGAGAGGGAGAAGGCTGGAGAGCACAGAGCTGATGCATTTCCACACACAAATAAACACAGAAAAAAGTGATTTCAAAAAGGCCATTTCCTCCACAAGAACCATGAGGCAAGTCTTGATAGAGACATGAATGAAATTCTGCCCTGCTCATGCCTAAACGTGGAAGGCAAACTGTTCTGGAAAGTATGGATCATACTTTTCTACAGAAATTCTTATTTGTGGGGACACAGGATGGAATAATAGATGAGTTATTCCGACAGTCTATGCTAAGTTACAACCCACAAAAGTAAGTTCTTCTCAGGAATCATCATTACCTGTAGTTCTGGATGTGTGTGTATGAGTCCTCCATTTGTACAAGCTGAGATTTAACGATAGTATCTCTTAGTCCAAACTTTGGTTCTGATAAGATTGAGGCCTTGTTCGAAGCCATGACACGGGAGGCCCGAACCTGTTCAGTTCTCACTTCAGACTTGAGTTTGTTTTGCCTGCAAATGAAAGCAAAACCGCAGATGAAGCCCAGGCTATCCCCACACCCTAACTAGCATATTTCTGCCACTGAGGCCTTAATTCAAATTTTTCTGTCTGTTCACTAAAGACAGATAACATTTGGGATAAGCCAAGAAGACTGAAAAGAGCATTTCTTAGTATGGTTGAGATCTCCAGACAAAACCAGATTAACTAACTGAAATAACAAATGGTTTCCACCATCCTGGTGCAGCCTGTTGATGCAGAGCAGGCCTTACTCACACCTGGAAAATGATACAAAACCTGTACACCTTCCCTGCTTACTGGAGCAAGGAGAGGGAAATCTCATCTCCCTCTGCCTCTGCTCAGCCCTTCTGACCTCAGCTGGAGAATGAAGAACTGTGTTTGTTTATAAAGCCTTCTGGTGGAAATCCTCCAGCTCTGCCCAGAGTAGGTGGAGGTAGAGGTGGTTTTACTTTGTGTCTCCTGGCTCTGCAAACTCCTTTTGCAAAGGAATAATGCCACAGCTGGGAATTCCCACCAGCAATTGGATGGTATAAATTTAACGTCAGCAACCTGCATACCAGTGCCAAGGACAGCACACGGACAGACTCTGAATGATATGCATCAGGGTCCACAGAGTCCTGGGAACTGGAAAATGAAACTGTAACACTTTAAGAGTGTATCTATGAGACAAAGTGGCTGTAAGCCAAAGCTCTCTGAATTCAAAATAAACAATGCTAGCAGGTCCTGTCCCACTAAACAGCCAAAATATGCCCAAACAGGGAACTGGCAGGACTGTCTCTGAGGGAGTGGAATGAAATTTCCACTAAAGTTTTGACAGCATGCTTATGCTGAACTTTTTGCTCTCTTAACCAGAACCTGCAGATTCTCATCTCAAAAAGTTGCCAGCTTCTGCTCTAGACCCTCTCCCCTCTGTGCACTGACCTGCCATGGCCACCAGCAGATGGAACTGGTAACGTGGCTGCAGGATTGCTGCTGCACAGAGTGCAGAGCTCACTCACTGGCACCAGGAACACCCCCTTCCCTTCCCCTTGGTGTCCAGGAAACCCACATCACCAGAAAAACCCATATCACCAGGAAGCTCAGAGAGCTCTCTGTACATTCTGATTCTTTCTCTAGACATCAAACCAAACATTTGCCAAACCCAGTTCATTCCATCCTTACACAATCACCCAGGACCCAGAACGCTGGTGCTCTGTGTTTACTGTCGCTATACCGAGACCCTGTGAGGAGGGAGACACGGCTAAACAAGCACAGAAATGTGGCCACCACTGTTACTCCTCACTGGACCTTCCACAAGGAGTTGTTGGATGTGCACAGCTCACTTCAGCTGCAGCACCAAACCTGCACACAAGAGAGACGCTGTACCTGGGAGCGCTTCTATCAGTGCTGTTGTGGCTGCAGCTCTGACTGACTGCAGCTTTTCTTCCATTTTGTTTGACACCTTCAGAGCCAACTGCTTCTGAAAAAAACAAACCAAAAAGTTTCACTTTAAACACAAATTGTTCTTCAATTTATCAACATGTTTATGTAAACACTGGCAAAAATCTGTGGGCAGAAAATAATTTAGATTTGTGTGGAAAAACAAAGTACCCCACAGTCTCTCTTTCAGCTATCTGACAGATTTAGCTTACTCTGACCCAGCTGTTCTGTGATGATGCAGCTTCCCCTGCAGAGGAAGAAATGACAGGAGCCACAGAGAGCAGCAAAACCACTGTCCACTGTGCGAGCACTTGCTGCTGGCTCTCCTTTACAGCTTAGCTGAAGCAGGACTTAGCAGCACAAAACCCAGGGCTTTACCCCAGGAATCTGAAAAATGTATGTTAATAGCAGATTTTTCCTTTCTGAAGCAAGACAGGAAGTGCAAAGAAAGGGGGAAAAAAGGGAAACAAACCTCACAGTACCATTTAAAGGGTTTCTACCTATCTGTAAATACCCAGCAAGGCACAGGTGTCTCCCCCGTCAAAACACCTTGAGGGCCGTACAGAGTCACACCACGGACCCACTGAACCACAGCAGAAACATCTGCCTCAATGCAAACTGGACACTCCCAAAACAGTAACAGGGCTGCTACCACACAAATCGAACTAACCACAGGAGTGACACTAAACACATCACACTACCTTAGCAAAATTTGACCAGTCTTTCAGCATTTTGTTTCAGTTACAATATTCTGCTCCTACAGGTTGCAAAATAACAGTTAAAAAAGAGGATTCTGAGGGAGGTCTCTGTGTTTAAGATGCAAAACCAGCAATCTTAAAATCATGCTCCTTACCACATAATCTAATGATGATGTAGAAATTGTTAAGATTGTTGGGTTCTAGGCATTCAGCTGAGCTTCTTCTTCAATGAACACAACCCAGAAAAAATTAAGATGTTACTGCTGTCACAGAACATTCTGCAGAACAAGAGCGCAAAACAGAAATAGAACTTGCAGTACTTCACCCAGGCCCTCAGGATACAAACCAGCTGGCAAGAAGTGGCCAAATTCTCAGCCTGGAAAACCTCTTCTGCCCAAGAGCCCTCTGAGAATAGACTGTGTAAGAGGATTTATCAGAGCTTGGACGCAGAAGAGCATGTGACTGAAACCTCACTGCAGATTACACAGCTCAAGTCAAGCAGAATTGACCAGGAGCACACAGAGATGCACTGGGAAGTGTGGGCCCGGGGACCTGGGACACAGCAGTTTCTCCATGGGCATTGAGAACTCAATTACTACTCCTTGGACCTCTGCAAGTTCTCCCGACAACAACCATGCAACATCCCCTTGAGAGTGAGTGACAGGAACCAACCTTCACCTTCACCTCAATGGACAATGGTTACTTTTGTACCAAGAGCAGATTCCCAGGCTTTATTACCCACATGGGTCCATGCCACTTGCCAGTATGCAGAAGGCATTATTGCAGAATGGAAACACATGTGAGCCTGCTGCTGACACAACTGCTACATGATCCAAGTATCAGTTATACATCACACCTTGCATTCTAACCTCATGGGCAGAAATTAGCTTTAGGTAGGGTTCTCTTGAGAAAGAGATTAGCTTTGGAAAAAGACTGTTTCCTTTAGATAAATTTATATCTAGCCACAGATTTCTGTAGTCAGAGGGATCTATATGGTAGCACTCTGAAGTGCAATGATGACCTTGTTCAATAATTTAACTGAGCACAGAAATACAGCACAAAAACATGCAGAGATTACAGGAGGTCTCAATTGCACAGGATTTGCAGTTAAATTATATTCAAGCAATAATAAAGGCATAAATGTTAAAAATGTGCAGTGACATTGTAATTGTCAACTATAATTGTTCTACAGCAGGAGAATGTATCATATCTCCTGGATAAAACAGGATTCACGCATAGCATCCAAAGGGGAGAATTAAATTAGCCTTCATGCAGTGAGAGCAGCCCAGCCTAAACGCAGCAGGGTACAGCAAAATGCCAACATTCAGGTTTTGAATTCCACACTGACTTCCAGGAATTGCTTTAGCTCTGAATCTTCTCACACGTGCACTCTGCAAAGCGGGAAACGCCACCGAGCACCGGGAGCGGCGGGGCCGGCGCAGCCCGCGCCCACCCGCGGAGGAGGCGCCGGGAGAGCGCGGCCCGCCTGGCAGAGCCGACCCGGGCGCACGGGGCGGGCACCGGGTGGCAAAGCCGCCGGAGTCCCGGCGGCCAGCGCTCGACAGCAGCTCCGCGCCTGCTGCCCGCGACGGAATGGCCCCAAAGCGCCGCGGGGGCAGCGGAGCCGCGACGGAGCTGCCCCTCCGCCTCCCGTCCCCGGCCGCGTCGCGGAGTTCCAGAAGCGCCGGGCGGGCGGTCAG
>VXAZ01004200.1:198174-242999 GCA_013399875.1 Gymnorhina tibicen | reverse complement strand
CCCGCCCCCGGGAGCCGCAGCGCCGCAGCCCCGCGCCCGTTCGGCCGAGGGCTCGCGGAGCAGCCGCTGCCTGCGGCACAGAGCATCCGCCTCTGCCCCCCAAAACACCGACCATCGCTGCCGAGCTGTCTGACGATGGGGAATCGCGACCCACGACAGTGCGGAGCGAGTTTCAGCAGAGAGAGGCCAACGCTGCTCTTCCACACGCAGGAGAGACGAGCAGACACAACACCTGCACCACCAGACCCGTGTGCGCACCGTCACATCCGCACGCATGGAGCTCGTACCTGGGCTGCACCTGCTGACCTCCTGCAGGAACGTGCGCGTGTGGGAGCCGAAGGGCAGCTGCACTGTCAGTCGATCGTCTGCTGAGCTGATCTGGACAGTCACGTCAGAGCCTGAGGACATCGGGAGAAAGAGCTTCTGTGGGTCGTGCTGACAAGCCTTCACAAACTGAGCGTTTCTCCGCTATACAACGGTGGGTGTGTGCATGCAATCAGCCTTTGGCAACATCTCCCCATGCCTTCTTACCATGTTCCTGTCCAAAATTTTACGTGAGAATGCCACTTAAAATATAAAAACATCATTTGTAAAAATTTTTATTCTGCATGTTCAGTGACAATAATTAATCTTCCAGTAGCAGTTTAAAAGCATATGGAAAATTAGTTCCCTTGGTTGAACAGGGCTGACGATGCTCATTAGCACCAGCTAACAATGGCCAACAGCATGGCAACTGCCCCAGGAGCTGCAGGGCACAACCCCTCCCCAGTCAGTTCCCCCAGACCAAGAGCCCCCCACTCCTGCCCCACTGCGTGCAGCTGGCACAGGGCCCAGAGCACCTGTAATGCAGGCACGAAAGCAACCACAGAACTCACCAATGACGTGAAGGCCACTGTCAAGTACAACTGCAAAAGTAAGACAAAGTTCAGTTGAAAGCTAAGCAACAGATTTGCAGACCATGCTGATACTTTGAGGTTAATGAGCTCAGCAACTTCAAACTCCAAACATCCCTTGCAGGAACACAGGCAGGCAGAACAAACATGCTGGGCAGGGGCTGTGGCTGGGCCAGGTGGGACATAGGTACTCTGGTCCTCACAGGGCCCTGCCAGCAATGCCGTGTGATGCACAAGTTTCACCAAGGATAACGAACTGAAGAAAAAATGTGAAGGCAGAATAGATTGCAAATTTCAGGAAGTAGAACAGAAGAATATGGACTCCAAACCCCTTCATCCCATTCTTTGGAGCTGGCCACTGAGCCACCACAGTGTGTCAGTACCTTCTTCCACTGCAAACCCATCGGTGATGGGTATCACTCTCTCCAGCCAGACATCCTCAGCTGTGATGGCCATCCGCCGGTGAGTGTACACGTAGATCCTGCAAGCACAGAGCAGACATGGAGGGAAAGCCTCCTCAGTCTGGCATGTCTGCAGACAGACAAGCACAGACCCCATCCCACCCAGTAGCACCTGCTAGCACAGCCTCATGCAAACCTCAAAGTAACTCCTCAACCACGTGCCCACCCACCTGCTCACCCCATCACTTAAATAATGTGTTCACATTACTGGCAGAGTAGAGCAGCTCATGGGCCTGGGGCTTCTCACTGACCACCCATAACATCAAGGCACCATGCCTTCAAACTGCTGCCCTACAAGACTGCACCCTGGTGGAAAGCCCTTGGGATGGGAAGGGGTTCTCAGGTGGCTGTCGAGGCTCGTGAGGGACCCGGAGAGTTCTCTCAGACGCTCTCCCTGCCCGCCCCGCGCTCCGGTCCGGCACCCACGCGTGCTGCCCGCGGCACTCCACCAGGCCCAGCAGCCGGCTCTCCACACTCTCCCCCGACGCCAGGAGGCCCTGCACCGCCTGCGGCTGCGGGTCAAGGAACGGTGGGACAAGCGGCAAGGAGCGGGGACAGAGCGGACGGAGCGAAGATCGGCGGGAAGGAGCGGGGGGGGGCAAACCGGAGGGAGCGAGGATGGACCGGAGGGAGCGACGGGACAGCCCGGCGGCACCGCGGGGACCGGCGGGAGCGGGGAGAGGGGCCCCGCCGCCCCGCACGGCTCCGCGGCACCGGGGCCGATCAAAGGATACGATCCGGCAGGTCGCCCCCCGCGCTAGGCTCTCCTGGATGGCGACCGACTGGTCCATCTCCGCCCCGGCAGCGCGCCGGACGGCACTCCCCGGGGCCGGGACGCGGCGGCTCCCCCGGCGGCGGCTGCGCGCTCAGGGCGTCTGTCGCGACACGATGCAACGCGGCGGCGGCGGCTCCCCCCACCAGGGCCGCCCCCGCTGCCGCTCCGTTATCGCTCCGCTCCGGGACCGGCCGCGGGACGGGCACGGAGCCGCCGGAAATAACGGGGCCGCCACAGGAGCCACCGGTGGGAGCGGTCGCGCCCGGGAGAGACGGCGGCCGAGCGGATGTTGCACGGCGGGATGCGGACGACTGGGGAGGCACGGCACGGCCCTGCCCGGCGGCAACTCCTGCGGCCGAACCCCGCGCCTCCGGTTGGCCCTCCCGGAAGGAAAGGGTGACGGAGAGGCGGAAGCTCTCGGGTTGGGAGACATGGGAAAGGCTAATTTCCATGGAAAATCGCGAGATGCTCTTACTTTCAGTAGCACCTTGAATTATTTTTTTGTTGAATTTCAAGACGACCCAGCACAGGAGCCGGGTTAGTCTGCAAATCAATTAATGCGGAGTGTGGGAGTAGGTGCTGTAAAACATCACCAGAGCCTTTTACACTGTAGAGACGGAGTTTGGCCTAAATCAGCTCCTTCCACAGATGTAGGAGATGTAGATCGAAAGACAGGGAAAACCCGAGTGGTTTTGGTCAGTGACAGCTCTCCACCACTTCCCCAGTTCCTCTCTGCTCACCAACGGACAAGGGAACAGTCTGAAATAGCTGCTATAAGCACCAAACTTTACAAGAATTGTGGTGCTGGGCTGTGGTTTTGAGATAGAAGAACCCTTGACATGAATACGCTGACACTGGCCTGAAACAAACACACGCCCCAAACGCTGAGCTGCGTTTCTCTGTACCAAAACAGTCACTGCAACGTGGGAAGGGCCGGCTGTGGTAGAATGACGCGTTTTCCATGCAAGCCCCACATCCGCTCCCGCTGTTGCTCGCGCGGCAGCACCCCGTTAGGGCTGGCAGTGCTCCATGAGGGCCAGCACCGCAGAGCCTTCCTGCCGGGAAAGTACGCAAGGCTCCGAGGGCTCAAACCCGCCCAGCCCAGCTCTCCCGCCCTCCCACAGGTCACACTGTGCTCAGCCACAATCGAAACACCAGCACCAAAGGGGCCTGACACAAAGATTTTAATATTTTGCAATCTTTTCTCTAAGGAACCAGTGGCAGCAGAGGACAGCTGTGGCAGGGAACAGCACCGTGCGTGTGTGCTCAAGCGGCAGCGCAGTGACTCCAGGTAATTCTGCCTGACCAACTCCACCCATGCTCCGTGTGCTGCAAGAACAGGCTGGGGGAGCGCCGGGGGTGCTTCATGGCACAGGCTAATGGCCACCTCTGGGCTCCGACTTTAGCAGTAGAGAACCACAGATGCAGAACAGAATAATCTAAAACATGAGACACTTTTAGATTAATCCCATTTCCCTGTTTAAGACTGGGAGATGAAACATAAACTTACTATTTTACCTACACAGGCAAGAAACATTTCGTTGCCAGAGCACTTTGCAACTAACAGGTCAGAGGGGGTGCAGGGAGACTGTGCCACAAGTAGGTCATTGATTAGAGCAGCCCCTGTGCCTCAGTCAAGGCAGAATTTTCTGGTTTTTAAGGAGAACTAATACCCTCTTGTTCCAGCTCCTGAGGTCCCCCATTCCAGCAGCACAGAGGCACACACTGCACCACTCCCAGGATCCACAATTAGCTTGCAGGTCTCTCAGACCTACAGGATTTAGGCAGGGCAGAATCCCTTGTCATAGCTTTCTGAGTGCATAGATGAAGTGCTTCTCCTCTGGATGCACAGGGGGAATCTTGTTTTCAAGTATTTAAAATTCACTGAAATGCCAGGACTCACCCATCCCGGGATGGTGCAGGATTCAGAGTGCAGCTTAAGGGTGGGGTATAGGATCAACAGCGGGGTGGGTGCAGGGCAGCCACCAAGCCAAGCACAGTGACCCCCAAGGGTGTGCAGCTGCCCATGAGCAGATGCAGAGGGCCCTGGACACCTTGTTTGTGGGACAGGGACAGTACAGAGAGCATTTGCTAGCAACCTTGGCTGAAGTCAGAGAGCAGCAGGATCCTACTGAGTGCTGCAGAGCTGTGCTGCAGGAGAGGCTCCCAACTGCTGCCTAACTCCAGAGGGAAGTGGAGACCCTGTAATTCAGGAGAAGGACCACCCCACATGACATGACCTTCAAGAGCGGGGCCAGTGTCACCTGCCCAGCGCTATTGACGTGAACTTTGCCATCCAGTTTCAGACAGCTCGCTTTTGGGGTGGCTGGGCAGCACTCCTGGTAACAGGCAGCCTTCATCCCACCAGCACAGACTGGTTTGGCAGCCTTGCAAGCTTTGCTACATCCTGCCATGTAATTCAAGCCCATCTTCTTCATCTGGAAGGAGAGAGACATTAGCCTGTGGGTCATGCCAAGCCTTTAGTATTCACATAACAGGAATACAATGCTCTGCAGCTCAGGCCATACCTCACAGAAGTCCTGCCCCAAAATGCATCTAGTGACGGTCTTCCTGCCTTTGAAACACTCATCCCCGTGACAGGAAAATGCTGCACACACTTTGCCCTGTGAGAGAAAGGACCGGGGAGACACCATATGTCCATCAGACTCGCAGGACAAAAACTGCATTTCAGACAGCCCTTCACTCCTGAGAGCTCCTCTCCACCCCCCACTGTTCTGCTGTTATTTGTGCTCTCTTAGGCATTTTAGATCTAGAGATAAAGGAGTACTCTGAAACTGCAAGAAACTACTGAAAGACCAGCAGATCACTCAAGTTTCAAGCCTCTTTTTCCTTCCTCTTAACAGGGCTCTGCAAAGATAAGCACCTTCCCCTCCACTAGGCTCAGGAAAGGGCTGCAGAGCCCACTGGGTCCTGTACCCTCCGTGTAGCTGCAGGAAGGCTCATCCCATGGTCAGGTCAAACTGCCTGAGCTGATGCAAGTGCTGGGCTGGGGAACAGGCCTGATGGACAGGGATAAGGCCCGCTGGACAGGCCTCCTTATGAACTCCTTACTTCCAGTGCTCATTCAGGATTTGTTGCCCTTCCAGAGTCAGCGTTTTACCCCATAAAGCAAGTGGAGGAGGGACCTTTTCCTGTCCCGTAGTGGTGTCCCTGCTCAGGTGGGAGCTCAGCCGTCCCAGCAGCCACAGACCCCAGAAAATATGGATGCAGCAGCCTCTGCTCCTGCAGTACCTACGTTTTGAGGGGGAGGCCGAGGGGTGGTGGTGGTGGTCAGTGGCACGGTGGTGGGTGGCAGGTCACCTGTAGACACATGAGGAGCCCTGTGAGGCTGCACCCGGCATGCAGCCTGCACAGGGCCCTCCACAGCCACACAGCACGGCTCATACTGTGGCCAGAGCTGCCGGGGCCACCCTGCCCCTCACCCAACTCCAAAGACAGAGTAAGCCCCAGGGCAGAAGAGATGCAGCGATGCAGCCACAGCCCCTCCACGATGGGTTCTGCCCACCCATCTCCCACCTCTGCTGCAGAACAAAGCTCGGCCAGTACCGTAGGCACTGGCGTTGAGCTGCAGGCAGAGCGGGCCAGCGCAGCACTCCAGGGCACACTGCTGCCTGCTCACGCTGGCGTTGGTCCTGCACAGCTCCACACCGCACCTGCTGCTGCACCTGGCTGTGTAGTTTGTGCTGGAGAAACGATAAAGCTGCAACAGGCAGAGTCAAAGGATAAAATGAGTGTGAAGCGGTACCATCATAAAAGAGCAGAAATAACTAACAGACTGTCAGAGAGAAATGGGAAATGGGAGATGGACACAGACTTAATAGAGCACTGTGGATTCCTGAGATAAAGAAAGGGAAGGCTTTCCCTGTTGCAGCCCCCTTGCATCTCCATACCTCACAGTAAGTCTCATTATGGCAGGTGATTGTTCCATTGGCATGGGCTTCATCCTGGTAACACCTCTCTCCGGAGCACTGAAAGCTCTGGCAGGTTTGCTGGAGAGACACCAGGGTGTCACCTTGCAGCAAAGCCTCCTTGCACAGCACTGCAGGGCTGTCCCCAACTACAGCCTCACTGTTTGGAGGGGCCACCCCCACCTGGCCACCTGCTGTGCTCCCTTCCACCACAGGAGATGCTCCCATGGCACTCCTGGATCTTGTGACCAACCAGCCAGACAAGTGACACTGTCCATAAGGCTGCAATGGCCCAGCAATACCTGTCTTTCCATTCCTTCCCTTACCATTGTCTCTTCCGCTCCCTTCATAGAGATGTTGGTGGCCACCACAGAGGCATTGTTGGTGGTGGCCACCACCATGGCATTCTTGGTGACCGCTGAGGTGTTCTTGGTGGCCGTGGCCACCACTGAGATGTTCTTGGTGGCTGCCAACATGTTGTTGGTGGCCTTGGCTACCACCAAGGTGTTGTTGGCAGTGGCTACCACTGCAGCATTCGTGGTGGCAGCCATCACCATGGCATTCTTGGTGACTGCCACCACTGCAGCATTCTGGGTGGCCACTGAAGTGTTCTCAGTGGCCACAGCCACCAGTGAGGCCTTCTTGGTGGTCACCACCCCTACCAAGGCGTTCTTCATGGCCACTGAGGTGTTCTTGCTGGTTGTGGCCACCACCAAGGTGTCCTTGGTGGCCACTGATATGTTCTTGGTGGCCATCACCATGGTGTTGGCAGCTGTGTTGTGCTCTGAAAAACACAAAGCTCCTGCTTGGTGAAGGAAATACCAAGGAAAAACATGCTCAGTAAGCCCCATGTCCCTTCCTGAGCCATGGCACAGTCCAGAGGGACCTGCGGGAAGCCAAAATGGCAGTCAGTGACAGAATGTCCCCAACAGGGTCCACTTGCAGCCACCAAGTGGGCAGCCCAAGAAGCAGGTCAGAGCCAACAGCCCACCACAGCAGCACTATGGACAGATGTTACAACAGCCTCTCCCTCCCACTTCCAGACATATTGCCTGGGAAGAACAGGCTTTTATGGGGGCTAAACCATGGGTTTAGGTTCCTCACCTGTCCTGCAGCTCTGTCCTACAGAGCACAGCTTGGAGAGGACAAACACAAAGTCCCTGGTGCACCACACTGCCTTTGCCCCACTCCCCACAGGCCCCCAGATTTCCCCTTGGGATACAGAGCTCACCTGCTGTGGCAAGAGAGTCCTGAAGACAGAGTTGCAGAGCCAAGATGCAGAGCAGCAAGCCTGGGATGGAGTAGGAATGACTGAGACCACCACACCTGCTGTCTGCTTTACCCACGGCCCAAAGAGCCTCCCCAGCAGCACAGGCAACTCATCCTTGAAACAGATAATCAGGGATACTCCTCCACCTTCCCAAAGCCCCAGGTGCCCAGCAGCCACCCTTCACCCCAGGGAGGCCTCTGGCACAGCCCCCAGCAACTAAAGCAGTGATGGACCCAGGATGGGGGACAGACAGACACTGCTCTCCGTGCTGCACCAGAGCCCCATTACCTCGAATGGGGGGGATGAGCCATCGGCATCCAGCCATCATTATCCACCAGCAGCTGCACCCAGACCTGGCAGAAGGAGGCACAGTCAGAGCTGCTCCCCTGAAGTGCAGGGCAGACACCCCAGTACAGGTCTGCGCTCTACCTCCAGTGCTTGGCCCCAGGACAACCAGTCACCACCTCCTGAGAGACTCCCCAAATCCAATGAGGCTGCCGTGGTTGCTGACGGGGAGCAGGAGCCCTGGGGAACTGTGTGTGCTGTTAGTGTGGCAACAGCTCTCCCCAGAGCTCACAGGCAGCACAACCCCGCAGGCAGCTACCAGGAGCAGGAGTCAGGACGACACAGTGAAATGTGCCACCATGCAGCAGTTTGCTGCTGCTGCTGCAAGTGAAGATGTGACTTGGCTCTCCAGTCTCTATTTTCATTCCAAATGTTTACTTGTTTTGCTAAGGAAATGGTGGAGATGCGACTCCAAACAGGCTCCAAAGCCAAATTCTCCAAGGAGAATGGTAATATTCCCCTCCTGTTTTATGATTTAGGCTGAGCCACCATTCCCCCAGGACCTGGAGGGGCTGAAGCTCATGCAAAGACCTCTGTTGCATGAAGGCCTTGTTGCCTTTGTAAAATCATGGCTCAGGCCTGTTACTTCGGCTAAGTAGAAAAGGACTGTAGGAAAGAGACGCAGCTGAATTAAGGGTAGAAAAACATGCTGCGTGACCATCGCGTGCTCACATCATGGTGTATGGTGGTTGATTGAATTATGTTTGTTGTGCCTCAAAACTATAACCGGCTAACTGCTTAAAGAGGCCAGGTTTTTGCAGTAAAGGGGTTCTCCTTTGCACCTGCCTGGGGACTCTGCGTCGCTCATTATCGCAACAGACCTCCAAGGCCATTCCCTCAGAGTGACAGAAAAGACAGTGCCAGCTGGCACCTCACCCTGCAAAGCAGCACAGCCACCACCCAGAACAGCGCTGGACATCCTTACTGAGCCCAGTGCCAGCCCAGCCCAGCTCCATGGGGGCCAAGGAACCAACATCTGCCTGACATGGCCTCATCCCAGAACAACCTTCCCCCCAGGCAAGGAAAGAGCCCACAGCACTGACTCACCTGTCTGCCTGTTCCTGAAGCCCCAGTACACCTGCAGTCACTGCCAGCACTGGAGCGCTTCTGAGCAGCTGCTGTAGCACCTGCCCCACAGCCCAGCCCCACCCCTGCCAGCCACCCCCTGGGAAAGTGTCATATGCGGCTCCACAGCAGCAGAGACACAAACAGCCCTGTACAGCAATGGAGAAAGGGCTTGCGAGGCTGGAGATGTCACACAAGCCACCACTGCTCTTAGGGGACTGGAGGGCACAACTGCCATTGCCACACGTGATGTTGAGTGGCCTCTGCACAATGGACCTGCAATTCTTGAGGCAGCATGAATCCATGGGGTATGTAGACATCTCAGAGCGTGACACCAGGGGCCAAGGATGCTCCTAAAGCCTCAAGAGGCACCTCTAAACACACTATCTGTTCCCATCTCCATCCTCCTGCACCACAGAAGGATCTGCACATGAACAATCTACCAGGTCATTCAAGCCAACAGCAGTGCCAGAGAAATCACCACACAGCCAAACCCAAAGCTCATTTGGTAATTCCCTGAAAAAACAATGGCTAAAGCTCCCCAGGGGGACAGACCCGAGGTAAAAGCAGGCCTGTAAGTGAGGTGAGCTTGTTTTATAAAGGAGTGCAAAGAAAACCACAAGTTCACAGCAAGATCTAGAAACAGGACCAGTAACCATCAGCAGTGTCCACGTGCTTCAGAGTGTGGGAAGAGGTGTGGAGTTGAGCTGTGGGAAATGCCTGCAGAAGCATGTGGTAGCACAAAGGAGCACACAGCAGCACAGACCCTGGGGGGAGGAAGTGTCACATGGCAGACCCCTACAGAGAGGAGCCTGCTGGAAGCTGACAGACAGGTGAACAGTGCATGATCACCCCATAGAAGGGCATTCAGAAGGTGCTTTGCTGACGTGGCAACATGGGATAGGTCACATAGTGAGAATTACCATGTAAGGAAATACTGTGCTTTAAAGAAGTGTATAAAACCAGCTCGTTTCCTTTGAATAAACGATTCAGATTCAGATTCCCACCTGGTGAAATCCATGTTTCAATCACCGACACAGAGAGTCAACCCTCACCATAAACATTTCCAGCAGAGTGGAAATGAGAGAAGGAATTGTTTCTGACAGCTGTGTAAAAAGCATTTTAAACACACTGTAATCAAACCTCTTCCTTCCAGCACACAAAAGAAGACAAGTCTCTCAGTACTTCCTAAATTACAATGACTTTATTTTTCAAGGTATTTTTTAATATAAAACAATGTCACAAGTCTAAGGGGCTTACTAGAAAGTGTCTCTATAAAGTATTCTTGAAATCTATATTCATGCACATACAAAATCCAGACAATGAAGAAGTCAGAGCTGCTGCCACATTCGCTCTCTCGGATGGCGTGATGTGTGATCCTTCACCCAGGGACAGCTACAGTAGCCCTTGGCGCTTCAGGTCTTCGTAGGTCTTTTTATTCACCACGTTTCCACTGGAATCCTCATATTCCTCCTGGAACAGAACGAACAGTTTAGAGACAGCACTCAAATGTTAGCTCCAAGAGCAGCCACTGAACATGAGCACCCTGCCAAGACCTCTACGCAGGAAGGCAGGCAGTGGATCTGCCAGCGTGTCCTGGGAGAAGAGCTCATCCAGAGCCAAAGTTACAGGCTGTACTACAGATTTTACTTCTCACCATTGCCCTGCACACTGTTGAAAAATGGCTTTGGAACAGAACTTTAGGAAAAGGCACCAGTGTAAGCAAGGACACTGCTCACATCCAGGAACAAGGGGTTCTCATGGGCACAGGAGTGGAGACACTGAATGCCTCTCACTGCTCACCTCTGTATCGGGCTGCCATCTCTCTGAAGCCTTCTGCTGTTTCAGCTTTGCCCACACTGCAAACACAAAGTTAAACAGGATCTATGCCCCTTCCCTCGAGATACTTGTTTTTAATCCACTAAAATATACACATGAGCTTTTTTCCCTCCCTTCTTTTAAAACACCGTCACTTCAGCAGTCCAGGAATGTATCTAACATTCATTCCATCGTGTGGTTCCTGAAAGGCACTGAACTGCAGCAAACAAGACTTTAAACAGATTGTTCAGGATGGGACAGCAGACCAAGGTCCAAAACCACTCCTTCAGGAAAGGTAGTGTTCTTTAACATGTTCCCTGTTCTGCCATCACCACTTACACGAGACTGCATCCTCAATCTGTGTGACATTGGCAAAGTGTGCTGTGTTGGGAATGCCCAGGCACCGCATTCCGTGGGCATGTCTCCACTCCTGGAGGAAAGAGATGAGATCAGTGTGAGAGGGAACATCACATCCTCCACAACACCAAAGAGTACATAAGACTTTAACATCTGAACAGGGTGTGACACATACTATCAAAGTACAAATCTACCAGTCCTCTATAAAAACATTATGTTCTTGTCCTGTAGACAGCAACACCACACCAGCCGTCAACAGGCACCCTGCACCCATCAGACCTGAGCACTGGAACGGGTGTTCAAATGGGCAGGGATGGTACAGCATCAGCTGTATGCCCAACACAATCTCTGGGTCCTGCTGCATAGCCCTGCAGCACCAGCCCAGACCCACACAGCAAAAGTGCTGCTCGGGGACCCCAGGGACTCACCAGTGACTCATTACAATGACTCTCTGAACCCAGCAGGGCTGTTCCTGCAGTGAATGTCACTTACTGCAAAGTGCCGCTGGAACGCCTTGGGCCCTCGGTAGGTGTAGTTACCACAAATCTCACAATTGTAGTTGATGTTCAGACCATGGAGTTTATACAACCAGTATGGGATGGGCTGCAAGCAAGGAGACATGAGGATTAGGTCGCATGGCAAAGCAGCTCAAACAGAGGAGCAGTGTGGAGTCAGTGACCTCTCCCACTTCTCCAGGCCTGATGGTCTCAGTTACCTTCCCATCCCAACCAAGAGGCAGATTTTTAGGGTTATAAATGATTTCATTTTCTTCATCTTCACTCTCACTCTCACTGATCTGCTCTTCCTCCTCCTCCTCTCTCTCCTCCCCTGTCCGTGCCTGCTTACGCTGCACATTCTCGTGGGTGAGGTGTCTTTGTTCCTGGAGTAAGAGAAGAGAAGGGATTGTCCACACACCATGACAGCAAAACAGTCAGGGCAAACTCTTGTAGCAAAAAACTTCCTCAGTGTACAGAGGGAGGAAACAGAAGACGAGTGTGAAGCAAAGAACTCCCACCTTACTCAGCCAAACAATTGCAGTTTTTAGTACCCTGACATTTCCTACTTGCAAAGAATGAAACCTTGTATCACCTATTAGCATTTCCAATGTTACTACAGCAGCAGTCATCCTCCTGAAAAAAATCTCCCAAAACTGAAGGCAAGGAGCAAGGCAGATCAAGTAAAGGTTTGCAATACTGTATGATTTATGCACAAAACAGACGTAGTGCAGCACACTGATGTGGTGCTGTCTATGAAAGCACTAGGTAAAGATGAGGACAACCTTCCAGTCGCTATTTGACAGCTCTGAAATAAAAAGCTCAAAAACAACATAAAATCCTTACCCCAAGAACTTCCACATACTCATAAATCTGAGCTTCCAGGAATGCAAGATCTTTATTTCTTTCAGTGTCTCTGAAACAGATGAGGTATCTTCATTAAACCCACAAGTTCAGCTCTGATACCTTCCATGTGGTTCAGCACTATTTGGTCCAACATGAAAAGCTTCTAATACTCCAGAATCTCTGTCCTAACTACACAAAAGTGGTGACTACAGAACACTCCTCATCCAAGAGGAGAGAACATTGCCAGCCTCAGAATGACCTCTAAGAACTCACCTTTTGCTTCCTTTTGTCTTTGGATTCTTAGCAAACAAGGAAGGATCAAGTGCTTCCAGGGATTTGCCTTTAGTGCTAAAAAGCCTCTGAGCACGCTCCTCCAGAGTCCTGCAGAGAAGCAGGGAGGAGATTAGTCTAGACCACAGTTTTACATTTCCTGAGAACTATTTGAATTCATGCAACAAAATTCTAAATGTAGCTTTTAGGAAATCATGAGATTCCTTTTATCTTTGTCTTTATTCCTCAAGTTCAAGTCTACTGTACCAGAGACTCCCATACAGGATCGGTTCAGAGCAGCAGATCCCACTGCTTGGTTCTTAATGTTTTATCTTTCAAACATCACTAAGGTAATTCTAGTACAACAGAGATAACCACACAAGTATCCCAGAAAGAAATGCAATACAGGAAGACTTCAGAAACTGAAAGGAACTCTACAAAGACTGCACCTTACCCACCACACTTCAGCCCAAGAGCCAGCAAAGCTGATTTTAACCTGTCCAGTCCCAGGGAGGCCAATTCCTGTTCAATTAAATAAACCACTGTAAGAGACAAGCTGTTCAACACATACAATATGGATGTAGTCCACTTTAGTTTATTAATGAAGAAAAGACCCTGATGAACAGTATTCAAGAAAGGACTGTCAACAGTGTATCCCTCCTCCCTGGAAAATGAGGACTGTGACAAATCTAACCAGGTCTTTCAAGTTACATCCCCCAGTAGGAGAAATTACATCATCAGCACCATCAAAGTTTTACTCAGAAAGCATGGAGACAGGGATGAAAACACAGCACTGAAATTACACAAAAAACTCAAATGACTGAACTTCCACCTGCTCAAAATGTGGCAGTAAGTGCAGAGCACTGGAAATGTACCTCCCAGGAGGAGAAAGCCGAGAGGTCCAGGTGGGCACCCGCATGGGTGAGGGCACTGCTGGTCTCTTTCTGCCAAAAAAAACACATGCAAGAGCTGCATGACATACTACAACACTTCTGGCCATAGAACATTTTAACCTTAAGAAAAGCAGTTCATTTCACAGAGAAAAATCCTCTTACTAAACTGAAAACAGAACAATAGTAAAGATGCAAAATAAGCCAACCTGAAACAATGCTTGTTTTAAACCAGTTATGCTGGGTTTTAAATCCAGGTCAGTATCACCCTGCACCCCCTGGTGACACAGAGCTGCAGCCCTCACTGTCATGATCAGCAATGACTACACAAATGACTCACACAACCCCCTCACAAACATAGAAGCATCACCCAGGCTCAGGCTGCTCACCGGCCAGCCCGGGAACGTGCCATTCTCCCACTTCTTCTCAAACTCCGTCTGAATTTTCCCAAAAAGTTCATTCTGGTCCAGTAATGGTTTCACTCGATCTGTGTAATCCTGCAGGTACTCAAGGAGCATTTCAAGATACCTGGCAGGGGAATCATGAGCACAGGTAATTCACTATCACCCTCTAACCACATCTTTGGACAGTCACTACCCTCCAGTACTGCAGAGGGACATGACTAAGGTCAGGCCAGTTTTTCCACACAGGATTTCTTGACATAGCAGTTCCAAGGGTACATTAAAGCTCTTCCTCAGAGCCGAATGTGGCTCTCCACATCTCTGCTGTGCTGCCAGTTTTCTTGGGGCTCAGACACATGACTGAACTCAGGCACCCAATTTATGTGAGTTAAGTTTGGCTGTTAATTATAATATTAGCAGCTGAGCACTTCAGACGCATATTCCTTCTTACCAAGTGCCATGAAGGAAGCAGGCAGGCAGGCAAACAGGCTCACCTCTTATATTCAGCATTTTTTCTCTCCTTGGGAATATCAAACAGTTGGTCAAATGTGGATAAGTAAGTGATATAATCCAATTTCTAAGAACAGAAAGTCTGAGTCAGAGTTCATATACAGCCGAATTAACATCCAGTTCCCAGAAAAGAGAAGCCCCAGCCTGTGAAGGGCCTGGGGATCCCTGGGCCCTGACGTAGCAACTACTGGAGGTGCCCACACACAGCAGCCACTCACCTCTGATGATTTCAGGTTAATGTACTTCAGGTAACAATCATGCAGATCTAAGTATCGTCCATACCCTTCCTCATCCGTGAACTCCACCAGATCTGTAGGAAAGATCATGAAAAGCTTTATTATGAGCTTAATATTCCATACTTATTATACAACTGTTTTTGAACTGGAAAAGGATTAGCTGTGAAGTCATTTATACTTAAGGAAGGCACTACAATGCCTTTGACACTCATTGAGCAGCCCCAACTCCTGCTCTGTGCAAGCACCACAACATTCCTCAGTAACAACAGCCTCACTGGGGAACATTCCAGGGACTGCAGTTCAGAAGAATTTAGATGACAGAAGAATTTTCCGAATTCATTTAGTGAAAGGGAGATGGAGCCCTCAAACATTAAAACCAGGTCAAACAACCTATTAAATAATGCCAGAGCTCAAGTAAACTACAAACTTACTCTGAGCTTCTTCACTCGGGTTGTCTCTAGCCTTCAGCAGCTCCTCAAACTCCACTGACATAGGAACACAGATCTGCACGGGCAGATACAAGCCACACAGTGATTTACTTCAGCTCCCGTCCCAGAATAACTACTATAAAATCACACGAGGTGGCAAATAATGAAACTGCAAACAGAAAAGAGACTCAAAGCTTTGTCACCTTTCCTTCTGCACAAAGGCAAAAGCGTGGCTTTAGCCAACACGAGAAAGGTGAGATCTGACCCCACCTCAGCTGAACATTCCCTTGCAGGGAACAGGGTGAGTGTCCTGCACTGCTCCCTCACATGTTGCCTGACCCCGAGCAGCTGTAACTCAAGTGACTGCTGAGTGTTCTCAGTACTTGTGTGTTAAGGCAATCAAACCGGGGAAACAAAAGCTCTGTTGCCTGTAGGAATGAGATCCAACAGAGCAAATCTCACCTGTTCCTATGGAGCAGGTAAGTACTCACCTCATTCGGGTGCTTCCGGTGAAATTCCTTAATTTGCTTCAGTCTGTTGTAAAACTCCGCAAATTCATTTGGCCCGGAAATGGCACTGAGTTCCTCCTTACGTAGGCTACGAGTTCATGGACAGCAACAGATTACGAAAAGAAGGGAAAACAAGGTGACGCTGACACAGCCTTAGTCCAGGTCTATGCTGCAGTGTCTGACTGCAAACCTCCGAGTCATGGGAGACCACCCAGCCCACTTGGCTCAGGGCCTCCCCACGATGCGAACCACATGCATAAGAAAACGTGTCCATCCAAGACGGACGCTTCCCATGTGCACTCGGGTCCTGCCCTGCATTTAGTCGCCACATCTCGATTCGTGTGTTATTCTTCAGACATTTACATTGACTTAAAACAGCCCCAAGTTCGCACCAGCTGGACACGCTCAGGCACACGAGGGCCCTGGGCACACTCACCCGTCCTTGTCGTCGTACAAGTCCCGCAGGTTGCCGCTCACTTCCATGTACCTCTACGGAACAAAGGAAAGGTCCGAGCGCCGCAGAGCCCGTTACCGGGACAGCCCACGTTCGCTCCCGGGAGCCCGGCCCGCCCCCGGCCCCCCTCCCGCCCCCGGCCTCGGCGCACTCACGTCCTGCATGGCCCGGGTCCGGTGGTCCGAGTTGATCTGGTCGCGGAGCTGCGGGGAGAGGCGAGGGGGTGAGCGCGGTCCCGGGAGGCGGCCTCTCCCACCCCACAAGGGCCCCGGGCGCACCGTGGACTTCTTGGTGAGCATCTCCTTCACCATCACGTCCATGAGCCGCTCCCGCTCCTCGTGGTACCGCCGCTGCTGCTCCAGGATCGTCTCCATCCCGCGCCAGCCCCGCGCACCGCTTCCACTACCGCCGGAAGGCCCCGGCACAACCCGTGTGTGTTCGCGGGAAGGTTCCGGACCCGCCCGCGGCCCGCGCGGAAGTTCCGGTGCAGTGCGCGGTGCCCCGGGGCGGCCGGCAGGAGGCGGCTGCGGCCCGGCCGGGCCCCTTCAGCCACCGCTGCGGCGCGGCCTCGTCCGGCACCGCCGCCCGCGGGGCCGTGTCCGAGCGCGGGGCCGTGTCCAAGAGCGGTGTCCGAGAGCGGGGCCGTGTCCGAGCGCGGTGCCTGGTAGCAGTGAGTGGCCCGAGATGCCGGTTTGGATTTGGGGCCAGGGCTGCCCCAGCCTGGAGGCACAGCGGCCTCTGGGGTTGCCCGGCTGCAGCAGCGCTACGCGGTGCCGAGCCCCGCCCGAGCTGGGACGTGCCGTGTGGGACGCGCCCGCAGCTCCCCGGGTCCGGTGCCTCGGTGCGGCGGCAGCTCAGACTTTGCCTTCAGCAATACGGGTGCGCCCGTATTGCTGACATGATCGCGGTGCAAGTCCTCCCACAGACACCCCGGCTGCAACATTCCACTTGGGTTTCAACTGCCTTCTTCAGAGCCACCCGAAATCCAAGGACGGATCATACCCGTGCCTTGCCCCCACACTGCCAAATGCAAAGCTGTAATTAAATTTTAACTCACTAATAAATTATTCGTATTTTTCTGCCATGCACGATAAATTACTCTAAGCCAAAAGCAAGAAGAAAATTTGTCTTAATTAATGGCAGACAAAGATGATCCTTCACGGAGGAGAGGATGATTCTGCAGGTAAGAATACTGTCTTTAATTACTCCCTTGCACTATAGGCTGCCCCAAAGTACGAATGCCTTTCTTCACAAATGCCTGTCTAAAAATAAAAACAGAGATAAAATTCTGAGCTTAGTGTTCTTCCATTTCTCTTTGCATGAAGCTTCATCTCTGGAAAGGAAAGGAGTTGAAATCCAACAGTGTCCAATCCAGCCACGTGGCCTCCTTATTTTGGGTTGCTGGCATCAAGAGGATCAAGGTGGGACAAGACCAGCCCTTGCGTGACCTTCCTCCTCCTCACCCCACAAATGGCAGTGCACGTGGGAGGAGGTGGGAGAAAGTGGGAGAAGGTTGGTCCAAGAGATGCTGTTTCATTCCAGGGCAGCACTGCAGCCTGTCAGGGGCTGGGAGCTGAAATTCACAGAATCACAGAATATCCTGAATTGGAAGGGACCGATGAGGATCATCAACTCCTGGCCCTGTACAGGACTCCCCAGTCAGTGGCTTGGACCTGGCTCTGCCCATCAGGGCTGCAAACGCTGTCCCTGATCCACAATGGTGCAGGAGAGCACAGCTTGGGCAGATCTGGTCAATGCCGGGGTCTCTTTCTACCCTTGCATTGCTGCCCCATGTCCTCAGCAGCTTCCCCACTCCCACCTCACCAGCACAACAGCCCCGGCCTGACCCCCCTCACACTGCTCCTTGTGCTTAATAAAATTTCCATGACTGTTTCAGACCCACACTCCAGAGTCTTGGAGGATGTTTGTGCATGACATCACCCTCCCCCTCCTGTAAATCAGGCGCTGGGCCATGTACAGCCATGACCCATTCATGAGAGGGATAAAATCCAGATGTTCCAGTGCTATGTGCAGCTGGGTCATTTCCTTTTTTGGCTAAAAACGTGAGGCTCTGGAGGCTGACTGAAAGAAGAGCCTGGGGGCCCTTTGTACGGAAACCTTTTGCGGTTAATCCCTGGAAACAGCACTGCAGAAAGCCTGGGTTGTGCTGCTGCTGCTGGAGGACAGGCTCAGCTGGTAACCTCTGGGCTGGAGCCGCTCACTCACCCTCCAAGGCCCAGCACAGCACCAGAGCCCAGCCCAGGTCACAGGGCAGCAATAGCAACAAAAATTGTGCTAGAACTCCATCAGCCACTAGAGCAGGAGCCTTTGAAGCAGCCAGGAATGTGCGCACACACCGAGCCAGTGCCATAATCCTACACAGAGGCACCCCATGGGGCTGTGCCCATCCTGCCACTGGACCAGCACCCACAGGAGCCCAGCCAGTGTGCTGGTGGGGGGCCGGAGCGGGCTGCTGGAGCCAGAGCAGGCAAGTCCAGAGCAATTCAAGGCAGCTATTAGTAAATGTAAAGGATCTGTGGAAAACAGTTTCACATGTTAGGGAATAAATGGCTCCCTGGCTGATAAACATGAGTAATGAGCATGCAGCACTTCAAGGAAGGCTGCCAAAAGAGACCACGGATACTCTCGCTGGAGGCTACAGCAACATCTACCTGAGCCCCCTTGGAATGTCGTGGCATGGCCAGGCAGTGCTTGCTGCAGGGCAGGGAGGCTGGTCTGCACAGCAGGAACGGTTCGGTACCGCAGCGATCTGGACAGTCCCACTGCCAGCCTGGAAGCATGGAGAGGTGCCCACTCAGGGCACCCCGAGTCCTGCTGGGGCCTGTCCTGCAGAACTGCCTGCCTGTACAGACAGCAGGCATGGATAGATGGGCACCTCCAGCTCCAGGAACCCACTGCAGCCACCCAGCAGGAGATGCTGTTCCTCTGCCACAACCACAGGACCGGCACAGCTGATGTTGGGCTGTGGTTTGGGAAAGCAGGCATGAGCACTGCGGAGGTTGGCTGTCCCCAGAATGAGATTAGGGGCGAGACAAGGCTGAGCAGAGCCCAGCACCAACTCAGCGCTCTGCCCTGTGCCTGCTGTTCTAGAGACACAGAAGAGCAAGTGTCACAGATGCCTGAGATGGCCACCTAAAAAACAGAGACTAGACAGGAATAAGGGAATAAAGGTAGGTATTTATTTGAAGAGCCCTCAAAGGTACACCCTGGGGAGTCCAGAGGCTACTCCCAAGATGGACCCCGAGTCACGAGTTCTTCACACTTTTATAAGTTTGGTTCATTTGCATATCAGAGTTAATTCTCCAATTAAAACTTCAGTTAATGATGTAATTTTCCCCAAGTTTACCCCCCCTTCTAAGATTTTGGCTTACATATTTTGGGCCTAGGACAATCCGTGTGTCCTTGGACCGCAAACTTAAGAGAGGCTTGTTGTGTCTAACTAGCATGAGAGAACAGAAGTTAACAGGCTACGAGAAACTTCAGAGTTACACGCTAGGCAGTACAGGATTTGAAAAATATAAAAATTAAAACCTAAGGCATCATCACGAAAATGGTTTATTGTATAAAGCAGTAAGAAACACAGAGGGCGCTGAGGTTTAGGACAATTCCTTCCGGAGATGGCTCCAAGCTCCTCATAATACCAAACACACAAACTCTGATTTGCTGTCATCAAAGCTTCCAAACAAGGATTCAACAAGGATCTGAACACAGAGTAATAACACTTCAACATGCATAACATTTTTTGTTCCTAAGTGAAGCCCAGACAGGGGGCTAGCCCCTTTATCCTGCAGTTGTGTACAAAATGATGGATATTCATGACAAATGAGTACAAAAGGGAAAAAACCCACAAGAACAGGTTTTCAGAAAAGCATGTGGCTGACTAAGCAGGAAAGCAGGCTTGGCAAAAGTGCCCCAGTGAGACAGAAGCAGAAGGATGTAGAGATAAGGCAGGCATGAGCATCCCACTGCAGAGGGGCCTTAGCCCAGGGCCAGCTCAGACATTGGGCAAGGATTGGTCAAGGCCTCATGTGAGCCTGGATTGGCTCAAGATACCGTATTTTGCAGTTAGGGCCAACTGGGACCTGGGCAATGCAAAGTCCCCCCCACAGGTGCCACCTTTGCTTTGGTTCTTGCTTGGGACTCAGTAAAGGATGAGTGTGGCTGGAGGGAGCCACCACTCCCTGCCAACCACTGGGGGACACAGGCAGCCCTGGAGGAGCAGGTTGTGGACATCCTGCTGCCCCCTCAGCTGTTCTCTATGCTGTGCTCCTGCAGACCCTCCCAGCGCTCCCAGCAGCTACCAACTGCAGGCACAGTCTGTGGGCAATGCTCCCTTCCCTGAATTAATGGAGGTCTCTGGTAAAACCAGGGTGCTGGCAGCTGCAGGCAGCTCTGTATAGCGGTGCCCATCCCATGGATCCTCATGAGAGGGACGGAGCAGGAATAAAGCCCTGAGTGCTCTCAGCCTTCAGCATGCCCTTCTCTAGGGCTCAGCCAGATGCAGTTGAGCATCAGCAGGCCAGCACTCCCAGCTCCAGCTCAGCCACCCCAGTCATGGCACAGGTGGATGGGAATGGGGTAGGTGTGGCTGGGCAGAATGCCCCATACCTACAAGTGACTTGAACTCTTCATTCACAGCTAAGAGAGCACCTCCATGGAGGTGCTGAGCAAAGGGTCTGGCCTGCAAAGAGAGACGTGCTATAGAATTTCAGAGGTGGATCCCATCTGACAGGAATGTATGTTCTTCTCCTAGCTACACTCCAGCCTGGTGTCCCCAAACCTCCAGAAAAGAAGAGAGTGCCCTTCATGCCTGGGCCAGCTGTGCACATGGGAAGGCTGTGCAAAGCCAGCTGCAATACAGGCCAGCACAGCCAAGCTGCACGGCCCCGAGCCACTGCCTTGTGTCACACAGAGCGAGGGAAGCACATGGAGAAAAAAGAGAAGTCAGCGCTGTGCTGAGGAGTGAATACACGCTGCTAGTGCGCAAATCCAGCAGTACAGTGCTGAAGCCACTCCTGCCCTTTGCTCAGCTGGGGCCCTGGGCTCATGCCTGGTTAGACTGGAAGCAAAAAGAAAGAGTAAATAATGGGGGATCTTGAAGCTCCTTTTTCAGCTTTATTTAGCTTTGACTGCTCAGAGCCATAGCACAGCATATTCTAGCCTTCAGGGAGGGGGCACAGGAACCCCCTAAACACACTGCGGTTCAGGGTCAGCCCCCATCTCCTGTGCCTCGTGTTCTGCCCCTGAAATGCTGCTGGGGAATCTGACACAAAGGCCCTGAAGAATAGAGGAAAACCCTGACCCGCGGTGTCCTCGGGGGCTCATAGGTCACTGCTGCAGTCGCGGCACAGGATCTCATCGTTGTCAGGGATGAAGCCTTTCCCCACCAGCGAAGTGCTGCAGCGGGCGCAATTGAAGCAGTTGTGGTGCCAGTGACGGTCCTCAAAGGAGACGTATTTGCCGCCATCAAAGCCTGTGGGAGGGACAGAGGGCAGTGTCAGAGTCTCTGGGGAAACTGGGCTGAGCTTCCTGCACAGACCGAGCCCTGGCCTGCTCATCTCCAGGTCAGGTCTTCACACTGCCTGGTGGTGGCACCCAAAACACACCCTAGGATCAAATACATCTGAAATGCGAATCTCCACTCTTGTGGGGGAAAAGCACTAAAATTGCTTCAGAGCAGGCTTTGCACGGTTGACATATTTGGACCAGAATCACGATTTTCTCCCCTGGGAGGAGCAGGGAGAGGAGCTGCACCATCACAGTGGATGAAGGCAGACAGAACTACTGGAATCCTGAGACGAGCCATTCTGCCACCAGCTCAGGCCCAGGCTCCTGCAGAGGCTCCACAGGAGTTTCCTTTCTCTGCTGGCAGTTGTTGGACTGGTGAGCTGTGACCCTCTTCTCCCCAGGACTGCAACAAACTGATAAGGACCAGAGGGGAAGTGGGTGCCTGGGAGCTGTCCTCAGCCAGAGTCAACCTCTGACTCACCAGCTGATTCAGGGCTGCCTTTCCAGCAGCAAGAACCTGGGAGCTGCAAGGGGGAAGGTCAAGTGGGGGAGGGCAGGAAGGAAGCCAGACTCTCTTAGGGGGTTCTGCAGAAGAGGATCCCTTACTTCCCCTGCCTTAGACAGGTACAGCAGGTCCAGACTCTCCTGCACCAGGTGCTGCTCTAGGCTTTCCCTATCTGTGAACAACCTTTTCACATGACATGGCAATCAGTATCAAAAAAGGCAAGCCAGAGACATGAGATCATGCTTTGAGGGGTCACTTTGGAGCCTTTACGTGTGGGTAGAGGGAATTCCTCCCACAGGACACAGTTCACCACTTTGAAAGATGCACATAAAGGGACAGAAGCAGCCCCAGGACTGCTGCATCAAAGAGCTCCTCCCTCATGGGGTTCCTTGGAGAGCTGTTCTGCTCACCTGTGATGGGCTTTGTGCAGGCACTGCATTTCTTGGCATAGAGGTTCCCAAAGCACTTGATGCAGTACGGATTGTCATCCTGGGAGGTGAACTGCTGCCCAGCCAAGGGGGTCTTGCAGCCCGTGCAGACAAAGCACTCCTTGTGCCAGGGCTCATCCCGGTAGGTCACTCCTCCCTTGGTGAGGGTCTGCAGGAATAGACCATATGCTGGTGACACACAGGCAAAGGGAAACAGCCCAGCTGGGGTGCTGGCACCTGAACCCTCCTTTGATAGGGCTCAGGCAGGAGCAGAGAGTTCCCTATCCCTGAATCAGAGCTCAGAGCTCTGGGCTGTCAGGCCACACATACCTTTTTGCATCGAGTGCAGCGAGGAGCGAACTTGCTCTCATAACAGGGGACACAGTAATAATCCTTCTTGTCTGGGATGAAGGACCGTGACCCAATGGGCTGCTGGCAGCTGCTGCATATGAAGCAATGTTCATGCCAGGTCTGTCCATTGTACTCCAGCTTACGGGAGCCTGCAAAGAGAGCCCTGCAGTGACAGAAGGGAGCAGCACATGTGCACACAGGGATGTAGGGGGCTGGGTAGGATGAACTGTGGTCCTGCACACCTGGCTCTATGCTTCCCCTCCCCGTGGCAGTTCAGGACCATGGGCAGCTGGAGAGGGGGCCTCAGGCCCATACCACAGGCACAAGGGGAGGGCTGCAGGAACATGTCCCCAGCACTGACACAAAGGCCATGGCAGAAATGCCTTATGGCAGAGATGCCTGATGTAACCTACATCTGAAGATGGTGCCAAAATAGCCAAGCAAAGACACACACACCTTTGCCTCAGGCTGTCTCCAGAGACACACATCTTCAGTCATTCTGTCTCTTCTTGTCAGCACACAGCAGAAAATGCCCAGGAAACCCTTTGTTATCTCCACCCTCATTCACTTCCTCATGAAAAAGGGGAACAGACAGATGGGGCTGCTGTGGCGATCACAGCTTGGGATCATGCTGTCTTGCTGGACAAGCAAGGGACCCAGCCCTCTCCATGCAGTGACAGGAGGGCAGGAGAACAGAGATCCAACTCTTCCATGCTGCTCTCATGCTGGACCTGGAGCCCCAGTTGACACCAAGGGACCAGGAACAAACTGCAATGCTTGAGTCTGCCTGCTCCTACCTGGCATGACGGTCTTCTCACAGGCGACACATTTGGAGGAGAACTCACTGCAGTAGCAGTCGTTGCACAGCAGCTCCTCGCCCTGGCAGGTGAACGGCTCATCAGCCAGAGAGCGGTCGCAGCGGAAGCAACGGAAGCAATGCTCATGGTAATGGCGATCCTCGTAGTACAGCTCCTGGGAGTACAGCCAGGATGAGGAGGGGACCAATGGCCCCGGGAACTGACCTGCTTGTCTGCAGGGCCCCTACTCACCCTGCAGTCATGGCCGATCAGCTCCTTGCACTCGTCGCAGGTGTTGGCGAAGTGTGCATCGTAGCAGGGGATGCAGTATGGGCCATTGTCCATCTGGATGTACTTGCGCCCATATAAGGACTCCTTGCAATTGTCACAGTCAAAGCACTCTGTCATGGTGCCAGTTTGAGGCCCTCCTTCACCTGCTGAGATCAGGGCAGGTGGGGGTCAGTATCAGTTTCTGCTGTCTGAGATGTCCCTGCACAACCCTGCCACCTCCAGAGGCCAAGGACCAGAGTCCCTGCACTGAGCCAATGGCTGCTGTCAGCACAGGGGACAGACCCAGCTGTGCTCCTGCTCTGGGGCTGCATGCACTTCCCAAAGAGCCTGCAGACATCAAGGCCTGAAGCAAAGAACCTTGCTTTGGGCTTATACTCCACTTCACAGCTGGAGCACTTTGGCACCCCTCAGAAAATCTGGACATGTCAGCATGCAGCTAAGCTCCTCACTCTTTGCTACCTTCCTGGGAAGTGAAGTGTAAATAAGGACCAAAAGGGAGACATTTCCTGCATGAAAAATTTTGGTTTGGCACCAAAACCATACGCATGCCATATGGCTGTGTGTCCACTGTGACGTCTGAGAGCCAGGCACCCTAAGGGAGATCTGTCTGCCCAGCTGCCTTTCGGAGACCCACGCTCAGCCCTCAGCATGGCCCGTAGCAGGATTCCTCCTGATGGCTGAAAGCTCTGCCTGAGGGGCTGCTAGCAGCTCAAACCCTGGAACTCCTCCAGAGGTTTAAAGTAGCTGCTCCATAGGGAAGCAGGAATTGGGCATTCTGCACTCTGCCTTGGCTGTGGAGCCTTGTCCCAGCAAACTGTTCTGCATGTGTTGCTCCAACTACAAACACTCTCCAGGGAGAAGCTACAGGGGCAGGTGGGTGTTCCACAAGCACCTGTTGGGGCATGAAGGAGACCTGACATCGCTCCTTGCCCCTTATCTCCCTCACAGACAATAGGTTTGTGGAACTACTTTGTTTTCTTTGGAGCACTAACGCCAGAACAAGAGTATCTTCCTCCTGTTTAGTTTAGCCTGATTATTCCTAAACATGGAGTTTTCCACTGGCAAAATCACACCTTTCTTTAACCCAGGTTGCTGTCAAGTGTAGACCAGCCCACTGAGTTACATCGGAGCTGTCAGCTGCAGAGCACCCCCACTGCGGTGTTCTTCACAAACCCACCCACTTCAGAAAGGGCAATTACAGCTCAATCTGCTGTTAAGCATTTAATGGTCAGGGAGCTCCCTACCAGCCCCTGCACCCCCTCCCCACAGCCGGCTGTAGGTTGGGAGGCAGCCTCCAGGGCAGGAGCTGATCCAGACAGCTCTGACTCACAGCCCAGAGCTCCCCAGGGCTATTCTTGGCCAAGCCACACAGCTCCCAGCTGTTGTCAAGCCTGGTATGTGCTGATAGGACTGATGGAGAATAAATCCAGTGTCCCCACATGGCTACGTGACCAACTGAGGGGGAACAAAGTCCCTTTTCAGACACTCGTTACCAGCTGCCACCCAGGCCACTGCCCGCTCCATGCCCTCCAGTGTGGCAGGCCAGCGTGTGTGGCTGCGGCCGCGGGAGCAGCTCCACAGCGTGTCCCTGCAAGCAGCATGGGCTGGGGCCAGTGCTCCACCAAGCCTCCCCCAAAGCTCCAACCAGCAGTTCTGTGTGCTGCCTGCAGAACAAGGCAATGTCCAGTCTGCTACTGGACGCAAGGCAGGCACATGGTGGTTTGCTGCAAGGTGTTGAACTGGACCTGCCCCAGTTTTGCTCCAGCTTGTGCTGGCCCCCCCAGTGTCCCTCCCCTCTGGGGCACCCCATGACTGGGAAGCAGCTCCCCTGACCCCCACACAGTTCCTGGCTGCTTCCCACCCACTGCTGCCTTCTCTGCCACCCCACTTGCCTTCGCTCCCTGAAGCTACCTGGGACCTTTCTCTCTAGCAAAGAACTAAATTAAATTTCTAACTCTCCTCCTCCCAGCCCTGGTGAAGGGAACTTTCCAAGGTGTGTCTGTAATAAAAAGACCTCTAATGAGCACTCCTGGTCTGGGAGCTAAGGCACCGCCAGAGCAGGGAACTTCGATGTTTCTCAATGGGCTGTACTTTAGCTCTGTGGTCCAGTAATACAGGCTCAGAGGACATCAGAAAACACAAAGGAAGAAAAAATGACCTGAATGAAGAAGGCTGGGGTTTTACCAGTGACAAGGAATAAGCCTCCTGAGCACCACTACCCTGACCCTGATGCTGTCAGAAGAGGAAGTGAAAAACAAACCCTCCAGGAATGATATACCAAGGAGGACCCTAAAGCAGTGGGCCAAGCTTGCCTCCACTTTGAGTAGTTTCTCCCTGAAGTCTCTGTATGCCTGCTGCACACTGTGAGCTGAGTGCTACTCCCCAGGCTGTGGGTGCAGCAGAGCCAGGCCCCGGAGCCTCACGTGGCCAAGACTGCAGTCAGCACACATGGGAGCAGACTTTGTGCTGCCTTTTCAACAGAAGAAGAACAGGCCCAGGAAGTTTGCTCAGGGTTATTTGTGTTAGATAAGCTATTTGCTCCCTTTGTTCTGGTCTCACATGCAGAGCTGGGCAGGGGCATCAAAGCCTGGGCAGCGCCAAAGCAAACGCAGCATCTTTGTCCCTAAGATGTGGCACTGTGAGACCAAGCACACCAGGAAGAGGAAGGTGGGATAAAAGAAATGGAGTAAAAGAAATAGTAGAAAAGCCCACAATTCTTACTGTGATTGTAATGAAGAACCTGGAAATTGCCTTCCTTATGAAGGAAAGAGGTAGAGTTTTAAAATGCATTAAAAACCCCTTTAATCGAAGCTCAGCTATAGAAGGTACAATATAGGCCATCACTCTTGTGCTAATGAGCATGTGCTCATCCTTTGCAGTCTGCACCGCCCTGTAAACATCAGCTGTGTGTTGGGTGTGCTGCGCTGATGTCAGGAACACCCTCAAATGCTAACCAGTGTTGCCCTATAATGATGGGATTGCAGTTGCAAATAGTGTTTGCCCATTGCCAGATGGCTCCGGTCCGGAGGGACGAGGCTTGCTGAAGCAGGTCCCTTGTACAGGGATGGTGGAGCTGGATGTGGGATATTGCTCAGCTGTCTTGCTAGCTGTTGGAGGGCAAAAATAAACACAGATATATGCCTGCCAGCTGCCTACTCTTTCCTTCTGACAGATGTAGTTCTGTTCATGGACAAAAGGAAGTTCAGTTTCTCCCCTGTGCCCATGAACAAACAGCTTTAAGAGCAAGAGCTCCACTCACAAACAACATTCAAAGTGCTCCAGGACGCAAATCTGATCAGTCTGGAGCAGAGCTCAGAATAGCCCCACATAAGGGAAAGGTCAGCAATTTGTCACGGACACACAGCAAAGTCCACTTTCTAATTAGAGAGTAACATGCACCCAACATCACCCTGGTGTCATTGTCCGAAGCTGATGGCTTAGCAATAGCTCCAGCAGATCATTACATTAATTTTAGCACCAATAAACCAGGGATTTGTTATGCAAAGGAGGCAATACAGACAGACCAGGGCCTGATCCACACAATCACTGAAGAGTTTAACTGGCCTTTTGAGACGGTTCCTCCTACAATGAACTCCTTTGGTGTGGAGTCTTGTGTGTGTGGTGAACCTGTAACCCCATGTAACTTCACACCAGTTTCTTGTTTGTTGTCAGGTCACAACCAGCTGCTCTACAGAGTCATCCTAGAGTAACCCATGGGGCTATTCCTAGGGAAACACTTCATCTTTCCAGGACACAGGAAAAGACCTGCTTTTGACTGTCTGTCAGGTCCCTGCCTAGTCTCACCTCCCCAGGGCTGCCTGACCATAAATATAAGCAGTTGCAGTTTACACCTGAACAGACACGCAGAAGAGAAAGCACGACCTCACTGGGGCAGGCAAGTATTCCCCATGTAAGGATGAAACCATCCAGGGACATGGCTTTGAAAGACGGTCCTCAGAGCACTCCAAGGTCAGCAGGGGAGAAGAACGCTTTTTGTTCCTGCTAGCTTTCCAGAACCATTATGGGTCCTGGAATCTGCATGAAATTATTTCTGCCTGCTGCCAACCCTAAAAGGCAAACCAGCTGCTTGCTCTGAGGAGCAGCTCCAGCCCCTCCGTTATGCTGGGAGTGCTTTCATTCCACGTTTCCTGACACCACTTCTGTGGATCTGCGCAGGGTCACTGTGCACCCTGGCCCCAGGCTGGCCCTGCCAGCCCAGGTTCTTGGGGGGTGGGGGGGCCAGCTCCCTGGGGTGCTGTAGGGTGGGGGATCCTCCATACTTCCTCATGCTGCTGCCTATCTGTACCCTGTCACTCTGCTCCCAAACCCACCAGCACTGCTGCAGACCTGGTGCAGTGGGAAGAGCATCCCTGGGGCTGTTAGAGGAGAGCTTGAGGCAGCTCGGTAGAGGTCCCACTGCTCCTTCAGGGTGACCCAGCCTGCATGGGGCACCCTTGGGAGCTGTGTTGCATCAAGCCTTCACCCGCCTGCTTGCAGCACCAGTGAGTCACTTCCTGCCCTCAGCTCTCGCCTCCAAGCTGCCTTCCAGCCTCAGTCTTCCCTGGGACAGCTCTGAAATCTTAAGTAGGAAGGGGGACTCCAGCATGGCAAGGAGCAGATTCCTTGCAGGGACCATCAGGACGGCCACAGGCCTCACACAGCAGCTTCCCCATCACCAGCACAACCAGAGGATGCTGCAGGTCATTTCTCCAACACATAAGGAAAATTTGGTTCTCAGAGTCAGCCTCAGAGGCAGGAGATAAGCAGATCAGCTGGGTGTACAGATCAGCAGATAAGCAGATCAGCCTCTCTGCACCACTGGGGTGTTGTGCCTATGCATGTCCATACACTGAGCTCTGCTGAGCAAGCTGTACCTCAGCCTTTTCCCCAAGCATGGGCAGGACACCCTCCTGCCCAGAGTGGTCACGGGTTGCTCCAGGCTCTGCAACAGATTGAGTAAAATGGCTGGCAGCATTGTAAAGAAACACCCTGCATTTCAAATGAAATAACTTGCTGTCAGCAAGGCAAGCAGCTTCCTGGAAATGCTCACAACTTTGTGAGGAAGAAGTAGCAGAATCTGTTAAAGCATCTGACAAGCCATAATATGTAAACTGCTGCATGATTTGAATACAGTCTTAGAATGACAAAATAAGGGTTTCCCATTGTTCAGAAGGGATCTCTGAGGTGCCCCGTCCAAAGAACAAAGCCATATCACAGACTCCTCCTGACAGCTCTGCATATAGATAAAGGACAGTGCCAAAAACACACCTATCCCACAAATGTCTTAAACAGAGTACAGTCAGGAAGAAAATCACACCTGCTTCCAGCCCCCAGCCTATTCAGAGGTGCCTGCAGGAAACATCGTGCTATTTGCACAGCCGTGATGGAGACATCACACCTGGTCCAAGGTGAACAAGGGCAAACTGCCACCACTGCTGCACTGGACTCATGAGGTACCAGCAGCACAGGCAGAGGCAGAAGAGACAATTCAGCCCTTTCTCTGGACTTACTTTCTTCAAGGAAAGCTAATTGTACTGGGGTGTGAGAAAGAAGTTGAAGAGTCCCTACTATGCAACCATGAAATTAAAAACTCTGCCTAGGAAAAAAAGGAGGGAATAGTTTCAGGGTTAAAAATTTATTACTAAACATTTGTAGGGGTTAACTAACTGTTTTAGGTTCTGAACAAAATCCTGGCCCTTCAGAGGTGTAGCTAACAGAAGTAAAACTGTTTGGGAACACACAGAGCAGGCAGCCTATGTCATTCTGCTGACATTAAACTGGAATGTTTGCTCAAGAGATCAACTGTTAATCTTACTCAAAATGAGCGCAAAGTAAGCAAATTCTGTGCACTCAACAGGAAGTCAGGAATTGAAATAATTTGGGCAGTTTGGACCCATCACATTCCAACAGACCATTAATTGATGGAGGAAGTCTGAGAGCAGAGGAGCAAGACAGGAACACACCAGAAACTTCCGCCCAGCTCAACACAGACCCTTCTGTCAGGCACTTAAGAAACCCATGGCTTAAAAATGTGTCCCCTACCACTGAGGTGGGGGACTGGCTGAAGGCAGCAGCTGCACACATGGTCACAGTGGCCATAAGAGGAAGAAAGATGCTGAAGACAAGTTTCAGGGAATGTGACTGATCACAGGAGCTTCAGTGTGATCAGACGAGTAAGAGCTGCAGTCCAGGGAAGGACTGCTCCTGTCAGTTCTTAAAAAAGGAGCAAGGAACACGTCTGCAATTACTCTCAATAAGCATGTTGTGAGCATGTTACAATCTAGCACTGGAAGTTTAATTTTGGACTGAATTAGTTTATGCCCGTGTAACCCACAGCCATATAAATGCCCCACTGCTCATCCAATTTAACAATCCAAGGACTCCTAGCAATAGTGTTTTCAAAATCTCTTTGCCCCACAAAATAAAGGTCATATGCAGTGTAACAGAATTCAAACATGAAAGCGTGACAGGAAATGACTAACTGCACACTGAGGCCAATGTACCTTCACCTTGGATCAGCTCAGCACACAAGAATCTTGCAACTCAAACAGACATCACAGCCTATATGCAGAAAAAATAATCTGACTGCTGTAGTTGCCAGTTCTTGGGGCCTGTGTATCTCAGCGTAGCTATTACTGCAAAATAATGTAATTCCACTCTCTTTCCCTGAAATTCTCTCACAACTGAATCCTTACGCTGTAGTTTGCACTTTTCCTTCCCTTAGAGGCAGCTGCTTTTTAAATTGAGGATGAAGCCATTCTTATTTCTGACTTGATACATAATTTAATTTAGTGTTTCCAAAGCTTTTTGTAGTCCTTAAAAAAAGATACTTATGAGATTATACCTCTGTTTTGCCCAAAAAGGCAATCAGGGGACCGCCTCAAGCATGAGACGCAAGCCCTAGTGAACGTTTTTTGTGCTCATGTGCTGAAAACCAACCTGTACAATTTGAGCCCAGTCCCCTATTCCATCTCCCCAGCAAGCCTGAAAGCTCTTTTGCTGATTAAGGCTCTGCTCAGCTTCATGTTTCTTTTCAATAAACAAAGCAACTTTGACTTCCAGTAGCAGGAAAAGACACATATCCCAGACATGCTTTATTTAATGCACGCCTATTACTTAAAGGGCAAAGTGAATTTTTTCACCAAATTTGGTCAAAATACTCCCTCTTCCGATTTGATTCGTCTCCCAAACACAAGTATTTGCAGTTGGTTTCTTGCATGTAAGCATATCTATTGATGGAGAGAGGTAACGTGCATCTGAGCCCTGGCAGTTTTGTGCCTTTTGGGGCTCTCTGAAATCTGCAGAGGGAAGAGAAAGCCAGGAAGGTGACAGGAGACACTGCAGTGACACTTGTGCACACCCTCTCTCCCACAGTCCGATCACTGAGGGCCTCTCCACCTGCGCTGGCTCTTTGCCCAAAGAATACGGACAGTCTCCCTATAAAGCGCTTTTTACAGCTGCTGGTGTCCCTTGCAAGCAAAGGCAATGCCAGCCCTGCAGCACGAAGCATGCGAGTAGCTTCTAAATCTGGGGGAGGACTGAATCCTGGCAAAGACAAATTGTCTCATGTTACCACCCCGGGAACGGCTTGACAGTTCTCCGAAACAAAAACTAGGATCATTTGTTGCCCGGGAGATGCTGTGTGTGCCAGCTGCAACCCTCCCAAAACAAGGCAGTGCTCTCAAGGGCAGCACAGCCGAGGAAAGTGCAGAATGGGGACAGATGGGAACGCTGGGAGGGGAAGAGAACATCTTCTAGTCACTGCCTTGCCAGCATAGAAGTGAAACAATTCCCTTCTGTGGCTGAAGACTTCTCTGCCAGGTGATCTGGTCAGCAGGTCTTAACTTTCACGATACAGAGCTGGTTATCTTCAAACCATTCTCACTGACACCCTTAAAAATTACTCATTAGTACTGCAAAATTTAAATAATTGAAGCCATCAGTTGCAACTGCCACATATTTCACATAAAACCTCTACAAAACAACTCCTTGCAAGTACTAAAAAGAAATTTGCAAGATGCGTTCCTGTTTCTGCTGTGCAGAGACAGTCTTTGGTGGCACCCATGAAAGGGAAAACTGTGCCACATCCAAAAGACTACGTGGAAACAGCTATTTTAAGGGACACAAATGCTCACAAAATGTATGAATGCCTTTATATCATGCAGCTACACATGGAGTTTCCAACCCCATGCCCCTGCCCATTGGACATGTCTGTCTCAGAACTAGAGCTGCTGCTGGCAGGCAGCTCAGTAAACACGTGGACTGACTGTGCCTAAAAACTCAGAAAGAGAGAAAAAGTTGTTCCTTTACAGAAAAAAATCCCACATGAACAGAAAAGAACTAACAATATCAAGAGTCCCTGATCCAGGTCTGTGGCCCCTTTACAGAACCTCATTCTCGCATTCCAATCTGAGATTTACAAGGAAACCTACACGAAACGCATCTCTCACAGGTTAAAAAGGATCACAAAGACCAGAATTTTCACTAACAGAGGCTTCTCTCTCGGCAACTTTCAGCTAAAGACCAAGAAGAGCTGCTGTCTCAGCCCTTGAAGCAGCAGATGTGAAGCAATGCCTCATTTCTTTGCTGCTGGGAAGGTGCTCCACACTCATTCATGCTGATGGAAGCAGCAGCAACCTGCACTCTGACCGGCATGAAAAAGTTACCAAAGCTGTTCACTTGCTCAGGCAGCCCGAGGATCAGGAGCTTCACTGCAACGAGACACCACCAATGCAACAACCCTCCCTCTGTTCTCAAACTGATCAGAAGAAAAGTGCTCCATTTACAAGCTATTTGTCGCGAACTGGCAAACCCCGGAAATAAAAGCTCAGCCCAGTTCTGTTACCTTGCATTGCTGAAAGCAATGGAGCAGCGTGAACCCAGCTGTGCCAGGGTGCTCCTCTAGCCCCCCGCCTCACAGTCAGCTACAGCAGGTGCCACCAGCCAGAGACTCTCACAAGTAAATCATCACTTCACTAGCAAACACTCAAGTGCTTGTCCAGGAACAAAAGCAGTCACATCATAAACCAAGGGTGACATCAGCACAGGGATTGTATTTCCTACAGGGGTTTAAATGTCATTACTTGTGACTAGAAATTGGACACTTGCACTAAAAGTTACTCTAAATTTTCAGAAGAGACATAATTCCAGTTTCGTGTAGACATTATTTCACTTCCAAAGCCTTTCTGTTGCTCAATGTCATGATGACAGAAAAAAATCAAAAGAGAATATACAAAACTCCTAACATAAAGTGAAAAACTCATGAACATCATTATTAGCCTGACTTACCAAGTCAGATGCTAACAAGGTGAGCAGCAGAACTCTGGATTGTCATTTGAAAGGGTCAGCGTGGCTCAGACAGTGTGATCTACTTGGGGCCCTGTTATTCAAGGTCTCTGCATTGCCCTCTTCCATTCTTATTTAAAGTTCTGCTCTACATCTTCTTCTAAAATTAAAACTCAAAGCTACCAAGGACCTGAAAGCATTATTTCATCATTCTGTAGTTGTTGCTGTTTCACACAGCATGAAGCACAACACAATCTGTGCACTTTCACCAATGTGGACATGCAGTTATGATTTCCCACACTCAGCTCTGGGCTCTCCAAAAGCAACACATCCAAGACTTCTACACATGCATATTGGGCCAGATTTAATCTTTCTATGAGTTAAATGGTGTTTGCATAGGGTTGAGAAATAGTAGAAATAAAACTTCTCTTGGCTGAGGTACATGCAACATGCTGTGCACTTTTTGCTTTTAATGACTCTTGGTGAGTACCACTATAGTCTATGTATTCCAGAATGTTCTGAGTTAGGCACACAGCAATTTTCTTGATGTGAACTGTTCACTGAGTTAAAAAGAGCCACTGAAATGCCTTTAGATTTAATGCTGGCTTTTCTTTTTGAAATGTCCATGTGCCAAGTAAAGAGGCAGATGAGAATAAATAATCCAAATTTAAGGACACAAACTAAAGATTTACCTGGAAAGCAGTTTAGCTCCCTGACTCTCTACTGCCAGTAACACAAACACGTGATGATCCAGCGCAAGATCATTAATGCAAAAGTCCTCAGTTTCTACAGAGCTGACATCCCACACGTCTCATTGGATTGTGGCTTTCTCAATTCCCTAACAGCTGTCAGCAGCAAAAACATTATTTACCCTTGTAATACCTGCAGGTCAGGGAGTAATGTTACCTCCCTCCTGGGATTTGCACCTCAGAGGGTTCTGGCACAAGGCAAGGCCTGTAGAACTAAAAATGGAACCAAGATCCAAGTTCCATCTTTCTTCTCCTTCTGAGATGCAGCACATATCCCCGTCAGTGGAAACTGTGACACGCACTAACATGTGTTACAGACCTGCATCTATAGATTGCACAACCCTAACTCTGTGACAAGCCAGAGAAAAGAGGAGGAGAAGGAAGCAAGGGACATGGTCTTTAAGGTCCCTTCCAACCCTGTAACGGACAGACACAGTGCTGTATTGTTACAAAGCACAGCTAATCCAAATTCCAGATCTCTCAACCAACACCATGCCTCTGCTAGCTGCTCTTGCTATTTAAACTTGGGGGTTTAGCAGTGAGCAGGCTGAGGTGGCAGGCGGAACTGGAATAGGACAGCACCAGGAAGTTATGCACCAGTTCAAAATGGGTTAGTTTTTAAAAAAGGAAAAAGCCACGTTTTCCTTAAATGAGGGTATTGGAATTCCAAGGTGAGGTCAAAAGCCTGGCAAAAGTCAGGAGTTTAGGCTGGTACTGGGGCTCATGATGCTGACAAAAGCAGTCTTTGCTCTCAGGGACAGCATAGGACCCATGTTTTTTGGTGCTATTCTTTTTTTGTTGTCTTCCCATCCTGAGCAATATCCAGGAACAGTGCCATCAGGTGTAGACCTCAGAGAGGAATTTTTGTCTTCAACCATGCTGGCCTTTCAGATAAACAGGCCTTTCAGATACATATTTTATATGATTCCCTTTCTTTTGTGTCATTAGAAGAACTACAAAAAGACATTTTTTACAAGAAGTCTGAGTGCACATGCTGGTTGTGTACGATCTGCAGCCACACAGACCTAAACCACAACAGGAATTACCTCTGACAACACTCACATGAGGGAAATCTTGTGGGCTTGGATCATTCAAGAAATAAGGTTGCTTTAGAGCTACAGGAATAACACATGGCCAGAATTAGTTCTAAATGGTTAAGATGCAGGCTGAAAATCAACTGCTGATTGTTTTTACAATTTGTATTTCATATTAAAAATCCTCCTTAAGACATTAGGAGGCAGAGCTGAGCCTAGAAAGGATTTTTATGGTTACACTGTAAACCTGAAAGCAGGGATCTAGAACAGAACTACATTACATCTCAAACCTTGATCCTGGGTTCTGTCTCAAGCAGCTGGGATTATTTCTCCAGTTAAGCAAATTCCTGTTACTAAAACCCACTCCGATATTTAAATAAATTTGGAGAAGATGCTGAGTAGTCACTCTGCTTCACAGATAACAAGATCAGAACTGTATTATTTGATTGATTTCTAAGAGAACACTTGAAATTTGGGCAAACAAATTTAAAATATCAAGGTCATATTTACATTCCAGGGTAATAACTAAATACTTAGTATCTTGTGGTTCCACTATTCTAGATTTTTCTACACACCAAAATATTTAGGCATGTGAAAACCATCTGTAGCAGCTGGAAGACATTCATTTGGCCTGCCAAGATTAATTAGTTTAAAAATACATAAATAAAGTGTTCATTTTATTTCCAAAAAGCTGCTGCTCTTGGTTCTCTTAGGGTGCTGGTGATTAATGCTTATGGAAGGTTCTCAAAAAGAGGTATCAGATGCCAGTTTCACAAATATCTGTTAAGTAAAACAAGGCCTGTGTTTAGGTTAATGCTCTTCTGGACTAACCCAAGTCATTATTCACAGCAATATGAGAACCAGCTTGCAAACACTTCCAGCCCTGTTTTTAGTCTTTCTCCTATGCTCTCAAATCCACAATGCTGAAATCTGCTTTTAAAAATTGATGAAAAGAAATTTCTGTTCAGGACTGAGGTTCAGATACCTGTGTTTAAGAATTACAAGACCTAAGTCTCCAAGCATGTCTTTTCTCTCCAAGAAGTTCCTGCATAATCTTCACAGAGCTTTTCAAAGTCAAGTAAACAAGAGGCACAGCTGAAACCGTAGAAAGGGTTGAATTTGGCTTAGCATCCACAGGGATCACTTCTCTGGCCAACAGCTTGCAAAGGGTTATTTCTTGGCTCATCATTTTTGTTTTGCTGGAAGATGCTGAAGTCTTAGTGAAGTTTCTGCAGAGCATGTAACAGCATTCAACATTTGCTCAGCTAATGAGTTAAGTCATCGCATCTCTCCAGTGGCTTGAAGATTATGGGTATAGGAAAAGAAAATGCTCAGAGAGAGGAACTTTTGAGCAGTCACCACCAAACTGCGGTTAAAACAGACACCAATGACTCTGTTCAGCTCCCAAACCTCAGACAGTTTCCATTTTCTCAATAACAAAGCATTTTTGTGGAATGAGGTAACAGCCTCCATCTGCCAGGTCGACATCTCCGCTAAGATTTCTCAAGAGTGTGGCTGATGAGGACTGGCCAGCAGGGCCAGCATGGTGCGAGAGGTAGGAGAGTCCCCTTTGCCTGGGCAACACAGGGACAAACTGCAATGGGACAGACGTGGAGAGGAGCCTCTGTGGTACCATCACAAACTCTCCTGTGAGCTTGATTCACAAGCAGCCTGGAGCAAGCTCCACACACTGCACAGCTGAGGAGTCAAAAGGCCAAGAAAAGGAGTGAGACTTGTCACTATGGATGGCCAGGGACAGGCAGGAGGGAGCAGAATACAAATGGGTGCCACAGGTCCAACAGCCCATCGTGAGTGGGTCATGAGCAGAGAGTGTGTGATTTAGAAGCGAACACAAGTCTGCAGACACACGCGAGATGCACAGTGCAATGCAGACATCCTGCTCCCTGAGGACAGCAAAACCCGTGGGACTGGCCACTCAAGCTGGGATACACCCTCCCACACCTGAAATGCTAAATATCTGAGGCAGAGCAGTTACAGCCTCGGAACACAGCCTGGGAGAGGGTCTGGTTTTGTTCTTGCCTTGTTTCTTGAATTTGGCAGCCTATATTTTGACCTCTCCGTTCCAGGGATGCTGAGCACCCAATCATTCTTTTGATTTCAGGCAAAGCCAGCTCAGTTCTTCTGAAAAGCAGACCTTCATTCAGATCCAGATGAAGATTCCAGCTCCTGTCAGGATCCCCTCATCCGACTCTTGTCTCCCTGTGAGTGGCCAGTTACTCAGCTCCCTTGCAATTTTGAGACTCTCGGCTCCAGGTTCAACCCCCCCACATCTGGTTCTCCCATCTAAAGCAAGGCAATTTTCCAGTTGGTCTTCTGATGGCCTTTGCATTCCTGTAATACTTCCTCCTGAAGTTTAGAAAATGTTAACACTGACCTTCTCACTCTCTTGTGTAATTCCAGCTGTGTGCCCAGGTGGATACCTGGTGAGTGGCACCTTCCTCCCCGGCCAGGACAAAGTATTTCCCAAGCCCATTTTCTTCCTATGAGGAATGCTGCTGTCAAATCTCAAAAATCCACACTGCTAATACTAGCCTTCTACAAGGTCAGCCAAAGAGGACTTCCATCAGGGATGAGCTTTGCTGGAGAAGGCTCCCTAGGGATTATCAGAATAGTACAGTCAAGCCCAGATGGCCACAATGTGCTGAGCACATTTCCCACAAACACAGCAGCGAGACAGAGGCCTCTGCAAATCCAAGTCCACCCTGATTTCTGCCATCTGCTAAACACTGAGGGCCAGGCTAAGGCCTTTGGGAAAGGTCAGGATAGTCTTACAGGCTCTCAAGATATTGCTTTTGTTCTCACTATTTGCTTCTCAATTCCTTCGTTAAAAGATACTAATCTCTCTGTAAGACAGTTACTTGGAGCCAAGATTTTAGATATTATTGCAAAACATATGCTTAAAAGAGACTGGAAGTTATGTTGGCAGTGTTACAGAGGGGAGCAAAGCACAGCTTTGGGTCAAAACAAACAAAAAAAATCTAAGCTAGTAAGCAATTCCCATGTGATAAGTTTAGGAGAGCCAGCAAAAGCTTCTTCTAGAAAGAAAACAATACTGTGAGAACGAAGCTAACGAGAGCTGGCTCTTGGAAAAATAAAACAGCTAGTAATGAGCCAGAGCATTGCCAATAGCACATATCCAAGAGAATCTTTCTGGGAAACCGACCCAAGCCATTACGCAGGAAAGCCCTGAGGGACTAGGGACCTTGAGGCTAAAAGCTGGCAAATTGCTTCATCAGTTAAGGTTGGTCTCAATGTTTTCCACTGTGTAAAAATAATTTGTTTTAGCCTACAGGTCTCTACAGAGCACTGGGTAAATTCAGGCTACTTCCTTTGGGAAGGGAAATGGAGTATCTGGCAGAGCCCTGTCCAACGGGATATTTTCAGGGGTTTCCCACCATCACTGACAGCCCTCCAGCACACTCAGGCCATTGGCTCTGCTGTATTCCCCATGCACCCGCAGGGCCCCTCGGAGCAGCTGTAGTGCACTGGGCACCACACACCAATTACTGGGGTGGGAACATCCCCCGAGCTGCTCTGGTCAGCCTTACAACAACAACATGATGAATGTGCCTCTGTAAAACCATCTTCTGCAGGCTCATTCACCCAAACTGGATGCAGTCAGTTTATATAACTGTTTTCCAGATATATCTTGTTTTCCAGAGAGATAAGGAGAAGACCTTGTTCTCTCTCTTTCAGAGTTTCGTTCATACACCCACCAGGATCTAGGTGCTGATACAGAGTGGCAAAGGCAAGGTCTGTCTTTGCAGCCCACTTGTTCATTGCCAGTCCAGCTCCCAGCCACAGGACCGTAACAAAAGCACAAGACAACGAATGCGTGCTCCAGCCAGGCTTCTGCATTGGCAGAGAAAATCCCCGCATTGGCAGGGGCTGTCAAGGTGCTGTCTAATGACTTTCTTTCTCTTCCAACTCCTCTGATTCATGTTGCCATCTTCCTTGCAATTGACCTAAATAACATGTTCAGGCAGCACTGGAAGTGTTTCCATCTCATACTGCAGTAACAGTGAGATCTTTGCATCTGGAAAGGGAATTTCTCAGGGAAGCCACACCACAGGTGGATTAACAGTGTCCTTCTCAAGAAAGGAAGAGAAGCAGCCTGTCTCATCCCATCAGTGAGACTTCCTGGTTGCAGGAGAACAAAGGTTGCCCAGGAGCAGGGAAAACACATACTATGTCTGTGCCCAAGCCCCAGCAGACCTGAACAATGTGGGCAGATTACTCAGTTACCTCATTTCCAGGTGTGCTGTCAGCATGATGAGCCATGACTGGCTTGGAATGAAAGAGGTAAAACTGTTCCTAGATCTGGACTTAGTCCGCATAATTTATGGTAATTATTGCTCAGTAGCCATTAATCCTTTAATGCCATATCACACTCTCAGCCCTCAGCTCTCTCTAACCTTTTGGTCACCACAGACCATTCCACTGCAGAAGGGGCTGAAGGACAGGGTGCAGGACCTCCAGAGCCAAAGGCCTCAGGAAGGGAAAAGCAAAGAAAGCCACTGTAGGACTTCAGTAGGTCAGCCCTCTCCAGACACAGTGAGTATGTGTGCTGGTAATATATAGGCACTTAAACCAGCTCTATTCACAGACAATTACAGACCTCTCCAGCTCTTCACTGCAGCACCATCTGTACCTCAGGTGTCCAACAGCACTGCATCTCAGGAATACAGGGGCAATCCCATCCCTGTCACTCCACAGTGATACTCTCCCAATCTCGTTCTTCCCTTTACTGTAAGCTGGGGCACTTCCAAGAGCCACATAGATATCTCCTATTCTTCCAACCTCTAGCAAACTACGGATCTCAGTGTTACCTTAGGGCAGTGGCCCTCACAGGCTGTGTGCTGAGTCACCGAAAAAGTCAATTGAAAATGCATTTATTGCCAACAAGGAAAGTGACCGTGGGGAAATACAGAAGAGTATTCTGAAGCTGCATGGACTGCCACAGCACTTCCAGCTTTCAGGTGAAGAAGTGCTCACCTGGGGCTATACCTGCAAGGCAGGCACTAGATCCTCAGCAGCCTAACAGATGCCTTTCTTATTCTGAAGATACACATAAATACAGATACAGTTTCCCTATTGCAATAGAAAGGAAGTTACACTTGATCCATACCTAATCTTTTTCAGGTAATTGAGCTTCAAAACTTAAGCAGAAAAGCTGCCAGCAAAACTTGTGCATCTTTGTGCTACACTTAGTCCATAACAAATAGTCTGCATGTGTTATCTCTAGTTTTTATTAGCTCATATTTACTTTGGCTGCACATCCAAGCAGTCATTTAAACAGGGTGAGAGAGGAAAATCTTGGTCTCTCAACAATGGCCAAGCAGTTTAATCTGCCACCGGGGACAACGACTTGACTCCTATTGGCGTGTAGTGCTGGCAGAGTCAAGAGTAACATGTGCTGAAGGAAGCACTAGGGAAGCAGATCTTTGACTGTTCCAACAACACCAAGCATTTCCTTGAGCTATTCAGAGGTCTCTTTGCTCCTCCTGTGTAGAGAAAACAGCTCCAGCTGTCCAGTCACCTGTGCCGGCTTCTCCACTCACTGGATTAATGACATTGGTGGCTGCCAACAGCTCCAGGTTAGATGCAGCACATTCCTCATTCTTCACAGCTCAGATGTTCAAAGCTAAGTTAGGAAGCAGTCAAGATCATGTCCTTGGCATCAGCACCGCGTTGGTGCTGGAAGATAATTTATATTCCTGAGCAGAACTGGCACTGGGCAGATTGGCCATAAACATCAACAAACTGTTGTTCCAGCCATGATACCAATCAGAAGGGTCCAGAATGAATATCTATCTATGCTGCTGATTTAATTTTTTTTTTTTTTGTATTTGAGAAGTTCAAAACACTTCACATAAAAGAACTCTGCAGTTTGCAAGTGTGAGACGATCTACAGTAACATATTCAGAAGCAAATAAAAAATGAAATGTATTAACATTAACAATCAGATGACCACAGGCCAAATCAAGTCAAAGTGAGACTACACTAAGAACAAGAACGTAAATGTCAGGCTTTTTATTCCATTGCTCTTTGGATTCTGTGTTAAGACATTTCTAAATAACTCTTGATTAACTATTAATTTAGCCCTAATGGACGTGTCCTTCTGATTCCCCCCAGAGTAATATTATCCTCTTGATGGGCCCCTGTGAGTAAGAGCAGAGTCATTTGTTAAAATCATTCTCCATTTAGCAAATAACAACAGACACAAAGTGGTCACTCAGCAGAGGCAGTTCTGCTGGGGTGAAATACAGGAAGGTGGAAGCCATGTGGCATTCTTCAATTTCCCCTTTCCTTTCACAAGCAGACCCCTGATATTTTCTTCAACAGGAAAACTGACACTCCCCCTCCATGTAAACTGCTGACAATTGTATTTTACACCTGGTAAAACCAGAGCAAAACGGAAGGAAGAGAAGAAACAAAGACCAAGGACTTTTCTCAGCAACTACATCTCCACAGAATGAAGTATTTTCCTTTCCCCATTTCAGAGCAGACAGAGTCCAGTAAACACACCCCAGCCTTTGTGGGAAATGCCCTCTCCTCGCTGGTGAGTGACTGCAGGACAGCACCCACGGCAGCAGCTTCCCAGAGAGCAGCCACAAAACTAACACAGCCCGTGCAGTTTGGCCCTTCTGCCCGCTACCTCCCAGCCCTCACACTCACTTTAAAAGTGACCCTAAAGCTCTTGGTAGTAGTAATATGAAGATTAAATACTACTCATAAAGCTTCTCTGCCCCTTAACAACTGGTCTTCTCCCTTTCCTAGATACAGCTGGTATCCAGGATTATAGCTATGTCCTCCTTTTGAAAAAAAACCCACCTGAGTAAAACACTTAAATTGATTTTGATGACATCACCAAGGCAAAACACTATGAAGTTCTCTCTGAATTTGTCCAGTCTGGCCATAGAAATTGCACCTATTTCAGCAGAAGCAGTCGAAGTCCCCTAAGGAATGAGGCGTAGCCACTTGCACTCTGAGCAAAACTGCAAACATCACTGGCAGCACCTTCCTGCCAGAGCACCTGGGCACTGTGGTGGGCACAGGCAATCTGAGAACACCCCATGTCAACCAGGGATACTGAACACTGAACATCAGAGGAGAAATTATTTCTTACTTGAGCAATTAAGAGGAATTATGGAGCTGTTTGTTCCGGTAAGAGGTTTGGTCTTTATTCAGAGCAGCCACACCCCAGTTTTCTGGGAACCTTTTTTATCACACAAAAGGTGAAGCAGAGTGACAAGGTTTAACTCCTGTCTCTCTCCTGAGGTTACTGCTGCAACTGTGGCTCTTCAAGCACAGCCTCGTGCAAGCTACGGGCAGCAAAAATCCTGCAGACATCAATTAGTATCCTGGTGGACCACCAAAGAAAATCTTGTGCATCAGTGCTGCAATTATCATAAAAGTCCTTTTTAAGGGAGAGGGCATTGGTAACACTTTGAGAACTGATAGTAGTCAATTTTTTCCATCTTTCTGCTGGCATTTCAAACACCAGCCAGCCGTGTAACAGCACCAACTCAGCCACAATTAGGAACACAGCAGAAAGCATCTTACCTCATCAGGCAAGCAATAGAGCAAGCAAGTCCTGGCTGGGAACAGAACCCAGTGCTTCCAAAGTTGGTGCACTGGGAATTTTGATAACCTGCCTGCAGGGAAGTTTCTTCTGGCTCCATCAGTTAAGGGTTCACCTCAGTCTTGAAGCTGCTGTGTCCAAAACCACAAAAGAACATGGCTGAACTCATACCCTCAGAAATCAATTGACAACCAGTGAATACCGCCTACAGTCATACAAAGCACACTACAGACAAAAAACCATGTGTCATCAGGGACACCATGATGACACCAGCCAGGAAAGACTCCTGCTTTTCCTCCCCAGGATGACCTGGGAAAGCTGAGCTATGCTGCTGCCAGCTGTGTTCTCAGACAGCATGGCTGTTCCAGCACCTGCTCTAGAAGGAACCACAGCACAAACCAGGAGCTGAGCCGAGGGCAGACGTGCTGCAGGAACAGCAGCAACCTACTGTCCTCCCAAAGACTGGGGAACCACAGTGATCTTCAGCACTCTACTCACCGCTCAGCTCTTCAGATGCTGTTCCACAGGTAGGGGAAAAGGACAGATTTTACCCCAAGAGGCATCTCAAAAAATCCAACACAGAGAGACAGGGATGCTCCAGAAGCTGAGATCATGGAACAGTTCACAGGGCCTCCTGCTAGGGAATTCTGGCTGTTTCTAAATACTGCCCTGCCTTTAGTGTGTCCCACCACTTCCTATGCACAGGTTTATGGAGTTCATATTCCAAAATATACCTTTGGCTGTAGAGCATCTGCTATAATTAGTGCCCACAACTAACCACATCACCTGTATTTTTGTCTCCTGTACTATGCCACTATTCTTAAAAGTGTATGAAGTTACAGACCAAGCTGGGTGAGAATGAAAGTACTGCTGACAATTCTATGCCTCAAAGGAAGTGGTCAGCAAGAAAAGCAAGGGAACAATACAGTCTCCATGTTAGAAAAAGGAAAGAGGATGGCACAAAAATAAGACAGGAGAAATGTCAGACTTCCTCTTTCCTGCTGTCTTGCCTATCATGAAGCTAAATCAAATACTGACAAAGCAAATTAGGGAAATAAGGCAGTTTCAACACCTGGGCAGCTAGAGAAGCCACAGATTTCTAATGCTTGGTAGAGGAGTCAGAAAAGTAAAAGGAATGTCCCTACACTCCTCCCTAAAGGCCTGTGTGCCATCAGGATGCTGCATCCACCAGAGCTTTGCCCTTCCCTCTGCTCCTAGGGATAGGTTTTCTACTCTGGAAAGATTCCTTTATCATTTTCAAAACTGGGAAACATAGCAAGTTCGGATTTAAGTAGAGACCTCAATATCAAATACTGCCCTGTGAAGATACATAACCCTGGCATCTGTTTGTGCTGCAAGTCTGTGGAGAGACATTCCTACCACCATGCTTCACCCAGGCTAACTGGAAAGTGTATCCAACATCTCCATGAGTTCTCATGAAAGTGTCAGTGCTTAACGTAACCACAGGTACAGAAATGGAAACGGATAAAGAAAACAGTAAAAAGTTAGCTGTAAGAAAACAACATCTGAAACATAACTGTGTTGAGGAAAAAATAAATTGCAAACATCTTGAGCTATTTTTTAACGTGAGATTCAAACTGTGACTTCCGAGTCTTTGTCTAACACACGCACACAAAGCAAGGCTTAGAGCCTTTTCCCATAGCTACCCCGGGATTCTCTGGAAAAAACAGCAATCACTCCGGATGTGTTGAAAATTTTCCTGTGCTACATTTGAGCATTTGGCTACAGTTGGGTCTGTTGGTTGGGTAAAGTCTCAGTACTCTCTCTTCATAAAACACTGCTCAAGCTCTCAACTTCACAGTCTAGGAAAGGGGCACGGCCCAAAGATTGTGGTTTTCTCCTTTTGAAAAGCGGTGTGCGCCGTGCTGCCGGAGCAGAGCTCTCCGGCAAGCGACGTCCCAGTTACAGCCACCGTGACCTCGGCAGGGTCCCGGGGAATGCCCCGACCCCAGACGGCACCGGGGACACGGTGCCTTCCCTTCAGCCCCCCAGGGCACCCCCGCCACCGCCCGACCCGTCCAGGGCTGCGGGGCCACAGCGAACGGCGGTTCCCACCCCCGGCCCGGCCCGGCCCGACCCACCTGGTCAGCGTCCCGGGGCCGCGCTGCCACTCTCTGTGCCCCGGCGATGCGGAGACTCGGCTCAGCTCGGCGCTGCTCCCCAGCCAGGAGCGCGGAGCCCGGCCCGGGGCGGGGCCGGGGGCGGCCCGGGGCCGGCTCGGCCGGTGCCCGCCCAGCACAGCGCTCGGGCGCCGGGAGGCGCTGCGCCGCCGCCACCA